>CM026206.1:26110118-26257952 GCA_014839995.1 Xenentodon cancila
AGATACTTTGGAGCAAGACCATGGAGACATTTAAAGACAAATAAAAGAATTTTCAAATCAACAGAGCCAATGAAGTGATCCATAGATTAAACAGAAGAACTACTGTTTCAGTGTTCTTCTTATTGTGCAGTGATGGAACATCTAACATGCTTAGTGAGTAGTGACGCCTACAGCCTCTGAGATGTATCTCCTGGTCTGATCTTAAGTTAAATCTGTTGAACTGTCCATTTCTGGAAGATTGACAGCTGTCTTGAATATTTTCCACTTGTAAATACTCTTTCTCACTGTATAAAGTTGAACTCTGAAATCTCTGGAAATGGCTTTAGAACCCTTACCAGAAAAGGTCCCTAAGGTCAATTATAAGATGCCCACCTGCACAGAAGACCTAATCCCTGACTTACCAGCTGTTTTTATGCTCCTGCAGGTTTCTGTTCAATGTGTCTTTCTCTGGACTCACGGGTCCCGTCCAGGTCCACCAAAACTGGTCTTGGGTCCTAACCTGGCAGCGGTTCCACATCTGGAGCTTGCGGCGGGATGCGCTGGGTCAGCCTACCTGGGTGACAGTAGGCAGTTGGGAGGGGGGACAGCTGCAAGTGGAAGACCAGGACGTGTGGCACGGACAAAAGCCCCGGCAGAGGATGGAAGATATGACCAGAAGGGTCAAGGGACGCTGGAGGGTGGGTATGCCGGTTGCAGGAAGTCGGATCAGGGTGGTGACTCTGGTGGAACATCCCTTCGTGTTCACACGGGACGCGGATGATGATGGCAGCTGCTCTGCTGGACAGTTCTGCTTGGATGCAGGAACCAACAACTCAGAGACTCTGGAGCGGTACTTCAGGGAGGTGGCAGGGAGAAACAGCAGTTTCCTGCCACTGGAGAACAGAAAATGTTGCTATGGATACTGCATCGACCTGCTGGAGAAGCTGGCCGAGGACCTCGGCTTTAAGTTTGACCTTTACATAGTTGGGGATGGAAAGTATGGTGCGTGGAAGGGGGGTCGCTGGACAGGGCTGGTGGGGGATCTCCTGAATGGTCTGGCAGACATGGCCATTACCTCATTCAGCATCAACTCTGCCCGCAGCCAAGTGATTGACTTCACCTCACCTTTCTTCTCCACCAGTCTGGGCATCCTAGTGAGCAGTAAGGACACGGCAGCCCCCATTGGGGCCTTCATGTGGCCCCTGCACTGGTCCATGTGGGTGGGCATCTTCCTGGCGCTGCACATCACAGCACTCTTTTTGACACTTTACGAGTGGAAGAGTCCATTTGGTATGACGCCTCACGGTCGGAACAGAGTGAGGGTGTTCTCGTACTCATCAGCTCTCAACCTGTGCTATGCAATCCTGTTTGGACGCACCGTCTCCTCCAAGACACCTAAGTGCTGGACTGGCCGCTTCCTGATGAACCTGTGGGCCATCTTCTGCCTTTTGGTGCTTTCCAGCTACACTGCCAACCTTGCCGCTGTGATGGTGGGTGAGAAGACCTTTGAGGAGGTGTCAGGGATCCATGACACCAAGGTGAGACAATGTCATCTGATTTTATGCTTCTGCTAGTTCAGTTTCTTCTTCAGTTGAGACTTTAGCCCTTAGCTGGGTTCAACCAGGACAGATGGTCATTCAAGCCATGACATGACACAACAACAGAAAGGAGCTCAGCCTTAATCTTGAAAAGGCCGTTTTCACCAATACAAAAACAATTCCAATACCAAACAGCTAACTTTCTTCTATGTATGTTTAGTCATACTTTATGTGTTGCACCATCATAAATCAGATTCCAGTGGAAAATTCCACTCAATGAATTGAATCACAAATCTCTGGAAAACATCAGAATTGTTTTTGAAATGGTTTCAAAAGCCAACTATGGAGAACTTTCTTTTGTAAGTGCAATCTTTTCTTCGTTCTGATCATCCCTAAAGTAGCATGGATTGGTGACAATAGATCCCTTTCATTCTTCTCATGCTTGTCATGGTTCCTTGGTTCTTTGTTGGTGCGTCCAGCTGCAGCATCCATGGCGGGGATTTCGTTTTGGGACGGTAAGAGAGAGCAGCGCTGAGGACTACATGAAGAAGAGTTTTCCAGAAATGCATGACTACACAAGACGCTTCAATGTCCCAACCACGCCTGAAGGGGTTGCCACTATCAAGTAAGACCACACACGGCACCCTGGTTGGGTCCTTCCTTCTTTGAATCTGTTGATGTTTTGTTATGGTTTTCTGAATTTGTTCATGTTGTATTCTGGTTTTCTGAATCTTCAAATTCTGTTCTGTTCTGGTTCTCTGTATCTGTTCAGGTTCATTTCTGGTTTCGGTTCTCTAACTCTGTTGAAATTATACTTTGATTATAGTTCCGGGTCCCTGAATATTCAAATTCATTTCAAAACACTTTAATAATCTACAAAGTGAATTAATTATTCAGTCATGATTTAAGTATTCTCAAAGATTCATTGTAGTTTTATTGCTGTGGGCAGGAAGGATATAATAATATGAGATATAATATGATTATGATCTTTTGTGGTTCAGGTTCTTTGTGTCTGTGTGTACGTCCTTCACCAGCCCTGTTGACAGTCTGTTATATTTTATTAACTCCTAAAACGCTGATTCTATCAAAGAGGACTAAAATCTCAGCTTGGTGACTGTGGTGTGTTGTAGTGTATGTAAGGCAAGGCAAGTTTATTTGTATAAAACATTTCATGTACAAGACAATTATAAGTGCTTTTCATAAAAGGATTTTTAAAAATGCATTAAATAGTAAACAAGTTTAAACGCAGAAATTTAAAACAGACATAAATAAGTTAAAAAGAATTAAACAAATGAAATGCAAGATATAAAGGTTGTAGTGCATCATGGTGGATTACTGAAATGCAGCAGTAAATAAAAAGGTTTTCAACCTCGATATCCAGCAGCCCTGATGCATTCTGGGAGTTTGTTCCACAGGTGAGGGGCATTAAATCATTAAATTAGATGTTAAACAACACAGGCCCCAGATTTGAATCTTGATGAACTCCACATGTTATGTTCGTTAGCTCCGGTTTGTAGTTACCTACCTTGTTGAACGCAGCCTGAAATGTCGCCACTATCCGTTTTGGAGTGGATGTCATTAAGGACTTTTATTAGAGCTGTCACATTGCTGTGATGTGACCGGAGATCTAAAATTATTTAGTGTTAGGAGGTAATACAGCTGTTAAAAAACAATTTTTTAAAATGATTTTACTAAGAATAGGGAGGTTTGATACAGGCCTATAGCTGTTCATAAGTCAGCTGTCTAGATTATTCTTTTTTAAAAGTGGCTTAATGACGGCTGTTTTTATGCACTGAGGAAGGACAGCTGAAAGCAGAGACGTATTTACGGTGTCCAGAAGCTCTGAGGACATTGTGCAACACTCTTAAAAAACCCTGTTGGCAGAGTATCAAAGCAGCAACTGGTGGAATTCAGGTGATGTATGACGTCATCCAGGTTCTTATGACTGACTGGACCGTCAGTGGACACAGAGGTGCCACATATCCACGGTTGGATAAAAGTTTGGGGTCCTCTGACCTCTGGGGTGTGGCCTGTCAGTATTGAACAAAGTGCATTATTGTTGTTTTTGCCTTACATTCCCCAGCTCTGTATTATATATGCTCCGTCTCTCTTTATAAATGTCTCTTTATAACTGTAGTTCAGTTTTCTACCTGCGTTCAGCTTTTTGACTCTCTTTTCAGCTCTGATCTGTGCAGCATTTCTTCATGGAGGTTTTTTTTTTTTTTTAGCAGTGATCATCTTTATCTTGGTAGAATCAGTGGTATCAATAATACTGATAATTTTACCACTGAATTTATCCACAAGCTCATTAACTGAAGGTGAGTGGAGGAGGGGTGAGGAGGAGGAGATCTGAATAAACATTTCTCGGGTATTTGTATCTATGTACCGTTTCTTGAGGATCTCTGCCTGGGAGATTCTGTTGACATTAATAAAACTCTCAAGGAAAACACAAGAACGGTCAGACAGAGCAACATCTGTCACCAAAACCTTGATGTTCAGACTTTTGGACATTATTAAAGAAGGCTGCATGTAAATGAACGTGTAGTAAATTGTGTGGAATAAAAGGACAAACAAATGACAGACAGAGAAGGAGAGGACTACTCCCTGTGCAGTTGTACAATTTGTGTGTGCGTGCGTGCATGTGTGTGCGTGTGTGTGTGTGTGTGCGTGTGTGTGTGTGTGTGTGTGTGCGTGTGTGTGTGTGCGTGCGTGTGCATGTGTGTGCGTGCGCGTGCATGTGTGTGCGTGCATGTGTGTACGTGTGTGTGTGTGTGTGTGTGCGTGTGCGTGCGTGTGCGTGCATGTATGTGCGTGTGTGTGCGTGTGTGTGTGCGTGTGTGTGTGCGTGTGTGTGTGTGTGCATGTGTGTGCGTGCGCGTGCGTGCATGTGTGTGCGTGTGTGTGTACGTGTGTGTGTGTGTGTGTGTGTGTGCGTGCGTGCGTGTGTGTGCGTGCGTGTGCATGTGTGTGCGTGCGTGTGCATGTGTGTGCGTGCGCATGCGTGTGTGTGCGTGCGTGTGTGTGTGTGCGCATGCGTGTGTGTGCGTGCGTGTGTGTGTGTGTGCGTGCGAGTGTGTGTGCGTGTGTGTGTGTGCGTGTGTGTGCGTGCGTGTGTGTGTGTGTGTGCGTGCGAGTGTGTGTGTGTGCGTGCGTGCGTGCGTTGGCGTGAGGACATCATATTATAGCATACCTGGGGGAAAGCTTCACGACACTCTTATTTATGAATTTCAATAAACATTGAACTAAGATATATATTTTGTCTCGGTCAGATAAGTCTGTGTTCTTCGGTACGAGCCTGTGAGTATCACCAGCCAGCTAACAGGATGCATGCAGCCAAGAGGAGTTTAAATGCACAATGATTGCTGGAAGTGCCAATAAGCCAGTACTTAGTTGCTATGGCAACCCAGGCAGATAAGGAGTATAAAGAAAACAGTTGTAAAACTTGGTCGCATTCTTGCAGACACACATTCTTCAAAAGGAACCAAAAACTGCTTAGAGATTTGACTTAAGTTTGCAGCTTCGTTTAATTTCAGTATTTAACTATAAATAATTTTTGTCTTTCTTTTATGATTAATGACAATATGATTTTGTGTGATTTTCAGAGTCATAGCCAATGATTTTAGTAAACGCACAGTTATCAGTGAAAACACTGTTTTAATTTCATTATTTGTTAGTTTAGAATCAGTGTTACAGGTATTTGCATGATTATTTTGTGACCGTTACGATAACTTGGTCAACATGCTTTATTTGCCATAAGGTTTATTAAGTTTATTCAATAGGTATCATTTAATCTAAATGACGTTTCCTAAAATGTGAATGGACATTCTTGTTTTAGTTTTTGTAAAATGCAAATGTTACTCTTAAGTTTGGTTTCATGTTCTGGTAGTAAAATCCTGTGATAAGAAACCGACGGCTCAGACGAGACGGGGGAACAGCCCCTTTCACCAACAATGTGAGGGTGGAGAGTTCGGATTGGCTCCTGCCCAGAGCCGCCAAAGTCCATCACAAAACGACAAAGTTCGTTGTCGTTCTTGTTGAATTTTTATCCAGCGTGGAGTTTTTTTTGGACCAGGGATGAGACAGAGCAGGGATAGATGGCCAGCCATCCTTATCTGAGGCGGTTGGCCCTGGCTGAGGAACGTTCCTCCAGAGCATCACTTTACCTGGACGTTTTGATGAATGCAGTTTAAAGGTTTACTTTTGCTTAACTCACCAATTATTTGCCATCATTATTTTTCATTCTTTTAAATAAATAATACTTTTTTTTTAAATTTATTTCAGTTGATCAATTCTCAAATAATCTGTCAAATTTCTGACATTCAGCTGAGTATTTTTATTTTCTGCAGAGCACATTTTGATGTTATTCAGCTCATTAATGCTTCATTCAGTTTTTTTTCATTATTCATTTTGTTTGTTTATTATGTTCCTATCCTAGGTATTTTACTTATGTTCATCACTATCCTACAATAATTTCGACATAGATGAATAATGTACATTTATTTTCACATTTCACTGTTATTGCATGTTGTTAAAAGTTCAAAGCTAAGTGGGTTTTAATATGTGTTTTTCCGTGATGGTAAGATCCCTTCAATGTGAATTCACAACTTTAGATGATAGACTGATTAATTCATTATTATTTTATCTATTTTTCCTCCATTACGGTGGTGGTGCCTCTGTTAATTGAGGAAGACAATTAAATTAATTATTAAAATTATTATTCAAGAAACCCTGGAACTCTAGAGTTTATTAGTTATTAATAAGTCATATTCATAAATGTAGGGTGATTCTACAATATTGATAGATTACATAAAACAAACGTATATAATCAGCAGCACGGTGGCCTCACAGAAAGAAGGTTTCTGGCTCGAGTCCTGGCCCAGCAGGAGCCTTTCTGTGTGGAGTATGTTAGGGTGATTGATGTTTCTGCATTGTCTATAGGTGTGAGTGTGAGCATGAGGGTTGTTTTTCTATATATGCGCCCCTGTGATGGATTGGCAACTGACAGGGGTGCACCCCTGGCTTTTGCATGAGTTGGGATAGACCCCCGTGACCCTGTATAGGATAAAGCAGGTGAAGAAAATCAATGGATGGATGGAGATCCAAATAACCCATACAAATGATCGGAATCAGGTGTTCCAGTCACTTCCATGGCCACAGGTGTACAAAATCCAGCACCTCGGCATGCAGACTGTTTTAACAACTATTTGTGAAAGAATGAGTCGCTCTCAGGAGTTCAGTGAATTCCAGCGTGGAACTGTGACAGGATGTCACCTGGTCAGCAAATCCAGTCATGAAATTTCCTCGCTCCTAAATATTTCACAATCAACTGTCAGCTGTATTATAAGAACTTGAAAGTGTTTGGGAATGAAAACAACTCAGCCACATAAAGTGTTGGAGCGGGGTCAGCAGATGCTGAGGCGAATAGTGTGAAGAGGTCTCCAACTTTATGCAGAGTCGATCCTACAGACCTCCAAACTTAATGTGGCCTTCAGATTAGCTCAAGAACAGTGTGCAGAGATCTTCATGGAATGGGTTTCCATGGCCGAGCAGCTGCATCCAAGACATACGTACATCACCAAGTGCAATACAGACCATTGCAGCATCGGATGCAGTGGTGTAAAGCACGCTTTCGCTGGACTCTGGAGCAGTGGAGGCGTTCTCTTGAGTGCTGAATCATGCTTCGCCATCTGGCAATCTGATGGATCAGTCTGGGTTTGGCGGTTGCCAGGACAACGGTTCTTGTCTGACTGCATTGTGCCAAGAATAGAGTTTGGTGGAGGGGGAATTATGGTGTGGGGTTGTGTTTCAGGAGCTGGGCTTGACCCCGTAGTTCCAGTGAAAGGAACTCTGGATGCTTCAATATACCAAGACATTGTGGACAATTTCATGCTCCCAACTTTGTGGGAACAGTTTGGAGCTGGCCCCTTCCTCTTCAACATGACTGTGCACAAAGCAGGTCCATAAAGACCTGGATGACAGAGTCTGGTGTGGATGAACTTGACTGGCCTACACACAGTCCTGACCTCAACCCAACAGAACACCTTTGGGATGAATTAGAGCAGAGACTGAGAGCCAGACCTTCTGGGTCAACATTAGTGTGACCTCATAAATGCACTTCTGAAAGAATGGTCAGAAATTCACATAAACACACTCCTAAACCTTGTGGACAGCCTTCCTAGAAGAGTTGAAGCTGTTATAGCTACAAAAGGTGAACCCTATGGATCAGGAATGGGAGGTCACTTAAGTTCATACGTGAGTCCAGGCAGGTGAACCAATACTTTTGGCCATATAGTGTATGTACACACTAACACAGTTAGTTATTATCATCATTATTACCACCACCAACATCCTCGTCATCTCAGGCCACCACTGACACTCACCTGGACCTGGCCTTGTAGTCCTGGTGTTCTGGTCGTAGTTTTTGGGCCCTGATATTTTTTTAGATTTTCTGGTCCTGGTTTTCAGGTGCTCTCTTGCTTTTAAACTGTTTTGTGTTTAGCTTGCGTTCCCATTTTATTTTGAATTTTGTTCTGCTAGTATTTCACTTTATCTGTTGACCTGTCTGTATTTTGATCGTTTCTGCTCATCTGGGTTTCCTCTCACCAATTTCTTTGTTGTTCTTCTCAGCCATGGTTCTGTTGCACTTCCTTGTTCTTGTCCTTACCATTGTCCTGCCTGTTCTCCTGCCTGTTCTCCTGTATGTTCTCCTGCTTCTCCTGGAGACTGTAGACTTCCCCTAGGTGGAACTGGGGAGGAGCCTACATGTGGAGCTGGGAAGGAGATAGGTCCAGTGACACTCAGGGGTCAATGTGTTTTTCAGGATGGATCCTCCTGAGCTGGATGCCTTCATCATGGATAAAGCTCTCCTGGATTACGAAGTCTCCATTGACGCCGACTGTAAGCTAGCGACTGTTGGGAAGCCGTTTGCCATTGAAGGTAACTCAGTGAGGACAATTCTTTGGACAGTCATGTTCATAGACCGTCAGCGTATCCCCACCACTTCCGAACTTGGAGCTCAGAGAGAGCCGTGTCATTCCTCATAGATTGCCTTCAGTTTAATTGAACGGTGTTTCAAGACGTTTCATCAACAGTTCAGGACCAATCAGAGCGCAGGAGTAGTGTCGCAACCTGCAGCTGACAGCCTCTGACTAACAATCACCCTGGAATAAATTAGTACATTTTTTATCATTAGAAGATGGAAATGCCACAGAAGACCATCACAGGTGACCAGCTGCTACAAACACTAGCCTGTTACCAATAAAAACTGCAGATTATATTAAATGTTTCTTCAAAAGAAACACAAAGAAGTATTTCACTTTAAAATACGATTTTAAAAATCACGTAAAAAAACAACATTTATTATATTAGGTTTACTCAGTAATTTAATTGAAATAAATTTACATTTATTTCAATTTAACCTTATTCTCATTATTTAAAATGTTTTTTTTTAATTTCTTCAGACAAAGCAATTTTAAAGTAAATGAAATTACGGTATTACATTTCATTGCAATTAATTTAAATCAAATTAAAGGGTTATTCAACTAAAAGTTGATAGAAATAAAAAAGCTGTAAAAAAGGGAAGTCGGTACAGTGGATTTATAAGGTCTTCTTTCTTTTGATATATTTACCAAAGTTTCTGACAGTGCAGCAACTCAAGTAATGACAAACCAGAAAATCCTGTTGAATGAAATTTACAGCACATAACCAAAGATCCAAAGCAACCAGCAACCCCATAATGTCACAGTCAGTATAAAAAGTCCTTTTTTAAAAATAAAGCCATTTGGAGCTCTTCAGTGGAAGATGACCACCTGAACAGACAAACTCTCCTGAGCATTAAAAAAAAAAGCCAGACCACAAGAAAACTAAGGTTCTGTCTGACCCACAGGTTATTGTATTGGCCTAACCCGGCCAATAAAATAATAAATGCATAATAAAACGGCCTCTGAATGACCCAGATTTGTGTGGTATTTCTTCTTTTCTTTCAGCTGTTTCCTTCAGGGGTCACCACAGTGAAGCATCCATCTCCATCTAACCTGTCCTCTGCATCTTCTTCTCTCACACCATCCAACTTCATGTCCTCTTCCACTACATCCTGAATCTCCTCTTTGGTCTTCCTCTAGACCTTCCTCCTGGTGGTTCTAACCTCGTCATCCTTCTACGATATGTTCACTATCTCTCCTCTGTACATGTCCAAACCATCTCAGTCTGACCTCTCTGACTAACATCTAACCCGTCTTGTCCTCTCCTGTATTCATTCCTGATCCCGTCCATCCTCGTCACTCCCAGAGAAAACCTCAACATTTTGACTGCTACTTCCAACTCCTCCTCCTGTCTTTTCTTCAGTTCCACGGCCTCTAAGCCAAACAACATCACTGGTCTCACCACCGTCTTGTACGTCTTACTTCTCATTCTTGCTGATACTCTTTCATCAAACACCAGCCCCGACACTTTCCTCCACCAACTCCAACCTGCTTGCACACACTTCTTCACCTCTTTTCCACACTCTGTTGCTCTGGACTGTTGATCCGAAGTACCTAAAATCCTCCACCTTCTTTATCTCTGCTCCCTGTAGCCTCAATGTTGGGTTCCTCTCATTTACACATGTATTCTGTCCTGCTGCGGCTAAGCTTCATTCCTCTTATTTCCAGGGCATACTTCTACCTCTCTAGATGTTCCTCCACCTGCTCACAGCTCTCACGGCAGGTCCCAATTTAATTCACAAACATCATACTCTATGGAGAGTCTACCCTCCACTGTCAGCTTCTCCATCACTACTGCAAACAAGACTCAGAGCTCAGAGTGGATCCTTAATGTAGACTCACCTCCACCTTGAACTCCTCTGTCCCACCTGCAGCACACCTCACCACTGTCTTACAGCTCCCGTACATGTCCTGGATCACTCTAACTTTCTTCTCTGCTACTCCAGACTTCCTCATAAAATACCATAGCTCCTCTCTTGATACCCTTATGCTTTCGTACGGTCGACCAAGTCACAATGCAGCTCCCTCTGACCTTCTCTGTAATTCTCTATCAACATCCAAAAAGCAAATTTTGTGTCTTTAGACCTCTTTTTCTGTCTCCTTTTCCACTCTTCATCCTCCTCAATAACTCCTGGTTCACGACGGTCACGTCTTTCACTCTTTGTTTATCTTAATTTTCTTGGTTCTGTCTGGTCCACAGGTTACGGTATTGGCCTACCTCAGAACTCTCCCCTGAACTCCAACATGTCTGAATTCATCAGCAGATACAAGTCAGATGGATTCATGGACCTTCTGCACGACAAGTGGTACAAGGTGGTTCCATGTGGGAACCGAGTTTACGCTGTCACTGAGGTCAGTCTTAGTAGAGGAACATGTCCATAATAAATGCCTGTGACCAGGGTTTGTACTTTAATACGCAAATATAATATGTCTAGAACTGCTTTCACTGTCATATTTTCAAAACAAGGTTTGAACGCGTCACTGGGAGTAAGAGCCACATCCGCCTCGTTTAAGTCTGCATTATTTCTTTAATGGGGGGTCTTCCTCATCCACCAGAGTGGTTCTTGTGTACCCGAGGGTTCTGGACTTTGAGCTTTATGATATCCAGATATTTATGAACCCAGATGTGACCAGTCAGCAGGCTGACTACAAACATGTCACCTACAAGCATAGGTGAATTCAATTTTATGTATATAGCATCTATTACAGCACAGGTTGTCTCTAGGATCTTTCCAGAGACCCAGAACATGACCCCCAAGCAATTATTACATAAACAACAGCAGGAAAAAGTCCCCTACACCCCCACTCCACCAAACAGCTCACTAAAGTGGCAATAGGAAGTTAGTATTATTAGCAGTCTGTCTTCAGGTGTGTTTACCAAAACTCTGAAACCTGCAGTAGACCACCCCCATTTATTTGACCCACTATTTATGCCACAGTTTGCTCTAATCACAGGTCTATCTCCAAAAGTGTTTTTCTTTCAAAGATTCTGGAGAAAATGATCAATTAATGGCCCTTAAGAAGGAGCATGACGTCCTGAAGGTTTTCAAATCAGGTTTTGAAACCTTACACAGCACCGAGTTTTTAATGACAATATTATTATGTTATTCTTGTGCTTTTAGTTTTACTGCTGCATTTGACACAATAAATTATGAGATTTTACTTTCTCATTTGGAGCAGTGGGTATTGGGCAAATATCTCTGCAGCGGTTCAGATCATATGCATCCTCTTACGTAGCTCCTTTCTACTCCAGGGACTACTCAAGGGACTTTTAAACCACAGCCAGCTGTTGCTCGCTGCCACACAAACAAACAATGACACTCAGCTGGGGACGAAGAGCATCTATATTATAGAAGAAACACCGCTGGAGCGTCAGAGGATGTGACAGCCCTTGTGTGTCGTAATCTTTTTGCGAAAACCTGGTCAGGTAAAGACCAGCTAGTCTACTCCATAGACCGTATAAAACACTGGAAGAAGCATTAGGTCAGATGACCCGTTGGTTTCTGAAAACCGGTTTTGACGCCCATTTTCTTAGTGCAGGGCATGTTGCTTAGGAAGCCGACAGAAACACGCCCACTGTATGTCAATCAAAGTTATCTTTGCTCCCATCTCCTTAAGCTGAACCCTGCTGAAATATCTGCAGAGATGCATTCAGATGTTTACAGCAGGAAAAATATCCCCCCGCCTCAGAGTCGTCATGGATGTAAAATCAAACGATTGAGACCACAATGGTTTTTTGAACCAGGCTGTAAATATGTTTGTTTGTTTATTTATTTAGTTATATACTTTATTACTCCCCATCCTCTGCTTTTAACCCATCACTGGTTGCATTAGGAGCAGTGGGCTGCCATTTCTTCCAACGCCCGGGTAGCAGTTGGGAGCAATTTATCATCAAAATGTGGACATTTTAATATGGGAGTCAATGGAGATTGACTCGCTTTTGGAGCCAACATCTATCGGTCAGTCGAGGAACCGCAACAAATCTTAGTTCAGCACAAGCTTCAATGCAATGCAAAACATGCTGTTCTTTTGCTGTAATACGTATCCCTGTGCTCTAATAAATTGTACTTTCAGTCAATTCCTGTCACCACCAGCACCTGCAACTGATATTTCTCTGTCAGGAGGCAAAAAAATCTGTCTGGGCTCAGCCAAGTCAGGTCATGCAAGTTGAAAACTGTTTTGCTTGAGAATTCAGGCAAAAACCCAGACTAAGGGCCAGGTGAACGATACTCCAACCACAAACAGAAGTGTGTTTTGTTATTTACAAATTGAATGAGAGACTAAAGAGTCAAGGACTTAAAAGAGCTAAAGGTAATCTAGGTCTTCATATACAACCTTGATTTAAATACTGCTCCTCCTCCTAGACCTGTGGTATGAGGAATGGTCTGAAATTAAAAAAGCTGCCTTAATTGACTTATGATAATGTGCAGTTTTATCTTTTATCTAGATTTTTGTGAGGTTTTCACGATTTACTCCTCTTGTTTTTATTGAAATATTAAATTTGGGTTATCTAGGAGCAGACAGTCATGAGTTTCTTGAGGGGGTGGCAGCGGTTAGGATGCTGCAGAGAAGTGTGTATGACAACAACTCTCTCCTAGTCTTTAGGATGACTTATAAACTTGGCCGTATTCCTAGATAAGAGAACTGCTCCATCCAAAGTGGGATGGATGCTGTCTCTTCTAGTCAGACTAGGTTTCCCCCAGTATTTAACTGTATGCCAGATTGTTTGCTGCAGTTGAAGGATGACATGCACTTAAACACATCATCACGGTCAGATTTGGCAGGGGTTTACAGAAAACTAGTCCCACATTGTTTTGGCAAAGTTACACACAGATGACACATTCATTTTAGTGACCTCCAGTCGGTGAAACCAGGTGTCATAACTACCGACGAGAATAACAGTTTGACTGTACTTACATTTATCCTTAGCCAGCAGTTTCAAATTTAGAAATGTGAACAGGTTGGTGGTGAACCACGGAGTGGGCGTTGGGACTATCCCTCCACAGTCGACCTGAGATCCATGCTGCGAGGGCTCTGCTGAGGGACCGCTAATGGGATCATCTATGCTATGTGGCTCCGCACCAGCCAATGGGGACTGTGGCTTGATTATCCATAGAGCGCAACTGAGCTTCCAGTTTTGACAACCTTTCCTCCAAAGCTACAAAAGACTTAAATAGTTACAGGCACCTTTATCACTAAAGGAGGCAGAGGAGTAACTGATCGTGAGACACGTGGAGAAGGTGAAGAGCGGCGCGAAGGGCAGTGAGCCAGCAGCTACTGTTGCAGTAGATTTAAAACATAGGAGCGACAAAGAATCGCCTCAACACCAACGACTCCACGGGTGGATGCAGCAGCAGCAAAAAGTGTGATTTAGAGTTCCTACCTCGCACTGAAACATGAGGCTAAACGAAGGCACTTAATCAGTGGAGAGCTGGAGAGAAAAGCGTCAACACACGTGCCAGGAGGACAGGAAGTGATGCAACACGTTACCGTTGTTCGACGGGATGAGACTCAACCCTGAAAATAAACTGGCACATTAAAATATAAGCATATTTCCCCCGTTTTAGCTTTACTCCACTGGATGCTTATAAAATAGTAATTGATTTTAAAATGATTTTAGTTGCTTTTAAGGCCCTAAACGGTTTAGTCCAGCCCTACCTCACTGAGCTGCTTACGCCCTTATTCACCCACTCGTTCACGTCGCAAAATAATACCATAATAACACCATATACAAAACAGAACCAGTGTTTACAGACGTGAAGATATTGCACAAATATTCCTCTTACACTCTGTGGCTACTGCAAGGTCAGTAGAGCGAGCAAACATCTGGAGGAAGTTTGTTTAACATGTCCCTTTATTTTATTGATGCACTACATCAAACTGGCAAAGTTGAAACCCGGAAGCAGCTGCAGTTTTGAACAACACGCCTCTACTTGACAGTTGGAGAGTGCTGCGACTGCACGCAAAATTACTCAGGGCCCGAGACCAGGTCTGGACTGGGACAAAAAAATCGACTCGGGCATTGTGAGCTGAGATCGGCCCACCTGGCGGTCCCTGCAGGTCTCTCCTCCTCCAACCGCCCACCTCCGCCACCATCACCTGCAGATATTTCTGCCACCAGCAAACATCTGTGTAATTTTAACACATTTGGTGGCATATGCTTGAAGGGCTTTTCGTTTCCTGCTGCTCTCAAAGAGGGAGGGGGCATTGGCCCTTGGCCGTAATTGGTGCACCCCATAATTGATCATGATCAATGGGCCAATCTACCAGTTTTGTTGACCAAAAAATATCTTAACTAATACCATTATGAATACTACTGAATACTGAAAGAGGCCCGGGCACCCTCGTCCGGTTGGCCGGTCCGGCGGTGACTGGGACAGACCTCTCCCGTGCTGGCTGTTAAATCTTTTCGTAAAAACAACTTCATCTCCTTGATCTTTGACACTGTATGAGTTGTTTTGTTTTTATTGTATCTTTTTATTAACATTTTTATTAAGCCATACATTATCTGGTATGGACTTTGGCCCCTGTGGTTGTTTTAAAGTCCATCGTAAATAAAGCTGGGCTGGATTGGGTTGGAGAGTCCAGGTTTCTAGAAGATCAACACAGGCAGTGGTCCACATTCACCTTCCTCTGACCTCGGAGATGCTCATCTTTCATTCTCTTTCAGACTCTCCAGATGGGCGTCCGCCACTTCTCAGGACTTTTCCTATTGCTGTGCTTTGGCGTGGGTGGAGCTCTTCTGACTCTAGCAGGTGAACACGGTTTTTACCGACTCGTTTTACCGCACATTCGACGCCGACAGAAGTTGAAGTACTGGCTGCACACCTCACAGGTGAGTTTGGGAGTTTTCATGCATTGCTGTCCACGCTCCTCCTCAGAGAACTGAATCTGGTCTGTGTGCTCCACAGAGAATCCACCGAGCCCTGAACATGACATATGAAGATGTAAAGAAGCAGAAGAGGTTAGTAGTACCACATCAGTCTGCATTTTAACTAACCCCATATTTTCATTTGACTCAATCTGATAACCATTATCTAGTCACAGTTTTAGATGAAAAGGTAAATGAACCCACAGATTAGTTAACTCAAAGGAAAATATCTGGAGTCTGTATTTTGCACACCTGTAGTCCAGGTGGAGACATGAGTTTGGAGGTGTGCCTTAGAGCTACTTTAACTAATAAAAGACACAGAAACATTTGAAATTTTGCTAATGTTGTGATGCTTGCCTTGTTGAATGGAGATTTCTAAAGACCTACCATCAAGTATAGTTGAACTGCAGAAGGCTGGAGAGGAACAACAACCGTCTTCATACAGAGATGTTTTATAAAGACGTTGTGAAGACGTCCTTCTCCACTCTCAGGATAACAGTCATTCAACCAGTTTCTACTAAAATACGGTGCTTGTTTTTCTCCAAACATGGTTCTGGACATCAAGAAAAAACAACTCTACTTTGGTTTCATCTGCCCATAGGACATTCTTCCAGAACTCTTCCGGTTTGTTCAGTTTTAAATTTGTGAACTTCAGCCACGCTTCCATGTTCTTTTTAGACAAATGAGGTTATGACCTGGAAACTCTTCCGAACAAACCATACTGGTTCAGTCTTCTTCTGTTATGGACTTTGGCAGTTAACATGTTCAGTGTAGACTCTGAAACAGACCTTCTGGATTTATGATCTTCCAGTAAAAGTATCTGCAAGGGCTTCAACTCTGTTATTAGTCTGGTTCCTGTCACACAACTGTCTTGATGTTTTTCGCTTGTAAATCATCTGTCTCACTGTAGAACTTTGAAAGCTTTCTAGATCTATGTGCAGCATTAAGTGCTTTTCTAAGACCACCGATAGTGCCTTTCCCCTTTGGTATTGTGTTTAATACTGACCTCTTGTTCACTTGTTTTCATTCAGCTGCAACCTGCAGAAAACCCAAGGACCTCCAGACCCCCAGGGGCCCCTGGAGGCCCAGGGTTCTGGATCCTCAGCCAGGAGAAACCATGACGACAATAAAACCTCTGCAGATGGCAGAGACTTCAAACAAGTCCACTTCCAACTGGAGACCCTCAACACCCGCCGGCTGCTCGCTCGCATCACAGTCTCTAATGCTGAGGAGGATGGGGCCAAGACTGGGGATGGAGAAGCAGCCAATCTGAGGACGAAACATGACAACAGGCTGTGCGAGAACGGAGGACCAGCAAACTCGTTAGTCAGTCTTCTGTCACGCCTCCCTTCCTCCTCCTCTGCCTCCTCCCCTGCTGCTGAAACTACGCACCCTCCACCAGCTGCTGTGGCCCCACCCCGGCCCGGAGAACTCCAGGAGCTGCAGGAACAAATCGAGGAAATGAGGGAGAAACTGAGGGGAGCTCTGGCGAGGAGAGCTGAGATCCAGACCAGCCTGGACAAATCTGTAGCTATGACTGCAGTAGTCCCGCCCACCCCTTTACTCACTGTCTCCCCACCAACAACCCTCCCCCCCAACACAAAGAACATGACCACTATGACAGATCCCCCCCAACACAAAGTCCTGTCCAAAGTCCGGCCCTCCCACAGTGGGCTGGCCAATCAGAGAAGGTGATGCTCTCTCATTGGATGTAGCCATTTCAGCCACCAATGACATCATCAGAACCTGAAATAAAAAACTAATTGGAAAAAAACTGGAGGTCCAGCCCCTAATAATAATAGAAAATTATTATTATTATTGTCATGGATTCTTCAAATCAATTTAAATTACAAATGAATGTTGTTAGACTTTCAGTCCATTAATAAATCTAGATAAAGAGCCTTAGTTTAGCAACTTCATGAATATGTTCTAAAACTGATTTATATCTATTCTTTTCTCTTTTTTTTACACGGGTCTTGAGAACTTTTAGGTAAAATAAAGATTGTTTATTAACTAACCCCAAACTGCTCATTCTGTTCCTAACAAGCACGCCAGTAGATGAGTAACAGATCATTCAGCCGTTTTTAATCAATAAAATCATTATTAAAATAGACAAAAGCCAGATTAAGGAGAACCATCTCATGGAAATGTTGTTTTCTCTTCATTCTGACTCTGAGCATTCCTGAACTAATGTGGATTTGTGAAATGTCTGATGATTCTGTTGGCTGTTTAGCTCATCATTCCTGAGACACTGTATGTCCCTGTACAGCAGCAGAACCACCACAACCAGTCCAGTTTCTGGTCCAGATTCTGGTACTGGCAACAGAGCAGTTTCTGCAGATATGAGACACCTTCCAGGTTCATGGAAAACACATCTCACATCTTGTTGCCTCCACTTGTAGTCCAAACAATTTTGCTTCACAAATGACTGACAGGAATTTAAGTGATCAAAAGCATGGTAGTTACTAGTGGAGCAAATACATTTTCTCCAAAATCCACCACAAGTTTGGATTTTTTATAACTCCGAGTTAAATCATGTTCCAGAACACACCAGAAGGAGGAGTTTCACAACTATGTCTGAGACATAGTGAGGTTTCTGTAGGAATTACTGATGGACAACTCACAGATGGTGAACCTAAAGGGAGACTCTACAGACCCACACAATTCTCTAAACCTGTACGGGTCCATGGGCTCACCTGGGCCAATGGACTCATTGGGTCCAAAGTTTCACCTGGGTCCAGTAACTTGTTAAGTCCATGGGCTTACCTGGGTCCATGACCTGTCTAGGTCCACAGACTGTTTTGGGTGTATAGATTCACCTAGGTCCATGGACGTTTTGGGTCCACAGACTAACCTGGGTCCATGGACTAGCCCAAGTCTACCAACACACCCAGGTCTGTGGACCTGTCCATGTCCATGGACTCACGTGGCTCCGTGGACTCATCTAGGTCAACAGAATCATCTGGTTTCATGGACCCCTCCAGGTCCATGGACTCACGTGGTTCTATGGACTCCAGGCCCATGGAAGCAGGTCTCATTTATCACGATCCTTGCTCTAACAAAGCAATCTCACACTAATTCAGGAACCTCTTCATTATTTGATTCATTCCCATTAATATTATTTTTCTTTGTTTTTCAGGTTTCCTGACACAATTGTCAAATTCATGTATTTCAGTTTAAACTTCATCTTGTCTTTCATTGACATCAGCATATTAACATTGCTTGTTGTGGAAAAACTACGAACACCTCTGTATTATATGTTTTAACCACCTCTGACACCTGACTCTCTGGGCTGAAACTGAGTACACCAAGTTATCATGAGTAAAGACAAGAGAGAAGATTCAATTTTAGTAGATTTAATATATCATTTGCATGGAAGCGGGTCAAATATATACATACATCATACTGATATACACATATATCAGGAGCCTTGATACAGAAGTGACACAGAGTTTCAGGATGCATAGTACTTTGAACACCACAAAAATGAAGACTAAACACTAAAGGTTCTCATGACAGGTCATTGCAGCTGTATGTGACAGCAGAGCCCAAACTCTCAAAGACAAACTATGAATCTGAACAAGCTGTACTAACACATATATTTACATCACATTGAGATCACACCTAAGATCAGCAAGAGCACCAGGTCAATCCTCTGTGTTTATCCTTGTCGACTATGTACTGCTTTCAATACAGTTAACCACCAACCAAACAATTTTCTATCTATACTCCCTAAAATGTGGGATCATCTCAGGATCAGTACTTTCTTGGTTCTTTTCCTACCTTACCGGGTGTTAGTTTAAAGTGCCACGGCAAAGAAACACATTAACAGACACCCATGTGCGCACACGCACACACACACACACTATCTACACTACATCTATCTATCTATCTATCTATCTATCTATCTATCTATCTATCTATCTATCTATCTATCTATCTATCTATCTATCTATCTATCTATCTATCTATCTATCTATCTATCTATCTATCTATCTATCTATCTATCTATCTATCTATCTATCTATCTATCTATCTATCTATCTATCTATCTATCTATCTATCTATCTATCTATCTATCTATCTATCTATCTATCTATCTATCTATCTATCTATCTAGACAAAGGGGGAAAAAAATAAGTGCAACGTTAGGGAAAAATGTCTTCATTACATCACCGCTCCACGGGGGTCCCCCACGCCTCAGTACTTGGGCCCCTTCTCTTTACCATATGCACGACCTGTCTGGGTCAGATTATTCATCCACACAGCTTCTCATATCACTGCTATGCAGATGATACACAACTCTACCTGCCATTCCCACCTGATGACCCCACAATCTGTTAATGAATCTCAGCTTGCCCCTCTGAAACTGTCTGCATGGACTGAAGACTAAAGTCCTAGTTATCCTGCCCATCATTTGTTCAGCCTCGATATCCACATAAATATGGCCTCCACTACCGTCACTCCCATACCCATATTTTTGCACCATTTATTTAATTTTCAAATATATTTATTTTCTATTTTGCACCAGCAGTTTACATTTCAGTAAGTTTCTTTAAATATTCATCAGCCACATTTTGCACCGCCTTTTTTATATTTAACGTAGTTTGTGTGTTTGTGTGTATTTTTTGATGTTATGTGATGATTATGTTATGTGTCTTATGTTATGTGTTGTGTATATATTATGTGTCTTATGATATATATAGCACAGAAGGATGAGGAGGAACCGTGTTTCGCACCTCTGTATGTCGAAGAAATTGAATTTCTTTTATCTAACTTTAAAAAGATGTTTGTTGACCAGTTATCTTTCTCTGACCACATTGTCTCTGTGTCCTGGTCATGCAGCTTTGCTCTCTACAACATTCAAAAGATTTGACCATACCTGATTCATTATGCAAGGCAACTCCTGCCACAGGCCATGGGTATCTCCCACCTCGATTACTGCAACGCCCTCCTTGCTGGCCTTCCAGATTGTCCAATCAAAGCACTACAAAATGCAACGACACGTCTGGTCTTTAATCAGCCCGGATGGGCACACATCACACCTCTGTTCTGATCTTTACTGGCTACCTGTGGCTGCTCCAATAAAACACAAGTCTCTGCCGCTTGCCAAAAGGTGATTTAGGGGTCCGCACCTGCCTATATGAACGCAATCATAAAGGTTTACACCCCTTCATGAGCACTGCACTCTTTACAAGGACACAGACTGGCTTGATTGTATTCCTCTATTGTAAGTTGCTTCGGATAAAAGTGCAACTAAATGTAATATAATAACACATCTGGAGTGTATCTTTACATTTGTTTTTGAAATTTAAATGAAACCACATGGTCCCTTTGCTTGAACAAGTTTGATAAAACTGCCATTCCACATTCTCTGTTAGAGATCAGACATGTTTCTTTGTAGTCAAAGACACTGTGCTGTTTCAGGTTTCTACAATAGTTTATGCAGCGACTATTTGTATGGACTCTGACTCCCGGTAGTCAGTGATCCAACTGGACTTGGATTCATTAAAGGAGCTAGGCTTGACATCATCAGCTGAAAGCAAAATTTCTGGCACATTTCTCAAATATCTTGGTCAGTAAATCAGTTCCTTTGTGTAGAAGATCCAAATGTAGATTTGGAGGACGAGTCTTCTGTTGTCAGGAACCATCACTATGGAACCAACTTCCAGTTTGGGTGAAGGAGGCTGACACCACCTCCACACCTCCTCCTCATATCTCCCTCCTTTTGTCTTCCTCTACCGGCTGGTCTTCAGGAGGACAGGAGGGTCCCCCCATTCAGGTCCTGATCAAGGTTTCTTCCCTCTTAAAGTGGAGTTTTTACTTGTTACTGTTTTTTTCTTTTTTAAATAATTGCTCGGGGGTCATGTTCTGGATCTCTGAAAAGCACCTAGAGATTATTTATATTGTAATACATGCTATATAAATAAAACTGAATTGAAATTGAATTTAAGTCCAGTCCAGTTGTCCATCAAGACAAAGAAATGAGTCAGATGAAATAGTCCAGTCCAGCTACATTAAACTGAATATGTGAATGAAGAGGTGGCTGGTCCACATGGGGGCGTAAGCATACATATTGAGAGAGATCAGCTGATATAAATGAATCCAAAACAGAGCAATTCATGCATTTACTAACATTTATTTTAATCAAACCAGTTTATAGCCTGCTCCAGCTGCTCTGTCAAATTCTGACTTTCTTTGTGCCTTCTTGAGATGTTTCGCAAAGTTTTTATCTGTTGAATGTGTTGGTTTGGATGTTTTTCTTTCTAGAGGATTTCTGCTGGGAATTCTGACACTCTTTAACAGTTGTCATGATAAGTGTCAATGAAATACCACAATGGATGAATTCTCCACAGACCTGCTGACGATCACAAAAAAGACCTCAAATCCATATGAAGAACAGGGGTTAAAAATGAAGAGCAGGAAAGAATAGAGAGTAAAAAGGAAGAGGTTTTGGTCTTCCATCTCACTCATCATGAGGAGAGAGCTCTGTGGCAGGAGGATGGATGGGTTTGTAGCTAATAGGAGACATCGGGAGTATTCTTTGAAAGGTGGCTGAAGGAGCATGTTCTGGATGCGTGCATGGATTTCAGATGTTCCAGGTAGATCAAAGTCTTTAGACAGGCCAGCAGAAGTGGTCCAGGAGAGCTGAGAGTAACAACAGATGGGGTAATTCTGGCCATGTGACTGTGAAGGAGTACCTCTGCACCCCAGATGTTTATCTGCTGGATGTCAGTTTCCATCCAGGACGTCTGCTGAGTGTTCACCTGAGCTACCTGCTGATGCTGCAGGTAACATCATGATCTCTGATCATGATGACCACTGGAGATTTCAACCACCTTACTGTCTAACAGTATCTTAATGTCATGTTTAAATTACACTTTTTTGTGTCTCTTACATGTTCCTAAGTAATTTAATTCAATACAATTAAATGTTATTTGTATCGCGTCTATTACAATACAAATTGTCTCTAGGTCCTTTTAAAAGACCCAGAACAATTAGGAAACTGCTCTTTAAGACGGACAAAAACCTCTGGAAGAACCAAACTCAAGAAGGACGGCCATCCGCCTCAACCATTTGGGGGTTGAGCTTCTTTTAATTAATAACTGTGGACTAAACTGAAGGACAAAAGAGAAGAAGAGGAGGGTAAAAGGGTGAGGGGCACCACTGCAGCGTAGGTCTATGGCAGCATATATTTGATGACGCTATGCAACAGAAACATCAATCTCAGTCCAGCAAATGGTGACGTTAGCCATCCATCATCTACACCCACTTATTCCTGCCCAGGAGTCTATCATGGGGTATCCTTGGGTAGAGGACAGGGGTCCACTTGGACAGGTCACCAGTCTGTCGTAGATCCACATGTTATGAAGCAACAATGCACGCTCATTCATCCATACGGGCAATTAAGAATCACCAGTCAACCTGACATAGAGATGTGTGTGACTCCTGTACACCTCTGCTTTATTTTGATACCACATTTATTGACATACACCTCCTGGTTGTTTAGATAAACCAATTTGGGATCAGACCTGAGTCTAGAGCAGGAACCTCAAACAGTTAAACATTAAAAACACGTTATAAAATACAGAGATAAGAGTCTTCTTTCTGTTTTACTCACACAGTAAAAATGTGGATTTGTTAAATGTTTACTTTATTTGTATCACTTCAACTCATAACAAAAGAAGTAGAAAGAAGAAAGAAATAGTAGAAAGAAACTGGTTGTTTAGTATAAAGGATGAATTAATAATAATTAGAAAAACATATCGACTAAATGAGATGAGTTGACGTGATCAGCTTCAGCCTGACCAGGTCCTGTCCAGGTCATCGGCCTGCTGGTTGTGGTTGTCTTTCTTAGGATTTCTTCAGTGAGCACCCTGGCCCCCTCAGCGTGGTCCTGCCGAACCATCGGGGTCGCGGTTCTGGTTCTGTCTGCAGCCTCCAGATGGCTGACGGGGATGGCGTCGGTTCGAAAAGTCAGGAAGTGCTGGAAGACCATCAGCTCATCTGAAGTGAGACGGTTCATGATGTGGAAAAGTCACACCCACCGTCTCGGACTCTGAAATAGACCCTGCACAGAGTACTAAAGGACTGGTGGACCATTTTGTGGCATGGTTTGGGAACAATCTTCCGGTCCTGCATTCACTCAGAGGGGCGTTAGAGCCGTTAAAGCCTTAAGTCAGGGTCACACAGGCATCAGAAACCATCATGCTCTGATTTTCAGCAGTTTTAATCCATCTTGATGCCGTTTAAAATCTCACAGGGCAACTGCTTTCCAATCGGCTAAAATTAGGTTTTCAACTCCCAAACTGAGCCGCTCCTCGTGTGTGCTTCAAATGTCTTCTAAAACCTCTGAATTGTTTACCCACAGCCTCCACAGGTGAAACTGGTGTACACATACCAGTCGCAGCCACTGTGTTAATTTAAAAATTCATTGGATTCGCTGCAGGATTTTCATGTCTAGCTTCCTTCCAAGTCCATCTGCTGACAGGAAATTGATGTGGTTTAGCAGCGGTGCAGCACTAAAACAGATCTGCAGAGCAGAGCTCCCAAGGTCACTTCTGGGACACTTCTTAAGCGTATTCTTCTAAATCATTGATTAGAATAGTGGCAACTCATGGCGACAGGTGCGGCGCTGCTGTTCACCTGCGGTTCTGCTCCCTGTGAGACCCAGGCTTTACAGCATCGCCGCCTGATCTACTCTGGTTCCCAGCAGATTTCTATATCACTGCCTCAGCCTATCCACACCAGAGGAGCTGTGGAGCTGCTGGTGAATATCTGCAACAGCATCTCCTGTTTAAGAGAAAACAGAGACTGGCTGCAGAGTGGGACTGAGCGGTAGGTAATGGAAAGACCCACGCAGCCCACCCGTCTCCTCTTCCTCTCATCTCATCTCACCTGGCATCTGCTTTTAGTCACAAGTAACTCAAAATGGACCTGGAAAGCCATGGTAATTACTGTATTTTGACTCAACTCCTCAGTCCACACAAATTCCTCAAGGCATGAGAAAGGCCTCTGAACCCCACTGCTCATCTGAAAAATCAAGGCAGGTCAGTCCTCATCATCACTTTCACCAGTCCAAGCAAACCACACAAACATGGCATCACAAGAAAGCCAAAATTCTGATGATTATAAAGATGTCTGTCTCACGTGTGACCAAAACGTATGAGCGAGCAGCCAAATTTTACAATAAAATCTTTATCTGTTAGCTGGAGAGCTGAGATGGTTAGTTGGTGATCTACAGAGATGATATAAACAGGTGTAGACAGCAGACACTGAGGTGGTCAGAGGGTGGGACTGCAGGTCAGGATGTCAGCAGATATTTAACAGAGACGTCTATACAGACAGGTGGAGGTGAACACTAGGGAGGGTCAGAGGGTGGGAATGCAGGTCAGCATGCAGCTCCTGAGGATCTGGTCTGCAAACATGTACAGAAGAGAAAAAGAGGGGACAGACCAGCACAACAAACTACAAGAACAGTGGAGCACAGTTATACGTATGTGATAATTCTAATTAATAACTGTGGGTTGATCTAAAGAAAAGAAAGAGAAGAAGAGGGAAGAAAATGGGCGAGGGCCACTGCTCAGCTGATAGAAAATAACACCAAGGATTCGCACAGTTGTACTGTAGGCCATTGCAACATCTTATCCATTCCTAAGGTGTTTGTGACCAACCTCTAAACCTCTGTTTAATTAGAATTTGAAAGCAAAAAGTTAGTGGACATCCAGTCCTTGATGTCTTAAAAACATTACAGAAGTTTGTCTAATGGTTCTGTTTCATCTGGTTTCATAGACAGATACAGCTGTGTATCATCAGCATAACAATTAAGATTATTGCTGTGGTTCCGGATAAGACTTCCTAAAGGCTGCATGTATAAACTGAACAGGATTGGCCCTAGCACTGAACCCTGCGGGACACCGTAGCAGACCCTTGTCTGTACGGAAGAAACCTCATGAACATGAACAAACTGGAATCTATCAGATACCTGTGATTTAAACAAAGGTAATGTCAGTGACGTAGAATTTTCGCAACACAGTTTATCTTTTAACAGCAGCAAGGTAGTGCAACATTTTTATCACGTAGTGGAGGGGAACTTTTCCTCGATTCAGTAAACACGTAAAAGAAAACAGTCCGATACCGTTACGGTAAATCAAATGTTAGTGCAATCACAATATAGTATCTCTCGGTCATCTTGTTGCTTCCTCCACTTCTGCAGCATTGACTCGTTAACGTTGATTCTCCAGCTGCTGCTCTGTTCCCATGTTCTGCTGTGACTGACAGCCTGGAGTTTAAACTCTGCGTCGTAAGCGTGTCTCTGGACAGGAGGATCTTTACACACACAAATGGAAATAAAAATGCACGCTTCGCGCAGTCATACATCCCAGCATGCACCGCGCTACTTCTTCTACGGGAGAAAATGGAGTCGGCGGCTGCTTCCCGTAGTTGCGGGACCTGTTACGGCTCAATATTGATCCATATATAAGGCGCACCGGATTATAAGGTGCACTGTCGGCTTCTGAGAAAATTGAAGGCTTTTAGGTGCGCCTTATAGTGCGGAAAAGATGGTAGATAATTTCTTTATGAGGTCACTCCGACGACCAAGGTCAGTTCCGCCACATCTACCAGATTATGGTTGTGAGCTTATTATAGGTACCGGCCCTCTGACTCACGGGCCTTGCCGCCAAGTCTGTCAATAAACTGCACTTTACACATTTACTGTTCTCATTAAAGGAGGCAGAGGAATAACTAAACATTTCACACACCGAGGAGAAAGTTGGAGAGACGGAGGGAGAGGAGGCCATGCTGAGAAGCTAATAGGCTGAAAGTGAACCAGTGATTGGTGACCGTGGAAGTCCCGAACGGGAAAATCCATGAGTGAAACTTAAATATCAGTGTTTAATCACAAATTACCAACAACCTTCAGTTTTCAGAGAAAATGGATCAACATAAAATTAAAAAGATTAGTAGAATCAGAGTCCATGTCACCCTACAAATGACAGAAAGACTGGAAATGGTGCAATAAGTTGTGAACTCACTACACTTAACACATAACATAACGCCTAACAATACTGGTCCCGTTAGATCTCAGACTGGTGTCGGAACTGGTCCTGCTACAGCTCAGACTGGTGTCCGAACGGGTCCCGTTAGACCTCAGACTGGTGTCGGAACTGGTCCCGTTAGACCTCAGACTGGTGTTGGAACTGGTCTCGTTAGACCTCAAACTGGTGTCGGAACTGGTCCCGTTAGACCTCAGACTGGTCTCCGAACTGGTCCTGTTTGGTCCCGTTAGATCTCAGACTGGTGTCGGAACTGGTCCCGCTACAGCTCAGACTGGTGTCGGAACTGGTCCCGCTACAGCTCAGACTGGTGTCCGAACTGGTCCCGCTACAGCTCAGACTGGTGTCTGAACTGGTCCTGTTTGGTCCCGTTAGATCTCAGACTGGTGTCGGAACTGGTCTTGTTAGAACTCAGACTGGTGTCCGAACTGGTCCTGCTACAGCTCAGACTGGTGTCCGAACTGGTCCCGTTAGACCTCAGACTGGTGTCGGAACTGGTCCCGTTAGACCTCAGACTGGTGTTGGAACTGGTCTCGTTAGAACTCAGACTGGTGTCGGAACTGGTCCCGTTTGGTCCCGTTAGACCTCACACTGGTGTCGGAACTGGTCCCGTTAGACCTCAGACTGGTCTCCGAACTGGTCCTGTTTGGTCCCGCTATAGCTCAGACTGGTGTCCGAACTGGTCCCGCTACAGCTCAGACTGGTGTCTGAACTGGTCCTGTTTGGTCCCGTTAGAACTCAGACTGGTGTCCGAACTGGTCCCGCTACAGCTCAGACTGGTGTCCGAACTGGTCCCGCTACACCTCAGACTGGTGTCCGAACTGGTCCCGCTACAGCTCAGACTGGTGTCTGAACTGGTCCTGTTTGGTCCCGTTAGACCTCAGACTGGTGTCCGAACTGGTCCTGTTTGGTCCCGTTAGATCTCAGACTGGTGTCGGAACTGGTCCTGTTAGACCTCAGACTGGTGTCCGAACTGGTCCCGCTACACCTCAGACTGGTGTCCGAACTGGTCCCGCTACACCTCAGACTAGTGTCTGAACTGGTCTCGTCAGAGTTGTCATGGTTACGCCATGACAACCTGTGGAGTCTTAGCTTTAAACCGCTAACAGGCTAGTGTTAACAGCATGTGGCAGCTGGTCGCTATAGTGACAGCTTTGTGGAACATTGTGATTTTTGTATGATATGTTTACTTAGATGGGTTTAAAAAATCCTTTCTACTCAATGGCTGAAGTCAGGAGTCCTTGAACATTGGCACATGAGGTTTCCTCATGGAGATCTACATATACCAGCCACACAGAAGCCACCCTGCAACCATCCTTTTAAACCTCCATTTTTCAAAAGGACAGAAATCGTATTTGGTTTCAGCTCATGAAAATGCCACAACTGCATGAGGAGTTCAGAGGACTTGTCATGTGCTTGATTGACAGGCAGCTCAGCCAACAGCCATCAGCCTCGTCAGTGATCGTCATGCCAGGAAGCTAAACAAAGCAAACAGCAGAGTCGTCAACCCAGCGTCATGTAAACACAGCAACCATCTCCAACTTTAACACAAAAAAATACAACATTCCTCTTTAACATTAACCTGGGAGCTCTGCACCTCCTCCCGCGTGGATCAGTTTGGATCAATTTGGATGATCATTTCACATTTCCGTGTTCTCCAGGGATTTTCCAGCTGTCATATTTGTTGACTAAATCACCCTCCTTTGCTGGTTTTGTTATTGCTTTCTTAATACATGTTCTTCTGATGTTCTAATTAGGGGCTTATTTAGCAATACAGTCATCAGAATTAGAGAAGGAACCAACCAGGCCCACCTGGCAGCGGCTGTGGGTGTTTCTTCAGCATCAGTGACTTTCTCAGGTCCTGACCTGAGTCTAGACTATTTTGTCCTTATAGACCTCCCAGAGCTGACCTGAGCTGACCTCAGTCCTGAATAAAGCTAAATCATTCACGTGTCTGTTAGACCCCATCCCAATGTGACTTCACTAAAATGTTTTCTCTCTTATGTGGGTGATAATATTGGATCAGATCAACTTATCCCTGAAATCAGGACATGTGCTGCAGGTTTTTAAAGTGGCAGTAATGAATCCTTTACTCAAAACAAACCCGCTTTACCCACATATTCTAGTGAAAGTGTTCAACCTACCATTTATTTATTATATTATATTTATTTATTATTGGGAAGTATTATCCGGTTTCATTGCTATGCTGATGATATGTGTATTGAAAACAACATCTTTGCAGCTGCACAGACGCAATACTGGTCCAAACTAAGTGTCTCATCATGAACTTCAGGAACTTTCGGTGACTGAAAAATTTTAATCACAAAGACAATTCCTTAAAACTCCAGATACTCCAGCACCTAAATAACGTTTGTGTGGTTAGAAATGTCTTACATGGCTGCCGTCACCTGGCCAAAGTACCAGGCCACTCACTGGGTCAGTGTTCTGATGTTTGTGGTGATATTGTTCAACTGTTCTTCTCTGTCACTGATGATGTTTTATAAATGCTGTCAGAACCAGAACTCTGTGCTTCCTGATGCTTTTATTATGAACTTGCTTGACAATCATGAAGTCAGACAAGAATCAGGACGAAGATCTTTGTCAGCTACAGGTTGGAAATTCAATGAAACTAGGATATTTCTGGAACCTTCTGAAGTTTCTAACCAAACAGGTGCAGAGCGGTGACATCAAAACCCAACAGGACGTCAGCTTCACAGGTGTGCTGACCACAGATGGTATAAAAAGAACTGGACACGCCCCCTCAGCTCAGTTCAAACGAGTTAGCTCTTGTGTGGTTGGCTTAGATTATGCACCTGTTACAAATGTCCTGATCAAATCTGTCAAACATCCTCGTTTCAACTGTTGTCATGAAAACGACATCTGATGCAAGAGCTCAGACTGGCACTACCGAGACCATCAACAACTGTCAGTTATCTTCATCAGAACTCTGGCAGTCCAGAACCGCTGGACCCAACAGGTCCAGAACCGCCGGTCCAAACAGGTCCAGAACCGCTGGTCCAAACAGGTTCAGAACCGCCGCTCTAAACAGGTCCAGAACTGCTGGTCCAAACAGGTCCAGGCCAGGGGCCAAGGAGGCTCATATAAATGGTCATGAGGTATTTCAGACATAAAAACATATATTACCAAATTAGATGGGAAATTTGTTTAATTATTTTTTTCTTATATATCAATAGGCTTTTTTAAAGGGGTAATTTAATTAATAATAAACGGATTATTGAATAATATTGTTTTAAAAATTCATGTAGGAATTCACTTTCTGCTGCTCGTTGTCTCTGGAGCTGCGTGAAGACCCGTCCGGTTTCAGGCGCTGTGCCATCACCCCGGTCCCTAAGAAACCCACATTCACAGACGTGAATGACTACAGACCTGTCGCTCCGACCTCTGTGCTCATGAAGTCTGAAGTCCCTCACAGGTCCCTCACAAAGGACCTGCTGGACTCTCTGCAGTTTACCTTCCAGACAAATAGGTGAGTGAACGTTGCAGTCAACATGGGATGCATTACATCCAGCAGCACCTGGACTGTCTCGGGACTTATGTACAGATCCTGTTTGTGGACTTTACTCGGAGTTCAACACCATCATCCCCCAGGGATGTGTCCTCGCTCTACAATTCTTCTCCCTCTACACACATGACTGCACCTCCTGGGACCGTTCTGTTCAGCTCCTGTAGTTTGCAGATGACATCACTGTCATTGGTCTCATCTGGAATGACGAGTCTCCGTATAAAGACGGGAAGTGGACTGGCCAACTGGTTTTTAGTGCAGTCAGAACAGCCTGGAGATGAAAACATTTAAGATGATGGTGAACTTTAGGAAACATCCCCTCCTGTTATTTGATTAATTTTTCACTATTTCACACTTTTTCTTTACTCTTAATTAAATATGCATTACATCTACTAGGGAGACAACAACTGCCGGAAAAGAATTCCTTGAATTGTGTACTTGGTGAAAGTTGATTCTGATTCTGAATCTATTCTGGAAATTTAAATGTAAATCTGTTTTCTTTTTCCTGCTGCAATTGCAAATCCTCTTCAAAACTGCATTGCTGATGGGGCCCGCACGTATGTCTGCAACCCCTGGTGGCACGCCTTCCCACGCAGCTCTGTAAAGTCACATAAACCTGCATTGAAGAAGTAGGTTCTCTGTCAGTGTCATGACAGCCACGCCTTAATGTACACTTCCTGATCATTTTGTGAGACATTTTCAATTAAGCACTTCCTCTCAATATCTGAAAGGTCTCTAATCCTTGTGAGGAGCTAATGATGAACAGCTTGATGAAGCAATGTTGTCAAAAATGATGACTCTGCATTAAAGTGGCGGTGATGTTTGATGTTTGACCATGAAAATTGTGTTTGCCGTAGCTCCAGATACATTTTCCTTAAGACCTCTGATTTCCTGGGTTTTATCAGACTGCTGAACAGATCCATGTGCTCATAATTTTATATTATTCGATCAGGATTTGTCATTTAAACAGCATATTAATCAGGTTTGTAAAACTGCGTTATTCCACCTCCGTAATATCACAAAGATCAGGAGCATCCTCTCACAGAGTGATGCTGGAAAACTAATTCATGCGTTCGTATCTTCTAGACTAGATTACTGTAACGTGTTGTTGGCTGGATGTCCAAGTAATTCTCTTAACAGCCTCCAGCTGATCCAAAATGCAGCAGCGCGAGTGCTGACAGGAATCAACAAGAGAGACCACGTCTCTCCAGTTTTAGCTTCCCTCCATTGGCTCCCTGTAAAACTCAGAGTTCAATTCAAAATGATTTGCATATAAAGTCCAAAATGGCCTAGCACTGCAATATTTGCATGACTTGATAGTACCGTACGTTCCCATTAGAGTTCTCCGTTCTCAGGGTGCAGGTTTACTCGTAGTTCCTAGAAGATCCAGATGTAGATTTGGAGGACGGCTTTCTGTTATCAGGCACCATCACTCTGGAACCAACTTCCAGTTTGGGTGAAGGAGGCTGATACCACCTCCACCTTTAAAACTAAACTTAAAACATTTCTGTTTAATAAAGCATATAGTTAGTGTACATTTAGTATCTTAATGTGTCAGGGCCAGTAGTCAAAGCTGCAGTTACAGGACCAGATTAGAGCAGCTCATCTTAAACAGCTTCGGTGTAGATATGCTGTTATAGGCCTCTGCTGCAGGGGGGCACCAACATGATCCACTGAGTGGTGCCTTTCTCCTTCTCTGTTTCTCTTTGCCTTCTCTGTCTCTTCTTCACCTCAACCCTCATTTATTAACAATATCCCATAAGCATAATTGTGGTCCATTGTTCTGGTAGTTTTTTGTGCTTGTCTGGCCCTTCTTTTCCTCTTCTTTGCATGTCCTGCGGACCAGAGCCTCAGGAGCTGCTTGCTGACCTGCAGTTCCACCTCTGACCATCCCAGTGTCTGCCTTCACCTGTCTGTGTGGATGTCTGTTGGATACTTGCTGACATCCCGACCTGCAGTCCTCATCCCCTTGGATCACCGTCTATCCATATATCACCCATATACACAGAAGTCTAATTGGACTACTGATGATAGTTACTAATGTATCCTGTCTTGTACCTTTGACGGTGTCTCTATGTCTCTATTCTCTCTTTACTTCTTGCTCGACCCGGCTGGTCTTCAGCAGGAGGGTCCCCCTTATGATCCAGGTCCTGATCCAGGTTTCTTCCCTCTTAAAGGGGAGTTTTTCTTGCCACTGTTTGGTTTAAGGTTTTTCTTCCACTAGGGGAGTTTTTACCTGCCGTTGTTTATGTAATAATTGCTCGGGGGTCATGTTCTGGGTCTCTGGAAAGATCCTGGAGACAACTTGTGTTGTAATAGATGCTAGATGAATAAAATTGAATTGAATTGAATAATTGTTCATGCTCATAGTGCCACCATGTGGCGAAAGAAAGAAGGTAGATCAATGTTTGGTTGTGCTTTGCCCCTCAGAAAGATTAGAAGTACTTAAAAACTTGATGAGGTCTCACAGACATATCGGACCACATATCGGCTGTCATGTCATTGGCATATGTGAGGCTTATGTGACTTTATAGAATAGTGTGGGATGGTGTGAAGCCTGGGGCTGTAGCCGCAGGTCCAAGGGCCCAATCAGCACGGCTTGGAGCTTTAATTAGGGCCCGAGCACCAAAGGTCTAATGTTTATTATTATCTTAAATAAATCCTTTTTTAAGGTTGCCTGAATATGCCCAAAACCTCACAATATTTTGCACATGCATCTGGTGTCGTGTAAAATTTGATCCAAATTAAACAATGTATGGCTGAGCTACATTGGTCAGCACATCGGTCAGAGACGAGGGGGTCTGACCGATCGGAGCTTCATCATCTTTAATAGGTCCGTCTGTCCGTCGCCTCTGACTGCGTCATCTCTGATCAGTCGGACTTTAAGTCCACTCACCAGTATTGTGTCTGTGCAGTTTGGGTTTAGTCGTCTTCCACACCTGCAAAGATGTTTTGTCTAAAGATCAGCAGCTCTGTTCTGTAAAACTGCTGTACTGACGACTCTGCGTCACTCCTGCATTGAAACTTGAGATGTTCATTTTGACACTTGCATGCAAACAATAATTCACTAATTCAAGCCATATTGCCAAGTCTTTATTTAAGTTTTTTTTTTTTTTTTTTTAATATGATTTCAGTCTTATTCAGGTATTGCAGTCACCTCGAGTGATTAAAATGTTTCTACAGAGATATTAGATACTATTTTTCCACAAAAATTCATAGATTTATTCTGTATACAATGTTATCTGATGTGGTACATGGAAGTTCTGTACAGCTGACATGGATGCGACCGTTTTTGAGCTTGACTTTGGACTTGTGCACTTGTAATTTTATTCTAGGTAGTACATTTCCTGAGCAGTTTAGAGGACGTAGTTTAGTCTGCTGCTGGAATAGCAGTGACGACATCACAGCCTGCTGGTGCGGCTGGTACGATGCTACTGTGATGTCAGAGGTCTGTAACCAAGTCTTCGTCACATCATCTGTTTAGCTTCAAAATAAATAATTATTAATTAAATTCCCTGCAGGGATCAAAGCAATTTTGAATTTGAACTGAATTGAAGGGAAAAGAAGACACACTGGCTTTCAGACTGCACTGGTTTTACTGGACACGGATACAGTTTGATGAGTTTCAGATTTCAGAATAACTAATGCGCTACAGTCATTCAGCAGAGAGGCACGAAGAAGAAACCACACCCACAACATCCCCAACACCCGGCAGGAGCAGCCAGTCACGCACAGGCTCCACCTCCTCCACGCCCCCTCCACCTGTAACTGGAGACAATCGAGCACCGCATCAGTTGAGGGTTTGATGGGATCCAGCGTATGATCCGATTGAGGGTTTCACGGGGATCCAGCAGTGGATCAGATGCAATACTGGACTGGATCAAGGGTTCAATCAGATCTGTTGTTGGATTATATCTAATATTGGATTGGATCAAGAACTGATGGGATTAAGTGCTGGATCGAATTGAGGGTTTGATGGGATCGAGCGTTGATCAGAACCAGCATTGGATCTGAACTAATATTGGATCAGATAGAGGGTTTGATCAGATCTACGGCTGCATTGGATCCAATCAATCACCTATACGATCGAGCATTGGATTGTGGATCGAGGGTTTGATCAGATCCAGCGTTGGAGTGGCTTGAGGGCTTGATGGGATTGAGAATTTGATCGGACCAAATGCTGGAGTTTGATCGCATTCAGCGTTCCATCAGATCTAGGGTTCAATCGGATCAAACGCTGGATGGGATCAGATTGTTGGATGGATGGCTGGATGGATGGGTGTGTATGATACATGGCTGAACGGTCTTGTCTGAGACCTTCATGCAGGTGAATTAAACTGCTATTTCACAAACAGAAAGAAGTCACATGACTGATGACATCACATTTTGTTTCACATCTTCAAACACCAGAAAACATTCCTGCTGTCACTCACTTTTTGGATTTAACAACTGAAACCCAAAACCAAGGTTAAGGCCGAATGCTTCATAGTGGAAAGCCACGCCCTCTCCCTGGAGGCGGGCTTTAGCTGTGACACAACTGGCGCAATATTGCACAAACAATCAGCTTGCTCAGCTGCTGAAAGTACGAGGATTATTGATAAGGCATCCATTCTGATAGGAAGTCCTGACTGATCCATCTGCCCACCACTGCAGACTTCCTGTACGAGTCTTTCTTTTCAAAATAAGAGTAGATGGAAATAATTCTGTTTGTACTCAAGTCTGTCACCAATCACTGAGGCTCAGCTCTGAATTTCAGGGATTCAACATCAGTCAGCTCAATACTCCGGCTGTCTGCGATCGCTTTAATTGATTGGAGTTCAGAACCTGCGCTTCGATTATTTGATGAGTGGATGTACCAACAGTGCCTGAAATGCCAGAAGAATCTCAACATCTCATGTGATGTAACATCTTCCTTGTATCTTCCTGATCACACACCTCATCAATAATGCCTCCTATTATGGGGGTTAGTGGCTTTGTTCATGATCATGTCAGAATCTGCCAAAGACATTTCAAAAAAATTAGTGGATATTCCGAGAGGATCCTCACTCTTCTGGCATTTCTGAAACTAAACTGAGAAAATGATCAGTTCCAGCCCTCATCAATCATCATGAGGATCAGTTCTGGGACTTTTTTCAGGCAGAAACACCAAACATTTCGGTTCCGAAGTCACATGACTATCACATGGTTTCATGAAAGGTTTCATCTGCCGCCCTAAGAGGGCCCCGATCCTCAGATTGGCCAACTCTGGACTCACTCAGATATGGGGATGTGGTTTCTGATGTAGGGAGAAAGCAGATCAATGATCCTGATCAGCTGACAGACTGAGCTCACGCAGGTGTGACGATGTCAGCACACCTGTTGTCTCAGGAGGCAGAGCTCTGCTGCTGCTCGGGTACTCTGAGGTCACAGTCTGTACCTGAGCACTGTGAGGGGGGGCAGTCTGTGTGTGGGGAGGCGGTCTCTGAGGGCCCCGCGCCCTGGAGCCCCCTCTCTGAAGGTGTGTTGACTCCGCCTCCCTCTGCAGGCTTGATTTCCACTGAAACAACGTTTGGATCTGCAGCTCCTGCTGGTGCTGCTTCCGACCCCTCCGCCGCTCCCACAGCTGACCCCCCCACTTGTCCACCTCCTCTTTCTGTCGACCCCGCAGCTGCTCCGCCTCCCCCCAGTTCGATGGTGGAGGTCAGCGCTCCAGTGAGGATGGCTGCCGTCTGAGCAACCCAGTTCAGCTCCGCCCTCGGCTCCCCAGCCCCTCCTGCTGCTGCTAGGGGGGAGAGGGAGGGGTCTGCCTGGGGGCTTGGGGGGGCAGATCCAGTGCTGGTGGATCCTGGTTGGGAGGAGTCAGTGGGTCCTGGACCAGCAGCAGCTGCACCGTTGTTGTTGAGGTTGTCCTGCAGAGCTGTCTGGTTCTGGCCCGTTTGCTGGTTCTGACCAGCCTGCTGGTTCTGATTCTGACCCCCCTGCTGGTTCTGCAATAGCATCTCCTGGATCCGGATCTGCTGCAGGATGGCAGGAAGCTCATAGTGGTGGAAGAAGTAGATCATGGAGTGCTGCAAGACAAGAACAATTAGAGACACGGATTAGTTTGGTTGTCATCATTAAGGCCGATGTGGGTGGTTTAGGAAGGGGTGGGGCGTCAGACAGGTGAGGAAGTGGAGGTCCTGACCTGGATGAAGAGCCAGGAGGTGACCAGTGCCAGGCTGCTGTACTGACCATTGAAGCGGTAGTGGTAGGCGTAGAAGGCAAAGTGGTACAGATAGAAGAACCTGGAACACAAAGAAACACCTGGAACATCCACTCAGATACCTGCAGGGGTCATGTGACCAAAAACCTGTCGAAGTCGGAGACACCTCCTGTACCAGACAGGTTAATGAACAGGCTCTCACGAAGAGGGGGCCCCGCCCACCAGTCCGACACACGTCTCATAAGTCTCCTACAAACTAAGATTTCTGCAGTTTCATAACATCTGCTTCATCTTGGTCAAACGTCCAGAACGGCGTGATCCGATTGTACGACGACATCGTCCGGTGTCGTCAGTACGACCTGATGTGGTGGGATGTAGGTTACATCAGCAGCAGCAGCAGCAGCAGTAAAAAAATAAATAAATAGAATAACATACATGTTGAGGGGGACGGCATCCCGGTCATGATTCAGGAGAACAGAAGAGCTTGGGATGTCAGTTCTGTAAAGACTTTGTGGTTTACCGTCATGTGACCCAGACTGCAGATACAAACATTAACTTTAATGTCTTCACAGTGTTACTTCAGTGTCACTTCTGTTTCAACACATGCAACAAGCCTGGTTCTCCGAGTCTCCCGAAAGCTTAGTTTCTCTTACGTGTTGCTGATTTTGTAGGAAAGGCGCTGCGTCGCATTAATATGTCATTCCAAGTTGTATTTTATTTGTCCAGTCAGTAGACGGCCAGAAGATTAAATCAGACAGTCTGTGGTCACATGACGAGTGCGATGGTGGTTGTGGCATCGCACACATCGTTTCACGACTCATCTTTCATCAGAGACAGCCAAAAGCCGTGCAGTAGGTAGGAGCCTTGACCTGGAGCCGTGCTGGTAGGCAGTGAACATAACCCCAGTTAATCCGGCTGGAACCCGCCCACTTTAGCTCGGTCAGCTTGGCTGACTATATTACGACACCATTCATTCTGGTAATTCTGATTAACGCTGTCCAAACATCCTCGTTTAGATGTTACTATCAAACCGACATCTTCAATGAGTGCTGCCAGAGGTCAGCTGGGATCTACCCATCTAGACCTGGTCTCGTCTAGGCCCTTGTAGGGACACTTGGAAACCAAAGGGGACAGAACCTTCTAGACCAGCCCAGAGCTGGTCTCAGTATTCTCTTTTGTACAGCACAAAAAGACCTGATATTTGGAAATAAAAACTATTATCTGTTAGATCATTAGTCACAGTTCAGATCCTTCTGGTCCGTAGAGCAACTGCAGGTCCAGATTCGCGCGCCTGGTGGTCCGTAGAGGAACTGCAGGTCTGTATCCAGACCCTAGTGGTCCATAGAGCAACTGCAGGTCCAGATTCGCGAGCCTAGTGGTCCGTAGAGCAACTGCGGGTCCAGATTCGCGAGCCTAGTGGTCCGTAGAGCAACTGCGGGTCCAGATTCGCGAGCCTAGTGGTCCGTAGAGCAACTGCGGGTCCAGATTCGCGAGCCTAGTGGTCCGTAGAGCAACTGCGGGTCCAGATTCGCGAGCCTAGTGGTCCGTAGAGCAACTGCAGGTCCAGATTCGCGAGCCTAGTGGTCCGTAGAGCAACTGCAGGTCCAGATTCGCGAGCCTAGTGGTCCGTAAAGCAACTGCAGGTCCAGATTCGCGAGCCTAGTGGTCCGTAGAGCAACTGCAGGTCCAGATTCGCGAGCCCAGTGGTCCGTAGAGCAACTGCAGGTCCAGATTTGCGAGCCTAGTGGTCCGTAGATTAACTGCAGGTCCAGATTTGCGAGCCTAGTGGTCGTTTAGGAACTGCAGGTCCAGATTTGCGAGCCTAGTCGTCCGTAGAGGAACTGCAGGTCCAGATTCGCGAGCCTAGTGGTCCGTAGAGGAACTGCAGGTCCAGATTCGCAAGCCTAGTGGTCCGTAGAGGAACTGCAGGTCTGTATCCAGACCATAGTGGTCTTGACTACTGAGGTGTGAACACAGGCCTAACAGAACACAGACATCTTATGTTGAAGATGGTTTGTAGTGCTGTTAGCTGTCCTAACGGGCCACTGAGACCAGTTCTGGATTTGTCTAGAAGGGTCCGGAAAGCCAGAGCTCCAGATGCAGCTGCCAGTCATCATTTTAGATGTAGTTTCAGTAGGAATCATTCAGAGCAAACTTGATTGAACAGAGATATGTGAACATGTGGCGCGGTGGCACTCGGGCAGTGCCTTTATGACAACTCTAATCATGTGACTGCCTCACCTGAGCCAGTGGCGTTTGCTGGTGTTGGTATGGCAGCAGATGGCGTCATACTGATCAGCCAACCACACGATGAGAATGATGTAGAAGGCGGTGGTGGTGTCGTTGAAGAACTCTGACATGATGGCCTCCATACCTGACAATAGAGTTTACAAAAATCAGACATAATGGACACGGAAAAAAACAAAAAAACAAAAACGGGACCATCAGAGACCAGACATACTGGACACAAGGAAACAGAACTGTAAGGGACCGGGAATGTTAGGGATCCAACATTCCAGTGTAAGGGAAAGTTGATTGTAACCCTCCTCCTACCCGGGGGGGTGCTGGGTTGAGAACAGGTTCCCAGACCTGAACTTACCCACAAGGGCCAGGATGACGGTCAGGAGAGGGGCTGCTGGGAAGGCGATGGTCATGTTCATTTCCAGCATTTGCAGAAGATCCACTGGAAGGGGTGGACAAAGACCGGATTAGCTTTTTCTCCAGATCAGAGATCCAGCTCCGACAGTCAGAACTGGACCCAAAATACTGGTTTAACTTCGTCAAGGAAATTATCATAAACTAAACCAACAGATTAAACATACAGTTGGTCCTTGAATGTCTGAACTTGTATTAATATAAGGACACAGTCTGGTTTTATTGACCGTTGAGCTGGTCTGGTCCAGTCTAGACTGGGTCACACTGGTCTGGTCTGTTCCAGACCAAACCAAGTCATACTGAGATGCTGCAGACCAGTGTCAGGGAACTGACCGATGAAGACGAAGATCTGGTGATGAGAGTATCTGAGCAGCATGGAGACCGACAGAGTCTGGAAGACAAAACGGAGACGGTCGATCTTTGGCCACCCTCACAAACACGTCTTCAACCAGTCAGACGCCTCCAATCTTTAAAGGTCCCACTGGACTTTCTAAACACTTCCTCCCCACGTACCCGGGAGTATGTCTCAGTGGTTGACTTACAAATATAACCATGATGACGAAGGCAGCCAAGTATGACGTTCTCGCCATCCACATGCTGACGAAGCGGTAATGTTCTCCAGAGACGACATTCCTCAGGAACCCTGTAGAGAACCCACATCAGGATTTCAGTACTAGACCTGCTCTTGGGTGCACGCACAGGTGAAGGAGGTTGGAGGTCAGGCAGTGCTTTATAAGCTCAACATGTTTAAAAACGGCCGCTTGATTTTGTTTTCCGTTTCCTTCTGGGCGACCACGATCACATGATCCAGGTGGGTTCATGACGAGCAGCCATGATCATGACACCCCGTCCTTCAAGTGTTCATACTGAAGTGGTGCCAACTGGTGTAACATGACCGCTGGTTCATCCTGCCACCACATCCTCCGCCTGAGTGCTGGGCGGAGTAAACTGAGGCAATTCTGCTCACCTTTGTTCTCCTCGTTTTCAGCCAGCGCCTTCACGCTGGACATCAGGATGTCGTCGTAGCCCAAGAACTCATCGAGCAAGAAGCGACTGAAGCCGTCTCCGAAACACTCATCCTTGGTGGGATCTGTAACCAGACAGGGTTCAGCTGAGCAAAGACGTCACGTGACATAGTGTGGTCATGTGATGTGGACGGTCTCAAACTGCCCACTAGTGCTCATATGGCTCGTTTCCTTCCACTGTCGTCATGCTGTAGACGCGCGTTGAAACATGCAGTGAAAACTATTAACCGTGGACCAGTGGACTAGATAGAGACCCGGAGGGGGTTAGACACGTCCCTGCTCATGTGCTGTGGTCGTGTGATGTCGGTGGCTCGAAGTCTGACCCAGAGTGACGACCATGACGGGGATGTTAAGTCTCTGCCTGGTGGTTTGGGAAAGCCGCAGAAAGCCATACTCCAAAGAATACTCCACGATGTACTCCTCCTGAGGCCACACTGCAACGACAGCACACGTCAGCGATAACCGGCATCCGTCGCATCCACAACCATCAACAGCACACAACATAAACACACCAACAGACTTGACAGAAGGAGGTGGAGTCAGAGGAGGAGGGAGGGGTTTACGTGCTGGGGTGATCACCCGCAGCGGGTGCATACCTTTACTGGTCTGGCTGAAGGAGACGTCCTGGCTGTCGTTTACTCCTGCTGATGCTGCTCCTCCAACACCTCCTCCAATAAGAGATGGCTTCAGCCGTGGCTCAATGTCCAGCTCAAACTGCAGACAGGTGAAGATGGACAGGTGTGGACTTGTAAGGGCAAGTGGAGACCAAGGGGATAAGTCGGATTTTCCAAACTGAGACCACTATTACACCACTAATGTATGTAAAATGCGTGATTTAGTGATTGACAGCTGCATTCCAGTTTATGGCGTTTACAGCTAGTTGTGATTAAAGAACTATCAGAGCATCGTTACTCATATTTTAGGGACAATATGTCTTGTGCTGTAAATTGTAGTAACTGACTGCCAGAACCAACTCTGGTCTGCAAATATCTGGAGGTGAAGGTCATCAAATCCATGAATCCATCCTTGTTTTAGAAGGCGTTTCCGTAGCAACTTCTGAGCTAGCATGTAGTAAGTGAGGTAAGGTTGCCAGGTGAGTTTGCTCCACCCATGTGGTCTGATCAGGGGTTGGATGGAGTTGGCTCCACCCAGATGGTGACTGTAACTGCTGCTCACCTGCACTGAGTTGTTGTCAAACATCTCCAGAGTCATCTCCTCCTCTTCCTCGTCCTCCTCCTGCAGCGCCGCCAGGCTCAGCGCCGGCACGACTCCTCCTCTTCCAAGCTCTTCCTGGACGTCGGCGGGGTCGTAGTGCTGCAGGAAGACCGGAGCTCGGCTGGAGTTCCTCTGGATCTCCACCCGCAGGATGCCGTCACGGGGCCAGCGCTCCCTCACCGCCTCCAGACAGTTGATGGGGGAGCGGGAGAAGGCAATGTGGATGTAGGCGAGGATGAAGAGGACGAAGAGCGCCTGAGAGGAAAGCACAGTCACGTGACCTCCAGAACGCAGAATCTGAGCCCTAATACCTGGGAGTCATGTACCAGCGCTCCTCTGCTCCTCTGCTGCAGCAGAGACAACCAGGGGCACGGCATGACTCGTCACCCATCACCACTGATGAACTCGTTTTTTGTCAACAAACAATGTCTAAATAGAAGCAAGAGTTGACAGTGAAAACAACAAACTAAGTATTGACATTTCAGCTAAAACAAACTCCAAACTCGAATCAAAACTCAGATCAAGGACAGACGATGCTGCGCTTGGACGCGTGAAAGTAAAAGGCTTACAATCGATGTGCTAGAACTAATTCATGAAGATTCACGGCTGGAGAGGCGTCTTCCGAGACGACACAGAGGAAATTAACGTCTCTCTGAGGAAATTGTGTGTTCATCGGTTGTGGTTGCTCCTCATTTTGCAAGCAGGGAGTCGCCGCACTATGTTGAAAGAGCCGGAGGCTAACATGTCCTGCCAAAGGCAAACAGAGGGAATCTGAACACCCCTGGGAACAACATATGAACATCCCAGGAAGCAAGTAGGATTATTATTACATCCACAATTATTTATTCCTTTTTTATTATAAAATATTACATTTTATGGGGCGCTGTATAGCTCACTTGGTTGACGGGGCGCCCAGTGTTCAAAGCCTCCCGTCCCCGTGCAGGTGGTCCAAGTCCAAGTTCAGGACCAGAACCAGGGTTCTGGTGTTCTCTCTGCCCTGAATTTCCTGTCAAACAACTTTCCAATACCCCTAAATTTGTGCAAAACATAAACATCACAAAGAAAAACCTGTAATGGAAACGGCTTTAATTAAAAAAAAAAAAAACAAAAAGCCAAAAATTGCAAAAACCTTTTTATGCTTTCAAAAGACGGTTTTTCAGACGGGCCAATAATCCAGTTTATCTCAAAAGTCTAATGGAAACACTATTTGCACATTTGTGCGAGTCTGGCAGCGCTGGATGTGACGTAGTCGGTCAATTTAAAGTCATCTAAACCTACCTTCCAGCTGTTTTGGAAGGTAGGTTTGTAATGAATAGTCATTTGAATGATCACCCACTGCCCTCTTCTGTTGACTATTTTCTTAACAGTGGTATCAGCAATCACAATAATCTGTCAAAGACTATAGATTTTTTTGTCCATTTTTTTTAAAGTCGAGATTTTCTTTTTCATCATTTTGAAGAGAGGTTTTGCAGGACGAGACACTGAGTGTTACGGAGACAGAACTCAGAATTAAGCTCATATACAAAGAAAAACATTGTTCAATGGAAATACAGACAGAGTTTTGCTGCTCTTTTATGAAAAAGTGTAACGAAAACATGACTAATAAAAGGCCACTGGAGCCAGATCTGTACATACACTTTATGGCCAAAAGTATTGCTTCACCTGCCTCGACTCACATATGAACTTAACTGACATCCCATTCCTGATCCAGAGGGTTTAATATGACGTCTGTCCATCTTTTGCAACTATAACAGCTTCAACTCTTCTGGGAAGGCTGTCCACAAGATTTAGGAGTGTGTTTATGGGAATTTTTCACCATTCTTCCAGAAGTGCACTTGTGAGGTCACACTGATGTTGGACTGATGAACTAAGGGGCCATGTCCAGCTCCTGAACAACAACCCCACACCATAATCCCCCCTCCACCAAACTTTACACTGGGAACAATGCAGTCAGACAAGAACCGTTGTCCTGGCAACCTCCAAACCCAGACTGGTCCATCAGATTGACAGATGGAGCAGTGCGATTCAGGTCTCCACTGCTCTAGAGTCCAGTGGCGGCGTGTTTTACACTACTGCATCAGATGCTTTGCATTGCACTTGGGGATGTTTGTCTTGAATGCAGCTGCTCGACCATGGAAACCCATTCCATGAAGATCTCTGCACACCGTTCTTGAGCTAATCTGAAGGCCACATGAAGTTTGAAGGTTTGTAGTAACTGACTCTGCAGAAAGTTGGAGACCTCTTCACACTATGCGCTGCAGCATCCACTGACCTGCTCCATCAGTTTACGTTACCTACCACCTTGTGACTGAGTTGCTGTCGTTCCCAAACACTTCCATGTTCTTATAATACAGCTGACAGTTGACGTCTAACTGAAAAAAATATATTTACAGTCCGGGGCAAGAAAAAAATCATCTGATTTCACTTCCAAGACAAATGTGATGGGAGGTGAATTATTTTGTACAACATCAGATGAATTCACAGAAAGCAATAAATGTATTTCTAATATGAGGCGTTTGACTTTTGATTGACGGTCAGCTCAACCAATGGCTGTCCATCATCCCTTCCTCATCAGTCATTATAATGTTACAAAGTAAATTAATCAGTAGTTTGTACTAATTCAGCGCCAGCTGAACACAGAAGATATTTCTGATTTCACACCGCTGTAAAGGCTCTGCAGATATTCAGGTGGGGATCACCCGAAGCAGCAGGTAGCCACAGCTAACTTTGATTGGCACACGACTGGACTGGAAATTGCTGGACTACCTTTAACGTGGTAAAACTACCATCATCTCGTGAGCTTTACTGTTGTAATGACAGTTGTTTCTCATGAGCTTTGACAGGGAGATTGAACATTTTAGCAGTTTGCTGTCCTGGAGCATTCAGGTGTGTTAACACAATGCCAAGATGGAAAGACATAAGCAGTGGTCTTAGAGAAGAGACTGATGGTGCACATCAATCTTGAGAGGGTTCTAAAACCATTTCTAAACAATTTGTAGTTAAAAGATCTACAATGAGAAAGATTTCTAACAACAATTGGCTCCAACTGGGTCATGTGACAGGAAACGATCCCAAACACAGCAGCAAACCTAGATTTTTGTAAAATAAGTGTCGGCTGCCTCACCTTTAGAAGAACGAAGAACTCAAAGACTCTCCTGAAGGACGGGGGGAAGAGGCGGGCATAAGTCACAGCCATCTTGAAGAAGAGGGCATGGAAGAGGCGGTCCCTAACGTTGATGAGGGGGTTCTGGTTGATGTTGGGATTCCGGTTCCTGTTGGGCCCCATGTTGTTGTTGTTGTTTGGAGGGATGTTGTTGTTGTTGTTGGCCTGGTTGTCTGACATGGTGTTGTTTCCACCGGGTTCACACAGCTCAAACTCACTGCAGCCGCCAGGTCCTAGGTCAGCATGGCTGCCGTCAGCGTGCTGAGAGTGAAGGGGCGGAGTCTGACCGGGGCTCAGGTGACTCTCCCTGACACCTGAACAACTTCCCACTCCTGCAACTGACAGGAAACAACACGACAGTCATTACTTCTAACCGGAGGAGGGAGCCTCACCCCTCCTGAGAAGGTTTATGTGTAGGTCCTGATATGAAACGACACGGCTGCAATTAAAGTCAGTTCATTCATGAAAATACATGTTTTATCTAAACAACTGAATACAAGAACCAAGAGGCTGCAGCAAACAGAGCTGCTCTCAACCAAGGCAACATGTTCGGTATCCTGCCAGAACCTAGTTACAAGCCTGATCCAGACCAGGCTAAGAACCACGACTTTTACTGGTCGAGACCAGATGAACAAGCAAGACTTATCCTGAGCTGGACCGGGCCAACAGCCAGGTCTCATCCTCATCCAGACCAGATGAACAAGCAGGACTTATCCTGAGCTGGACCGGGCCAACCACCAGGTCTCATCCTCATCCAGACCAAGCTAAGAACCACGACTTATACTGGTCGAGACCAGATGAACAACTAGGACTTATCCTGAGCTGGACCGGGCCAACCACCAGGTCTCATCCTCATCCAGACCAGATGAACAATCAGGACTTATCCTGAGCTGGACCGGGCCAACAGGCAGGTCTCATCCTCATCCAGACCAGATGAACAATCAGGACTTATCCTGAGCTGGACCGGGCCAACCACCAGGTCTCATCCTCATCCAGACCAGATGAACAATCAGGACTTATCCTGAGCTGGACCAGGCCAACAACCAGGTCTCATCCTCATCCAGACCAGATGAACAATCAGGACTTATCCTGAGCTGGACCGGGCCAACAACCAGGTCTCATCCTCATCCAGACCAGGCTAAGAACCAACATTTAGCCTGTTTCAAAGCACACTATCATCAGTCATGTATCCTGGTCCAACCAAGGTGTGGGCCAGGCCCGGACCAGGTGTTTGAGTTGATAAGTTGAGCCACTGTCCGTGAGCTGAATTTCTGCGATTACAGGATCCTGATCAGAACACCCAGATGCTGCGACCCGATCGACAGGTGACCTGCTGTTTTATAGTGATAAGTAATCTTAAGTCCGTCTCGCGGACCGAGGTTCACGTAACCTGTGGGTTGATAGTTAGTCTCAAGTACTGTGTGGTACCGACCAGAGTCACGTGACTCTGTTGACGAGTCCGTGACTGGGACACGGACCGAGACTGGTCACGTGACCCAGGTGTGTTCGGGGCCTGTGCTTTCCGAGTCCCCGAGTCTGTGCCTCACCTGTCGGTGGCTCCGCGGTCACGTGTCCATGTCTCAGGTGATCCTCGTCTCTCTGTTTTCATCAGAACCGTAGCTAACTGTTAGCTCCCCGCTAGCGGGACATGCGCTCGATGGAAAGAAAGCTGCGGGAAATGAGCTGGTGAGTCAGACAGGTGAGTCAGACAGGTGGGGGTCTGAGTGACCTCCAGTGCCCGAACAGACGGAGAAGATCAGAGATTCGCTCTGATTAAGGAGCGAGAAAAAAGTCCGAGCTGCTTCTGCTAACGACTGCTAACAGTCGGAGTCACAGCGGAAGTACAGCTGCGCGGGGGAAGTGATCCCCGAACGCGGTCTGACAGGCGTTTCAAACGTGCGTGTTGCTCGGTCAGGTCTGACAGGCGTTTCAAACGTGCGTGTTGCTCGGTCAGGTCTGACAGGCTTTTTTTGTGACCCTCGATGTGGATGAGTTCAGTCTGACAGGTATTACTCTAAAAATGTAAAAATGAGTCGGTGTTCATCAGAAACCCTGAGTGTGGTCTGACGGGCATTTAGTCACGTTTGTTCTCTCCTGTATGCCTGAGGAAGATCTGACCACTAGGATCTACATCCATCCATCCATCCATCCATTATCTATACCAGCTTAATCCGTCTCAGGGTCACGGGGGTCTGTCGGGGCCTATCCCAATGCATAGTAGGCGAAAGGCAGGGGTACACCCTGGACAGGTCGCCAGTCTGTCGCCGGGACACATACAAGACAGACAAACATGCACACTCACATTCACACCTACGGGCAATTTAGACTTATCAATCAACCTACTATGCATGTTTTTGGACTGTGTGCCGGAGTACCCAGAGGGAACCCACGCAAGCACGGGGAGAACATGCAACATGCAAACTCCCCACAGAAAGACCCACCGGGTCCCCGGAATCCCCCAGGAATCGAACCAGGAACCTTCTTGCAACAACAGTGCTAACCACTGTTAGTGGTGTTTGAACATTTTCATTTACGCTTTTCTCTTTGTTGCATTCTTTAGATGGAAAACAGTTACTCTTACTCTTGTTAACCAAACTACCCATGTCCAAGTACATATCTTCCAATAAACATTTATTTTCGCTCGGATTGAAAGCAAAGCGTCTTAGTTTTGAAAATCACATTCTGAGATAAATATTTCCCCCACCTATATTCTCCATCTAGAAAAAATGTATGTTCATTCTGTTCTTACAGTGTAGTTAATTTTCCAGTTTGTATTTTGACGTTTTAACAGTTTTTATTTGCTAAAAAACGTTTCAATCATAGACTGGACAAAGCAATTGGTCACGTGACCCATTAGTTTCCCGGTTTTGAAGCCGGTTTTTCCTCGTATGGAGCTCTTAGACAGCTGCGTTTAGCCGGGGCTGGGTCAATCAAGCCTCGGTAGTATGACGAGTACAGATGAGGAAGTGATAACGCAGAACTGATTGTCAATTAATCATGTTAAAATAAATGTATTGCTTTATATAATCTCTAGACGTGGTACGAAAAAATTCACCCCCCTCAGAGTTGTCATGGATGTGAAATCAAACAAGTTGTCAAATGGTCAAGAAACCAGCCTGTAAATATGTTTATTTCTGCTCAAAAGTTGGATATTTTAACGTGGAGGTCAAAAGAGATTTCGCCTTTGGAGCCAGACTCTAGTGGTCAGTCGAGGAACTGCAACAAAACGTAGTTTGAGAAATGCAGAAGTCAGACTGTTGGTGCTCGGTTTCAATCATAGTTTGTATATAACAGTGGACGGAGCATTTGGTCGCTTGTTGTTCACAGTCTGCCCAAAGTGGAGACTGCCTGCATCGCGCAAACAGGCTGTGTGGTCCTGAACCAAGAAACGCTCACAACGCTTCTGGTTTTGTACGCGGACAGACGCGGAACACTTGGGCAAACTACAGGTATATTCCAGGCCTTGAGGAGCTTGTGGATGAGACCTGCTCTTTCATACGACCTGTGTCAGCTCCAAGTTGATTTAATTTAAAATGCTGCTTTCAGTTCCTGGACTGTGGAATTGTTTTCATTGTTTTAGCGATTGATGGATTGATGGTGTCAGCTTGTTTTCAAAACCACCTGAAGGGTCGCCACATGTCTCTGGGTTGAGCAGATGCAGGACCTACTGAGGCTGCAGACCTGGTGCAGCACATACGGGCCTGGTGCAGCCGACCCGGGTTCAATACCCAATCTGGGACTCCTTTCTGCATTTCTTTTTTCTGCCCCAAAGTTGATGACACAATATTTTCAATGAAGGCCACTCGAGCCACAAGACAAAAGAAATATCATCTGAAGTTTTTAGTTGGCAACAACTTTAACAATCCACTTTTATTTCTCTTTTTTTAATGTTTTTGAAGTCTCACTGTTTTTTATGTTTTCATTCCTCTGATGATAATCTCTAAACACTCACTCTCTCTCACACACACGTTTCAGCTGCTGTTGCCATGGCAATGCTGGTGGAAGTGCAGAGCAGAGATGGAGGTGTGTGTGGTGAGGTTCTTCTGTCCTTCTGAGGACCAGATGAGGTTTTAGTGAAGCCTTATCCCAGTTCAGGTTCTGCCCCAGTTTTAGTGGTTCCTAAATGCTGAGTAAATGTGCAGTGACCTGCTGCCACCACTAGAGGCTCTGACATGTAGTTACTAAAAATGTTTCCAGTCATATTCAAACAAGTAAGGTGTTTGTTTCAGCCCTGAAATGTTCTGTTTGGTTCTGTGAGAAGGTCATTCTTCATTGTTTTTTGTTCTAGCTCTGTTTGATTTTTGGATTCTTGGAGAAGCTGGAGTTCTGGATGTCCTCTTAGACCATCTGCACACTAAGTCCACTGGATCTCCTGAATTGGTGATTTCTTGTTTTTCTGAGTGTACCTGAAGGCAGCATGGTAGTTTTCAGTGCCTGAACTAGAATTTGTCCTCCAGAATGAAAGATTCGGATTCTAAGGCAAAGCTGTCATCACATCAACACAAACCAACATGGCTATTTCATCATTTCAGTTGCCATGGAAACTGTAAAATAGGCTTGAAGGAGATGAGGCGACACGTTGGAGAGGATGCCTGCAGTTAGATGGTTCTGTAAAAGATGGAAGCGCATGTCTTTGTGTGTTTGTTTTTGGCTTTGGACCCGCTGTTGATCTGGTCACTGATCTTGTTGAAGTTGCATTTGCAGCCCGACTCGGCTCAGTTAGAACCCTGGCCAAGTAGGTGTGAAAGCCGGCGGTACTAACTTGTACTATCACCCAGTGGAAAGCCCTTAAAACAGAGTAGAGTCAAGCCGAGCTGAGGAGGTACTAGTGGAAATGACCTATTACACAACAACGCAAAACAAGTGATACCAGAGCTGAAATGAATGAAGTCAGGAAAAGTGGACACACCCCCTCTGACATCACCCACAGGTTTCTGAAGAACGTTCAGACTCCGCCCAGATCCTGGTTAATCAAAAAGTCAGCAAGTGGGTGGAATGAGCAGACCTGGAGGTCGCTCGAAACAATTCAATTCACAAATGATGATAACTATTGTTACCTTTTATGAACAACCCAGTCCAAAAATACTTGTTTCAGTTCCAATAATTAAATAACATCTATGAGCAGAACTACCAGACCTGATACCAGGACTAACGGGTATGAAATCAGGAATAATGAGACTGATACAAGCATAGCTGAAACCAGGACTAGTGAAGCTGCTGTACTTTTGAATTTCCATCACATTTGCAAACCAAAGCAGTTTTTTGTACGAGAGTGTAAATATGTTTTTTTTTTATCTGTAAAGTTGGACATGGCGGTCAGTGGAGATTAAGTCAGTGTTGGACCCAGACCCTGGTGGTCAGTAGAGGAACTGCAGACCACACTGACGGAGGTTAAATGAAGAGACGTTGAACATGATGAACATGTTTTATTGTAACTTTTCAAAGCATGCAGCATCATCTTCACTCTTGACAAATTGTTTTTATAGCAGCACGGTCATTTTTTTTTTTTCACATTTCAGTCACGACAAACAGATTTCAGATAAAGTCTGTCTCTTCAATCCTCTGTGATCACATGCAGCAGCACAGGCACAGTAACCGTGCACACGATTGGCCCATCAGTGCCTCACATGTACAGATACCATCCCTGACTGGCCATTAGGACCTCAGTTGGCAGTGACCAGAGTTTGGGAGAAGATCTTTCATATTTTTTCAGGCTCCAGTTGGATTTCCACTGACAACATTTAAGAGAAAAATGTATGAATCAATTGACACATTCTCAACAAACATGAATAAAAACAGCTGGGTTGCAAAGAAACGTCTCATGAACACTGATCTGTTTTGATTCAGGCCAGATGTTTGGTCTCAGATCCACCAGAATCACGAGTGCAGCTGGATGATCAAAGCTCGGCATCTTACAGAGGTCAAGTACCATATCTTGAAATTTCTTAGCAGTAAAGTTAAAGATCAAGTCATTTTACTTCAGGTTTGGATCCAGGACCACCAGGGAGACTACAGCACCTGGCTGTCCAGGTAGGAAACCAAAGCCAAACAACAGTCACATGACTTACTTGGTTTACCTTCATTTTAGTTTGAACGTTGTACTTTCTACATTTTCAACACGCTTGGTTTGTCTGAAACGGGTCAGAACTGAGCCAGGACATTATATCACAGGGCTGAAGTGAAATAATAAATCCCTTTTTGAAAATATTAAATGTGGTGTTACTGCAATTTGCCTTGGTACGGTAGCAGAGTTCTTCACTCTAACAATAATAATAATAACGTATATTTCTTTGTTGGTACCGTTCTACACCCAAGGTGACCTTACAGAAGATCTTTTAGTTTCATTCTAACTTGAAATGTTCAGGTTTTCCTGCCTTCATACTGCCCCCATTTTACACGAGACCATGTTTCAGCAGCCCTCTTAGTCCATTTAAGATTTATAAGATGTTAGAAACAGTTTGTGAAGATCATCCTCAAAACAAAACAAATGCACAGCCTCAACCAATCACAGAAGAGCATGCCTAGAATCACTATAGCAACCAAGCCACCACAACACCATGACAACAACACGCTCCAGGAAATACACAACCAGGGACTGCAGGGTTCTGGTTCCACGGAAAAGTTCTGATTCTTCAGTATGGCTCTGGTTCTGGTTCAGGGTTCTGGTTCTCTTGGAGGGTTCTGGTTCAAGGTTCTGCAGTATGGCTCATTTCAGGGTTCTGGTTCTGCTCTATGGCTCAGGTTCTAGTCCAGGGTTCAGTTTGTTGCATGTTTTGTGCTTTTAAAGTGGATCTTTAAAATCAGTTTGTGCTTTTTATATTCGTGTTAACTGTTGAATTTCCATGAAACCATTTCCATGGAAACCATCCAGCATCCATCTCAGAGGTTTGGTACTGTGGACATCGTCTCTCAGTCAGACTTCACCAGGGCCATTTCTACCTTTTTGGGTTTTATGCAGGATTCTGTTTTGGACCTTTTGTGTAACGGGGGAGTTCACACCTTGACGTGATCTATAATAATTCTCTTAGATATAAAGAAAAGTTAGCCTTGTGGAAATAGATTTGAGGATCTAGATTCGTGGATGAAAATTTGCAGATCTGGATTTGAGGATCCACAAATCTAGATCCACAAGACTGGGTCCATGAAACTAAATTCACAAATCTAGATTTGTATTTCTAGTCTCATGGATCTACACTTTTGGATGTAAATTCTTGGATGAGAAGGTTTATGTGAGAATACTGGCGACCTCCTAGCGCGGGACCCCTTACTGGCTGCAGGGTCTCTTAGCACATGAGTGGTTTGTACACAACAGAACCTTGCTGTGCTGGAGAAGAACCGTCCACAGTGCTGAATCACAGAGCAGGAAGTTGGAAACATTCAGAACTTGTACTACCTCAGTCCTCTCAGTGGTCAGTTTCAGAATAAGGCTTTTATTTTGAAAGAGTACAAGACTAATCCTTCAACCGCCCACCCTGCAGACACTTATAGTAGTTCTCCTGTTCAGTCTGGTTGCGGATCTCCCGATCCAGCAGGATTAGTGCTGTCTTGCGCCTCATAGCTGTCTCCCGGCGCTGAGCATCGGCTGACATCTCCACCGGCGGGTGGGGTGGTGCTTGGGAGGGCTCAATGGCTGTTCGGGGCGAGGCTGAGCGGCGTGGACAGAAGCTGCTGCCACGGGCAGAGGAGTCTCCTCGCTTCAGCTTGTTGAGGTCATAAGCGTCTCGTGGGGTGTCACCACCATTGGAAACTGTGGCCCACTCCCATGGATTTCCATTACCTGCCAAGGGTGGGGCCTGAGGAGGGGGCAGCACTTCCACAACAGGATGGTGAGGAGCGTGGGCATCCACGGTGACGATGCCTGGCCCCTCCCGCTGAGACTCAGAGGGTGGATGGTAGTGGGGCGAGTCTGTGGTGGAAGAGGCTCCGGAGCAGGTGGAGGTGGTCTCAGAGGACTTTTCCCCAGAGGAAGAAGATCGGAGGAGGCCCTGCTGCTTTGACATAGCAATCACTTGCATGAGTCTGGGCTGGTTGGCTGTACTGCGGGCCGACCCGTCCCCACTTGTCTTGTCCCGGATGGCAAGCCACTTGGCGCGGGTCAAGGCACTCTTTGGGGACACAGGCGGAGGTCCTGCTTCAGGGATCTGTGGAGGTCTGGGAGTTGCCACGGCTTTGACGCCACCTGGAGGTGGAGTTGCATTGCGGGTGGACCTCCCATACTGGACGGTGGGATGGTAGATGGGGGCCTGGGAACCTACATCATCAGTGGAGCCCATCTCGGAGCTATCTTCACTGACTTCGTCACGAGCGCTCAGGTCTCGCATTTCTATTGATTTCTGCTTCCATTCTGAAACCAGCTGCTGAGACCGCATCGGGTCAACAGGGACCTGCACCGCCTTCAGGCGCCGCTGCACCGTCTGTGCTGGCTGTACCGGTTCTTCTGGACCCTCTGGTCCCAGGGGCCCCTCATTTGAGTTCAGCACCCCATCAACTTTGATGCTAGCCCTCGGCAAAGTGTTACTGAAGGTCAGCATGGTCTCCTTGCCCATAGGACTCCGTGGGGCCAGCAGCTCTACATCAACGCTGGCCCTCTTCAGGCTCCCCATTGACCCCTTCTCTCTCTGCAGAGACCCCAGGCCCTCCAGCCGTTCCAGGGGGGCTGGAGCCGCTGCTATCTCGTCATTACTCTCAGAGGCGGAGGCGGGACCTTTGTTGTAGACGGACTCATGTCCTCGCTCTGTCAGTGCACGAAGAGGGTCCTGCTTTGGTGGTGGTGGGGGTGGAGCCTGCGTGACATCATCAGACGACTTGAAGTTGGCAACAGCATAAAGCGCCTGGAGGAGAACAAAAGCAGATTGTCAGGAAAGCCAACCGCGGATTCAAACACCTGGAACCTTAAACAATCCAAGTCGTTCTGTCACTACCTTAACATGCATTCCAGTTTTACTGAAAACTGGAATGTTGGAGTACCTGGTCGGAAGTTTCAAATGGAACGTTTTCCTAACAACTGGGGCAGGGTTTCCCCCATGTGGGGATGGATGCGGTGTGACTGGCTTCGAGGACCAATCAACACTGTCTGCTCCTGGTATGACCGCTCTTTAAATCTTTTATTTACTGAATAATTAACTGTGCACCTCCTAAATGACAACTAGGTGGTAATAACAATGATGTGGACTCTGTTCTGGTCTGTTGTGGGGAAGAGAGTTGAGACTCTGTTTACTGGGGGGGGGGGGGGGGGGGGGGTCCACGTTCCTACCCTCACCCATGGAACTATGGGTAGTGACTGAAACAAACAGATGGAGGATACAAGTGGCTGCAGTGAGCTTCCTCTGCTGGGTGGCTGAACTCCTCCTTAGAGATATGAGAAGTTCAGTCATTGCTCCTCCACATCCGGAGGAGACAGCTGAGGTTCATCTGGTTAGGATGTCTTCTGGACGCCTCTCTGAGGCATGTCCAACCAGGAGGAGAACCTGAGGCAGAACCAGGACTGAATGGATCGATTGACTTTGCTTAACATTAACAAATGAAATGAAGCTGGAAAGAAAATGATTTCAATTCAATTTTATTTATATAGCGTCTATTACAAGTTGTCTCCAGGCGCTTTCTAGAGATCCAGAACATGACCCCCGAGGAAGCATTATATAAGTCAAGGTAAAAACCTGCTCTGAGCTGCTGTCGTACCTCTTCAGCTTTCGTTTGATCTTTGTAATACACACAGCTGGTGTCAGGTGGGACGTTCAGCTGTATCAAGGCTGTTTCTTACTCCTGGTGTGTGTCTGCTAAAAACCTGGAGAATGATGGTAAATAAAGACGAGTCCTCCGGTGACTCACCAGCCTCGTCTCCATCAGATCTATACTGATGCAGTTGCCATGACAACAAAAACACAAAGTAGTGCTCATGACAACAGCTGGACAGTTTATCAGTGAAAGCACTGAAAAAGAGAAAAAAGACAAGAACTCACATCCGTTCTTCAGTTTTACTCCAACAAACCTTCAATTTGATGGAAAACCATCACAGCTTCAGCTGAAACCACCACCAGGAGTAAAAAAGCATTCCTCCATCCATCATCCATCCAGACAACTTTAGATAACCACATTTTAGAGGAAAAACAGCCTGTGGAATTGTTCTTGATTGATTTATGAGTTGGTTTGATTTTATTTTAACTGGACTGCCAAGACTTCTTGAAGACATTTCATTAATTTCACGTTTAATTGTCTGACTGAAGAGTATATTTTTCTTCTTTTGCTGTGGGATTTTCTGCAGATTTTCCACCATTAAAAACAGGAGTTGGTTGATTTTGTTGCAGCTGCAGAGCGAGGTATGAACACCTGGAAGACTGCGATGAAGCCCAGCGTGACCACCAGAGGAGTAGCTTCAGTTTGTACCTTCACCTGGGACATTGACCACCGCCTGACTAGGTCGGGTAACTCCACCATAAATCAACAAAACGCCATCGTCAATGTCGCTTTGTAAAACATCCGTTCGCTCACGAACAAGGGGGATCTTGTCCAGGATCTCATCCAGGATGGGTTTTCTCTGCTTAACCGAAACGTGGCAACAGCCCAGAGACTTTGTTTACCTTAACGCATCCACTCCACCTAAGTTTGTTTACACTTCCAAACCTCGTGGCTCAGGCAGGGGTCTTGGGATGATTATCCGCCAGCAGTGGAAAATCATGCCAGTTCATACTGCGGTCTTCCACTCATTTGAAAACAACTCCCTGGAATTACTTCCACTATTTTATGTACTTTTTGAAATTGAAGACCTGAGCCTCATATGGGTTTTCTGAAGACTACACGGCTGTTCTTGTTCATCTATTCACACTTTCTTCAAACATACTCGGCAACTTCAATATCCATATGGACAATGACAATAATGCCTTTAGCAGAGATTTTGCATTCTGTCGAGATAGTTTTGGATTACAACAATAAATTAACTTCCCTACCCACTCTGAAGGGCGTATTCTGGACTTGGTTTACTCTTCTGGTGTTACTTCTGCAGGATAAGGCAACATTTCTTCCCATCTCAGACCATAAATTAATCTCTTTCAAAATAAGTTAGTCTCTCACCTTTCCCGTTACATTTCTGTCAGGAAAATCAAGGATATTTATTTGGACACTTTTTCATCTGCCATAAACAACCTTCCCACTCCATGCAGTCTCTCTGTTCCTTATTAACTTTTTTTTTCACTATTCACTACAAATTCAAAGCTAGACTGGACTAGAGTAACGCTGTTCTCACGAGTCTCCCAAGGAAAACCCATCAAACAGCTGCCGATAGTGAGGATTCGGGCAGGACCAAGAGACTGCTATATAAATAAACTTGCATTCCGGCCATCATCATCATCCACTCACTCACTCACTCACTCACTCACTCACTCACTCACTCACTCACTCACTCACTCACTCACTCACTCACTCACTCACTCACTCACTCACTCACTCACTCACTCACTCACTCACTCACTCACTCACTCACTCACTCACTCACTCACTCACTCACTCACTCACTCACTCACTCACTCTCCATCCATCCATCCATCCATCCAGATTCAGTTTGCTTCTTGACTTGGAAGATTTAAATGGCCACACTTCATTACCTTCAGACACCTTAATAGTGGTAAAAACTTTGAACAGATTCTTTTTCTTGATTTTTCGTTTGCTTTTGTGTTCAACTGAATATTTTAGTAAACCGACTTGTATGGGCATTGATCATAGTCATATTTGCTGGCTTATTCATTTTTTAACTGAAGGATGCCAGAGGTCAGAGGGGCAGATTTAATGGTGTTTTATCAGACTCCACAGGCTCACCGCAGGGATGTGTCCCTTCATCACTTTTATTTTTCTTATAGACTCTCTGTCATTACGAGTGCAGACAGGTATTTAAATATGACTCACTGACACTTTTCCTGCCTGGGTAGGAGGATTGTCCTGAGGCCTGATGTTGGACCATTTCACTGGCTAGTGTAGATACTCCTTAAGCATCAGTCTTCTCAAAAACAGAGATGATCATTGACCATATGAGATGGTGCATTGGTACAAGTAGTTGTGGACAATTATTGATGACACAGTCAACTTTAACACCAACGCTGTGTTTGCAAAGGCCCACCAGGCTGCAAAGGCTTGTATTCAAACTGTGGAGTTTTAATGTTGATACGTTTTTTTCTGAAACTGTACACTGAGCTATTCCTCTGGTAACGGGTGGTGGTGCAAAGTGCTCCTAAAAGGAACTGGGTTGCTTTACTGCAGTACAACAGTGGTATCTGAAAATGAAGAACTTAATCTAATTTCAACATAGTTTTAAGTCTTTATCAGCCACACAAATGCCGAGGTAAAAACAGAAAGAGGGATCATCTTTTGACTGACATAGTATTTTTATGTCTCATCCAGGTGACATGACAGTCAGGCAGGTGTATGGTTGCAAATCTCACCAAGTATGCAGCAATGAAGGCTCCAATGAGGAAGCCCACGTAGACGTCGATGGGATGGCTGCGGTGCTGTGTGATCTGTGTCAGACCGGTCAACGCTGCAGCGATGGAAAACGCAAAAACTAAGACAGGCTTCAGCAGCTTGGTGCTGTCAGAGATAGTGGAGTTAAAGTACATCTGAAAGAAAGGAGGGCATGATCAGAGAGTGATAATATACTGACCTTCATTTATCATAACTGACCAGAATCCAACACATCTGACCATCATCCACCGAAATTGACCATCCTCCCAAAGAACTGACCATCATCCAACATGACTGACCATCATCCACCTAAACTGACCATCATCCACCTAAACTGACCATCATCCCAAAGAACTGACCATCATCCAACAGAACTGACCATCATTCACCTAAACTGACCATCATCCACCGAAACTGACCATCATCCAACATGACTGACCATCATCCACCTAAACTGACCATCATCCACCGAAACTGACCATCATCCCAAAGAACTGACCAGCATCCAACAGAACTGACCATCATTCACCTAAACTAACCATCATCCCAAAGAACTGACCAGCATCCAACATGACTGACCATCATCCACCTAAATTGACCATCATCCAACAGAACTGACCATCATCCAACATGACAGACCACCATCCACCTAAACTGACCATCATCCACCTAAACTGACCATCATCCACCTAAACTGACCATCATCTAACAGGACTGACCATCATCCAACAGGACTGACCATCATCCACCTAAACTGACCAGCATCCAGCATAACTGACCACCATTCACCTGAATTTACCATCATCCACCTAAACTGACTATCATCCACCTAAACTGACCACCATCCAACATAACTGACCATCATCCAACATAACTGACCATCATCCAACAGAACTGACCATCATCCAACAGAACTGACCATCATCCAACAGAACTGACCATCATCCAACATGACTGGCCATCATCCACCTAAACTGACCATCATCCACCGAAACTGACCATCATCCAACAGGACTGACCATCATCCACCTAAACTGACTATCATCCACCTAAACTGACCAGCATCCAGCAGAACTGACCATCATTCACCTGAATTTACCATCATCCACCTAAACTGACCATCATCCACCTAAAATGACCAGCATCCAACATAACTGACCATCATCTAACATAACTGACCATCATCCAACATAACTGACCATCATCTAACATAACTGACCATCATCTAACATAACTGACCATCATTCACCTAAAATGACCATCATCCAACAGAACTGACCATCATCCAACATGACTGACCATCATCTAACATAACTGACCATCATCTAACATAACTGACCATCATTCACCTAAACTGACCATCATCCAACATAACTGACCATCATCCAACAGAACTGACCATCATCCCAATGAACTGACCATCATCCAACATGACTGGCCATCATCCACCTAAATTGACCATCATCCAACATGACTGACCACCATCCACCTAAACTGACCATCATCCACCGAAACTGACCATCATCCAACAGGACTGACCATCATCCACCTAAACTGACTATCATCCACCTAAACTGACCAGCATCCAGCAGAACTGACCATCATTCACCTGAATTTACCATCATCCACCTAAACTGACCATCATCCACCTAAACTGACCATCATCCAACATAACTGACCATCATCTAACATAACTGACCATCATCCAACATAACTGACCATCATCTAACATAACTGACCATCATCTAACATAACTGACCATCATTCACCTAAAATGACCATCATCCAACAGAACTGACCATCATCCAACATGACTGACCATCATCTAACATAACTGACCATCATCTAACATAACTGACCATCATCCAACATAACTGACCATCATCCAACAGAACTGACCACCATCCACCTAAATTGACCATCATCCAACATGACTGACCACCATCCACCTAAACTGACCATCATCCACCGAAACTGACCATCATCCAACAGGACTGACCATCATCCACCTAAACTGACTATCATCCACCTAAACTGACCATCATCCAACATAACTGACCATCATCTAACATAACTGACCATCATTCACCTAAAATGACCATCATCCAACAGAACTGACCATCATCCAACATGACTGACCATCATCCACCTAAACTGACCATCATCCACCTAAACTGACCATCATCCACCGAAACCGACCATCATCCAACATAACTGACCATCATCCCAAAGAACTGACCATCATTCACCTAAACTGACCATCATCCCAAATAACTGACCATCATCCAACATGACTGACCACCATCCACCTAAATTGACCATCATCCAACATGACTGACCACCATCCACCTAAACTGACCATCATCCACCGAAACTGACCATCATCCAACAGGACTGACCATCATCCAACATGACTGACCATCATCCACCAAAACTGACTATCATCCACCTAAACTGACCAGCATCCAGCAGAACTGACCATCATTCACCTGAATTTACCATCATCCACCTAAACTGACCATCATCCAACAGAACTGACCAGCAACATGCAGAACCGTCCAACATCCAACATACCTGACCATCATTCAGCATAACTGACCATCATCCACCTAAACTGACCATCATTCAGCATAACTGACCATCATTCAGCATAACTGACCGTCATCCAGCATAACTGACCGTCATCCAACAAAACTGACCAGCATCCAACATAACTGACCAACATACAACAGTTTTTCAGTAGAGGAACTGCAGGTCTGGACCTGGACCCTAGTGATCAGTAGAGGAACTGGAGGTTCCTTCATAACTGGGTTGCATGTATTTTACAAAACCGTAACAAAAATGTAACAAAAGAGGAACACTTACAGAAACGTAAACTGCAGCAAAGGCCGACAGAGTTGCATGCTGGGAAGGGAACGTCCTCCTGTTAGGAAACACAAAATATTAATTGCTAATTAGAAGCTTCATATTACCAACAAGGCAAGCATGACGTGATTCCAGCACCTGGCTGCTGTGATGGCGTGCTGGTCGTGTCCCGAGCAGATGTCTTTGGTGATGTAAGCATTTTTGTTACATGACACGCCTGCCAGTGTGTAGTTGGGTTTACAGACGGTGAGGAAGAAGGGGGCGTGGTAACCCGTGGACAGCTGGATGATGTCAGTGAGCAGCGCCGTTGCACACAGCCCGAATACATGCACACCTGTGTCGACAGACAGGTGTCATTCCACAGACGGACAACTGAGAAGAGGGGAGGACAGGGAGGGGTCAACAGGTGCGCCTCCGTACCTACGAAGCGGACCGTCCTCCTCAGAAAGGAGTTGAAGCTGCAGCCTCCAGCCATGATGCTTCCTTCAGCTCTGCGGAGCTTCAGGCGAGACTGAAGACAGTAGATGACTCCTTCCACCAGCATGATCTGGCAAAGAAAACAATCCCACCAAAGTTCTGACGTGTTGCTTTAGATAATAATAAATAAAAACTAATGCAGCAATGTTGGTAGAGTTCTCTGGAAGTTCACAACATAAATAACAATAAAGGAAGTCGAGGTTACCGAGGCAGCCGGGCCGGCGAAGGCGAGGCTCAGCAGCATCAGCAGGGGTATCAGCTCGTCTCCGCCGTCCACGTACGGCATGCTGAGGTCCCTGTCGTGGCAGCGGAAACCCACCTGAGCAGGGCGCACCACGTCGGTCAGCTCCAGGAAGTACAGCGACACCATAGAAGAAGCCACGATGGGCAGCTGTGGTGGACGAGGACATCCACATGTCACGTGAAGGAAAGCAAACAGATAAATGTGTAAAGTAAATGTGTCTTAGGAAGCTGCCAGGGTTAGAAGAACTACAACCTAAGATAGTTTTATTCAGCCGATTTAGTCATTAGAAGCTCGAGCCTCTTCGTTGACTTTGGTATTTAAGGAACTTCCACCTGCAGGATTTTAATGTACACTGTAAAAATGTTAACTACAGAAGCACAAAGTTTATCAAAAATAATAAAAAAGACGTGTGTGTTTTGGGCTGTGTGAAGTATTTGTTGTATTTGATTCCTCACCTCCACGAAGTAGAAGCACGGCAGCAGGGTCAGACTGTCCTTCGCTGGTTTCTTCTTCATCTTGTCTGAAGAGGAGAAGCTTGTCATCATCATCCTCATCAACCTGGAACACACAGCAGTGTCACCGTAGCAACCGGAAGTCATGTGATCCCTGCTGATAGTTCTTGAATTTTTAGGAACACTAAACTTTCAACATTACAAACATCAGGACAAACACCAGCGCCTTGTTCTCCACTTGCTCTTGAGGGGTCTCGCACCAGCGTTGTGTTCTCAACCTGGTCTTGAGGGGTCTAAAGCCAGCGTTGTGTTCTCCACCTGCTTTTGAGGGGTCTCACACCTGCATTGTGTTCTCCACCTGGTCTTGAGGGGTCTAACATCAGCGTTGTGTTCTCCACCTGCTTTTGAGAGGTCTCACACCAGCACCTTGTTCTCCACTTGCTCTTGAGAGGTCTCACACCAGCGCCTTGTTCTCCACTTGCTCTTGAGAGGTCTCACACCAGCACCTTGTTCTCCACTTGCTCTTGAGAGGTCTCACACCAGCACCTTGTTCTCCACTTGCTCTTGAGAGGTCTCACACCAGTGCCTTGTTCTCCACTTGCTCTTGAGAGGTCTCACACCAGCACCTTGTTCTCCACCTGCTTTTGAGAGGTCTCACACCAGCGCCTTGTTCTCCACTTGCTCTTGAGAGGTCTCACACCAGCACCTTGTTCTCCACTTGCTCTTGAGAGGTCTCACACCAGCGCCTTGTTCTCCACCTGGTCTTGAGGGGTCTCACACCAGCATTGTGTTCTCCACCTGCTCTTGAGGGGTCTCACACCAGTGCCTTGTTCTCCACCTGCTCTTGAGAGGTCTCACACCAGTGCCTTGTTCTCCACTTGCTCTTGAGGGGTCTCACACCAGCGCCTTGTTCTCCACCTGGTCTTGAGGGGTCTCACACCAGCATTGTGTTCTCCACCTGCTCTTGAGGGGTCTCGAACCAGCATTGTGTTCTCCACCTCAGGAGTCAGTGGAAGGCCGTCAGATAAAACACGAGCAGAAATTAAGGGATCCTCTCACAGATCTTCTTGCTTAGTCCCAGACAGAAAATCCAGAATCCAGAGACAAGTGGCAGCGTTCAGGCCGAGTAGAAGGAGTTTCTCCATCCGTCTCTGAGGACTGGTGATGTTAAACGCTGAGCTGAAGTCAGTGAACAGAATTCTGTGACACGTGTGGCTGTTTGGGGACGGTGTGTAGGTCGGTACATACTGCATCCTCAGTGGAACAGTAGGGGCGAGGTGAACTGGTACAGATCCAGTGGTAAGTTGTTTCACGAGCCAGTCGGAGCTAGGATAGCACAATAATCATTCAGACAGGACACAACTGCCTTTTTTTTGACTGATATTGTTGAGAAAGGTCTCAAACATCTGGGGACAATGGTTTGCCAGAGGGAGATGTTGCAGATGTCAGATTACCTGCCAGTTCAGTCACAGAAGCTTTGAGCACAGGCAGGTCCTGCCACCTTTAATGGACTGATCCTGGTTAGGATCAGGTCCAGTCTGGATGTTTAGACAGTAGTTCAGATATGGCATCATGTATTCAGAGAAGCGTTTGCTTCAGCGTTGCACTAGGAACTATGTAAAACGCACTGGTGAAGTCTTCAGCAGATAGAACATTTCACATTTCCCAACAAGGATTTCTTGCAAGCAGTTTTTAACAACTGAAGTAACCTTTACGCATCGGTTTTTGTTGATATACACTATATGGCCAAAAGTATTCACTCACCTGCCTTGACTCGCATATGAACTTAACTGACATCCTATTCCTAATCCATTGGAATATGACGTCCTATCATCCTTTGCAACTATAACGGCTTCAGCTCTTCTGGGAAGGCTGTCCACAAGGTTTAGGAGTGTGTTTATGGGAATGTTTGACCATTCTTCCAGAAACGCATTTATGAGGTCACACTGATGTTGGACCTGAAGGTCTGGCTCTCAGTCTCCGCTCTAATTCATCCCAAAGATGTTCTGTTGGGTTGAGGTCAGGACTCTGTGCAGGCCAGTCAAGTTCATCCACACCAGACTCTGTCATCCAGGTCTTTATGGACCTGCTTTGTGCACTGGTGCACAGTCATGTTGGAAGAGGAAGGGCCAGCTCCAAACTGTTCCCACAAAGTTGGGAGCGTTGGAATTGTCCACAATGTCTTGGTATGCTGAAGCATTCAGAGTTCCTTTAACTGGAACTAAGGGGCCAAGACCAGCTCCTGAAGAACAATCCCACACCACAACCCCAATCCCCCCTCCACCAAACTTTACACTTGGTACAATGTAGTCAGACAAGAACCGTTGTCCTGGCAACCAACAAACCCAGACTCGTCCATCAGATTGCCAGATGGAGAAGTGCCATTTGTCACTCCAGAGTCTCCACTGCTCCAGAGTCCACCATGCTTTACACCACTGCATCCAACGCTTGGATGCAGTGGACGCAAGCTGCTCGGCCATGGAAACACATTCATGAAGCTCTCTGACCACTGTTCTGGAGCTTATCTGAAGGCCACATGAAGTTTGGAGGTTTGTAGTGACTGACTGCAGAAAGTTGGAGACCTCTTCACACTATCTGCCTCAGCATCCGCTGACCCGCTCCATCAGTTTACATGGCCGACCACTTTGTGACTGAGTTGCTGTCATTCCTAAACACTTCCATGTTCTTATAATACAGCTGACAGTTGACGTGTGGAATATTTAGGAGTGAGGAAATTGGATTTGTTGCACAGGTAGCATCCTATCACATTTCCACGCTGGAATTCACTGAACTCCTGAGAGCGACCCGTTCTTTCACAAATAGTTAAAACAGTCTGCATGCCGAGGAGCTGGATTTTGTACACCTGTGGCCACGGAAGTGATTGGAATACCTGATTCCCATTATTTGGATGGGTGAGCGAATACTTTTGGCAATATGGTGCATATGCAGAGACCTCTTCCTTAGGGTTTGCTGAAGTTAGTTGTATGTCTTTCTGGCCGGAACGCTGCCAGCCCATCCAGCTGTGGAACCACAAGAGGGATGTTGCCAGGATTCAGTGAAGACAAACACACAGCAGTCTCTCCAGTTCCTGCGTGATCTTCTCCATATTAGTAGATGATCCATCATTTCAGCAAATGTAGATCATCCAACTGCTGCTGGACCAGTTTGTGCTGGACAAGGTGCTGCTGGACCAGGATCTCTGGATCTCTTGGAGAAACCTTCAGCTGCCTGTTTTTTGTTGTTTTTTTTAACTAGTTCTGGCAGTGGAAAGTGATAAAAATGTGTTCAGCTAACGACGGCTGAACTGAGATGAAGAGGAGCTGCTTCATTACACAACCAGCATCATCATGACAGACACACAGGCAGACAGATGCTCAGACAGACAGGTGTTTGGACATGCAGATGTTCGGACAGACAGGTGTTTAGACACACAGGTGTGGACTGCAGGACTGCAGTCACGTGACTGCAGCTAGGTTCGGAGCATCGTCCAAGGTTCCGATGCACCCATGCAAAACGAGCACGCGCGCACAGACACTGAGCAGTCTCACCTCGGAGCGCGAACTCGCGCTGATTCCGGTTTTCCCCTGCCGCAGTAGAACCAAACCGCTGCAGAACCGACACGTCGACCCGCCCGTCCCGCCTCGGAGTTGCTAAGTGCGGCCCAGCGAGCGTTATTGCCGGTTCAGGTCCGGTTCAGGTCCCGTTCAGGTCCCGTTCAAGTCCGGTCCCTGTGATCTGAAGCCTGCAGACGTTTTCTGACTCGTGAAAGATGAGCCGCTGCTGCGGGAGAGAGAGGGGTACAGAGAGAGAGAGAGAGAGAGAGAGAGAGAGAGAGAGAAACGGAGAGTGAGAGAGGGTGGGAAAAAAGAGAGAGCAGTAGCGAGAGAGAGAGAAACGGAGAGCGAGAAGGAGAGAGGGTGGGAGAAAAGGAGAGTAGTAGAGAGAGAGAGCGTGCGAGGGTGGTAGAGAGAGCATGCAGATGAATGGCGTCTCCTGTCTCTAACAGAACCATCTAGGGCCGTTCCCAGCTTTTAAGAGGGCCTGTCTGGGGACCCCTCAGTAAAATTTCAGTGATGGAGGAATTCGGACCTGATTCGTGGATCTAAAGCTCAAATTAAAGCTGAGATAACATAAAAAGGCTGTAACAAGCCGACATACCAGCACAGAGTACTGGCACCATTTAAGGGAGGCTAAAGTCCTTAAAAACTATTTTAAAATAATTTTTTTTTTAAGTCCAGAAATTCGGACACCATCTTAAATTTTAAAAGAAATGTATTTATAAACTCAACAATTTGTGAGACAGACCTCACAATTTAATTCAATTAAATTTATTTTTATTTATATAGCGTCTATAAAAACGGCAGGTAAAACCTCCCCTTTAAGAGGGAAGAAACCTTGATCAGAACCTGGGTCATAAGGGGGGACCCTCCTGGTAAAGGCCAGGAAGTAGAGAGAGAAGAGAGACAAAGACACCGTCAAAGGTACTAAAGACCAGATATATAAGTATAATTATCCATCAGCAGCAGAACTCAGACTTCCATGTTTATATGACTGATACCTGGTTAGTTGGTGGACTACAGAGACGAGGACTGCAGGTCAGGATGTCAGCAGGTATCCAACAGAGACGTCTACACAGACAGGTGGAGGTAAACACTGGGATGGTCAGAGGGAGGGACTGCTGGTCAGGATGCAGTTCCTGAGGTTCTGGTCTGCAAACATGCACAGAAGAGAAAAAGAGGAGACAGACCAGCACAACAAACTACAAGAACAATGGACCACAATTATACTTATGAGATACTTCTAATTAATAACTGAGGATTGAGCTGAAGAAGGGAAAGAAATGTATTTAATTAAAAAAATCTTCAAAGAGAAGAAAGAATTGCAAAAATCAAGAGAGGTGTTTCTGGCAGCTAAACCACTTCTTTATATATATATATATATATATATATATATATATATATATATAAATAAAACAATAAACAATTTGCACTTTGTTTTATCTGAATAATTGTGTTTCCCTTGAACAGATGAAACCAGTACAGATGATGTTACTGGGGAAAAACAAAATATGTAAAAATAAAAACAGGGGTGGGTATTAAGTTTTTGTTGGTAAGGAGTTAAAGTAACCAATAAAAGGCTTCCACTTTAGAAAAAAAATATAACTGTTGCCACTTAAACTTTTTTCTAATTTAAAAAAAGATACAAGATTTTCAAGCCACATCGATATAGATGGAGGCTTTGGAGACTTCCAGGGGAGCAGTATACAGCGACTCACTAATAAAGATGTGAAGGCCAGTTTTATGTTGCAGAGAAGTGATCTGAATGTGAATCTCCAACAATGGCAATCACAGGCATTATTTTGATTTGGGTCCCAGAACGTTCGACGTGATTGTACAGAACTCTGACTAAAGGTTCTGTAGTTTGGGACAAGAGTAAAACCCGTGGGTCAGGTTACAGAGGGAGGACTGGCATCCGTCACACTGGTCCACTATGTTAGGATACGTGTTTGACAGTTGAGTATTTTAAACTGAATCAGTCTCAGCCTGCTTCAGGGGGCTGCTAGACCAGTTCTTCCAGTTCAAAAACCACAACACAAAACAGAAATTAGTCCTCTGCTTTTAACCCATCATTAGTTACATTAGGAGCAGGGCCTTGGGCCATGCTCGGGGGATACCACCCCTTAGGAGCTGGTCTGAGGTGATAAGGATCTGGTCTAAGGTGGTCGCACTCCCCTACAAACGAAGTAGACTGGTCCTTGTGTTGAATCAGAACCTAACTTGAGTATCCCTTGTAACACTGTTGTAGACTCATGTCTTCGCACCAAAACCATCCTCAAGATGGTTCAGAAACACAGATTCTTCCATACAGACGTTGATCTCCTGAGTTGGGACCTTCAGAGAGGGGACCTCCAGAGAGGGGACCTCCAGAGTTGGGACCTTCAGAGAGGGGACCTCCAGAGAGGGGACCTCCAGAGTTGGGACCTCCAGAGTTGGGACCTCCAGAGTTGGGACCTCCAGAGTTGGGACACTGATCATGAATGAGGGGTAATACTGACTGCTGAGCTTTGAAGTTTTTGGACAAGAAGTGGTTCCTACATCCCACTAATGAACCTAAAAGCAGGAACAAGCAGGTCTGGAACTAAGAGTCGCAGTTGGTTTGATCACATTTGTTCAGCAGACACAGAGTTGTTGATCAGTTTTATTAGAAAATGGATTCCATTTACAGGAGAAACAAACACAAGCTGGATCCTGGAGTAGCTGAAACCAGTTAATCCAGAACCAGATCCTGCCTGGTGGTGCCAGCCCAGGCGAGTCCCAACTGTGCTCAAGTAAGCGTGGGGGGGATCCTCCTCCACAGACCCCCACATAGGCAGTTCTTGATCCAGCGCTGCTCCCACTGTTTCATAGCATTGGTCTTGTTGGGAGAACGGAGCATCGTCACGCAACCACACCTGTAGAAGGTGGAGATTCACCCATTAGAGCTCATTGTCTGCAGATAAGTCATTCACATTTCAAGTAAAACCCATCAGATTATTAAAGTTTTAAAGATTTGATTCAGAATTATTGTTTAAAGTTAGTGACATCCCTTCATATGGACTCACCTGGTGCAGGCTTTACTTTCCTCGGTGGGACACACCCCCATGTGGACGCACCGCAGGTTGTCCATTTTCTGAGAGCCGGGACTCCTGAACACAAACACACACCACTCCGGGTGAGTGACCTGGGAACGGACCCATCCTGGGTCTTTGAGGGTCCAGTGCAGGTAGAGTTACCCGAGTACATGCTGCTGAGCTACAACAATGGCATCATACGAGCGCTGGAGGGAAAAAACTGTCAAGTAGAATAAGGTGAAATCTGCGCTGGGCTGACCAGAGCCAGTCAACCCAGGTCAGATCCGGCATGGCGCCACTTCAACCAGGCCCAGAGGGCTGAGTCGACCCTGGGCCGGGTCTAGACGGCGCCAGGGTCGACCCGTGACCCGTGACCCTTGGGTGCGGGTCCTCCCCCTGCTCTCTTCTTTAGAAGGCATTTCCATAAAAGGCCACTAAAGCCAAATGATCTTAAAAAGTTGTACATTTGCAAGACAAAATGTCCCGTGATATCACGAGAGGCAGTCCAGGTGTGTGTTACCTGGTGAACACCTCCAGGGGGGTGGAACCTCCTGCTCCCGGTAACGAGGAAGCTTTTCCAAACTGCAGTCTGAGCGGGTGTTTTCCCTGGAGCTTGACCATGATGCCGTCGTTCACTGGAAGCCAGTCCATACTGGGAACCAGCAGCTGGCTGGGCAGAAGGCAGCACTCGTCTATCAGGCTCTCGTCAGGCTCCTGGGGGGGGCCCTCGTCCCGAGCTGGCAGAAACCACACACACAGGAAGTCTCGAGATGTTTGACGGGTTACAGCATGTACATGCAAGGTGTGACATGTGAACAGCCGGACCGCAGAGGGTCCAGTTCTGCAGAGACCGGACCAGGACCAGTCAACATACAGCAGAGCCACAGCTTGGTGAGCAGTCTGAACAGCAGCTGCATGCTGTCCTGGTTGTCCGATGTGGCGGTGAAAATGGGCAGACAGCCGGGCTTCAGCAGGCCCCAGATCCTGATCATCACCAGCATCTCCCTCAGCATCCCCAGAGATGCCCCGTCCCTCATGAAACCGAACCCCGGCCTGACCATGGAGCCCTGCGGCAGAGAAGACCAGAAAGATGAGCAGCAGGGACAGTGTCTGGTTCATCCACATTCCAGGTCCGGAAGAGCCGGTTCTGTCTGCAGCCAGACTGTCCAGATGTGTAGTGCAGATGCAGGCACCAGGGGACAGCCAGGCTACGAGGCTACGAGGTCAGTCTGAGCATCTCCGACATTCGTTCCTGTCAAAACTGGTACAACTGTTTTCACTTTAGAATTATGTTACAAATTCAGGGTTAAAAAGTTTCTTTTCTTGGAAAATTGGAAGTTTATCAAATCAGACATTCAGAATTTCTTATTTATAATTTGAAATTTATAAAGCAGAATTTCCTGTCTTTTTGTGTTTATATTTGCACTCAAATTTATGACTTTTGTCATTAATAAATTCACAAAGTTAGAATTTCAGAGGGCTTTTTTCCATATTTGAGTTTATAAAGTTAAAAAAATCCAGATTTTTTTACATTTCAAATTTGCAAGTTTAGAAAGTCAGGTTGCCCTTTAAAGTTCACAAGTTCATAAATTCAGATTTGCTATTTTAATTCTTTCCAGAGTTGTTTACTTAGCTGAACTTGAACCTGAAGTTCAGAATGATAACAGAGTTACAGATGCGTGTGTTGATCTTCTTGAACTCCATCATTCTGCAGTTCTTCTAGCACCTGATGGTCATTTGTCTGCTCACCTCAACATCAGCCGGTTTTTTACCAGACGTCTGGTTAACTCACCTGGTTGGGCAGGTTGGCCAGCAGGTACAGGACAAAGTCTCCCACCCACTGGATAAGCTGCTGCAGAGACTGAAGGGGGGGGCCCGTCCAACACAAACTCTTCCGTCTTCAGATTGATCATCACCTTATCAATATCTGAGAAAGCAGAGAATGATCAGCTGCTGCGCGTGGTGCCACCTGGTGGAGTTGAACGGCGGCTCCTGTCTCACCTGTGTCTGTGTTTTTGGCGCAGATCTCGGTCAGGCGGTCACCTGGACTCTTGTCAGGTGTGTTGAGGACGTGTGGCCTCAGCAGAGACTTCAGGGTGGAGCTGATGGCGATCAGCAGTAGTTTAGCGTGGAAGTCGCACGCTCTGGCTGCCGTCGCTGTGGAGAGTTTACAGAGAGACGCCTTCACGGCCACGATACGCGTCGCCAGAACCTGAAAGAGACGACATCAGTAACCGCGGAGACCGACAAGTGCTTCCTAATCTCCCAGCATGCCCCGCTGACCTGCTGCAGCGCCTGGTTCTGCCTCATGTATTCCTCGTGCAGCTTCTCCACCAGGTTGTGGACCATGTTGGGCTGCACGTGAAGCAGGACGTCCCACCAGTCGTAGCCTGTCACCATGCAGTACTCCAGCAGGAACAGCAGGTGGCGCAGCGTCGTGTTCATCTCCAGAACCTGTCCCATGGAGGGCGACACCCGCAGCATGTGGAGCTGCAGACCGGCGGATCACACAGAGGGTTACTGCTGGACTGACCAGCCAGGACGTTGGGGCAGATGTGATCAGAATTAATGGAAAGTAATATTGTTCCTAAACTCTTCATCCTTTCATTTGCTTCACTCCAACGTCCTCTTTGTCACATCCCAAAGATGCCACTCGATATTTACAGAATAAGAAAGGTGGAACTCTAACTAAATGAATTAATCTCATCCATTTTCCAATAAGTCACCTCTGTGATCAACATCTGGACTGAACGCTCACATTTTCCGAAGGTCTCATTTTTTTACAGCTTTCATCAAAAACTCCAAACAATTCATTTCATGTAAAAAAAAAACATTGTCTTCTATTTAACACAAATTATCTTCTGCTGTACAATTTCAATTATATTAATAAAAAAAATACTAAAACTACAAAATTCAACTGTAAATTATGTTTAACTTGTTCATAACTATATATAAAACATGACTTAAGTCTGACAGAGAGGCTGCAGTGGAGCGTCTATGCAAACCGGGAAGAAATGATCAAATTATGGATTTGTTTGTATTTTCCACCATGGTTTTGAAGGGTTGGGGCATCCACGTTCTTAGGACTGCCACCGGAGCTGCGCCACCTTTTATTTTGCTGACGACCAACATTTATAACTTGTTTTTCACTGTTTCGTTGTGACGCGAGACTGAAAAAGTGGAAAACGCATCGAGACTGGTTTATGTTTCAACATCGATCCAAGTTTAACGCACGACTTTGTAGCAGTGATTGGATGACTAAATCTAAACCATCAAGTTTAACACGATAAACACGGGTTGATGTGACGGACGAGAATTAAAGAGCATCCTTTCATTTTGTTTACCTTAATAAAACGATAAGGGTAATACATTTATTGCTTGTTTCCAGGTACAACTGTGTTTTCAGTAGTAAGTATCAGCGGTCCAGAGAAACACACAATCAACAACGCGTTGTAAGATGCATCAGGATGCATCGATACGGTTTAATAATCGAACTGTGGCCCCTGAATCGCAACTGAATCGTGCCGTGATACCAGCCCTGGTCTGTGAATGATCGAAGTGTAAATAACTTCAAAAGTAAACGTCTCATTGCCACATCGGTCATATTTACACACAACACTGCAAACTTTAAACAAACAGTTTCAGTAAAACATTTGAGGAGTGTGTGAGGAGCATGGAGACGCTGAGATCTTCATTAGTGCAGAATGAAGCGGCAGAATTAACTGACAGCCACTTCAGACGTTCACAGCAGCATCTGAGAAGAGGCGTGGTTTAAACCTGCATCCTCCTCACCGGAACCCAGACTTGGCCGTCCTCACCTTTCCGTGGTTGTCCACTCCAGCCAGGGCCAACGAGGTCCAAGAGAACTGCAGGGCCTTGAAGTGGAGGGCGAGGCCCGTGGTCCTTTGGCGTTTGATGGCGGCCTCGTCTCCAGGTCGCTGAGCGGAGGAGGAGGAGCCGTAAAACACTCCCATGGTGTGGAGAGACAAGCGGTGGAGAATCTGAATGCTGCCGTCATGGAAGGCCAGAGCCAGACCTGAAACCAGGACACACAATCAGGCTCAGGACTGTTAGGAGCATTTACAATGCTGAGATGGTAAGACATCAGCAGTGGTCTAAGAGAAGCAGCTGTTACTGCAGTCTGGAAAGGATTATCGAACCATGTCATGATCACCTGGAGTTCAACCTTCTACTCTGAGAAAGATGACTTAAACGTTAAAACACAATCAGGACAGTTGTCATCCCGAACATGATCAAAGCTGCTTTACTCACCGAGCCCAGGGCAGAACTTGGTGTCTGACGCCACCTTCAGGTCGGTGTTGGAGATGGAGATGGGGAGTTTGGGCAGAGCAACCGCCGACACCCGCTCAAGGTCACCGGTGGTGGTCAGGATCCGCCACTTCAGGATGGTCGGCTGCTTCTCACCGACTGCAACAGGAAGTCAGATGTCAGAGGTGGCGACGGTTCTGTGTCCAGCACCAGTGGAACCAGTTTGTGCTTCCTACCAACTGGGGAGCGGTGCTGGAAGATGTTGTTGACAGGAAGTCCCTCCTTCCTCAGAGACCAACACTCCACAATGCTGCCGCTCTGATTGGACGCACACAGCAGAACCTGGAACAGAACCAGAATCTGTCAGTACAGTTCCTCCCACCACTCTGAGCCTGTCTGTACTGGTGGAACTGGTCACCTGCTCGGAGTTCTCCCGGGTCAAGAACTTCAGGTGCGTTACCGCCGGGTACTTGTCCCTCCTCAGCGGGTCGGTGGTGCACCGCAGGAACAGAGACGGCAGCAGCTCCGTGTCAATGCGGCACTTCTCACTGACCACACTGACCACCACCTGCACAGCGGCAGAACGCTCAGGTGAGCACGTTCACATGTAACATTTGGGTTACGTCACTATCTTCTGCAGGACGAACAGGTTTCATGTCTGTGGTCACTGACATGATTAACTAAACTTTTTAACCAAAAATGTTTTGAGCTGTTTCACAGAGGACCTATTACATAATATGCATGTCTCCCACCTGAACAACTAAATCTGGATGTTTTAAGTAACTAAAGGTTCATCTCAAACCTTCCCTTCGTCAGTAGGAGTCGCTTTCATGAAATGGCTTTTCTTACATCACAGCACAAAATGTCTATCAAAGATCTTAAATGACATTCAGATGGTCAGTGATTCAGTGACTCTTACAATCCTGGTGTTATCAGACCTTAGTGCATCAGGAAATACTTATAGGCAGGTTGGGAAAGTGTGCTGGTCTTCCAGAAACCGGAATGATCTGGCTTAGATGAGACTTAAGAGTGCAGAAGCTACATGGTACATATAAACTTCTGTTCTCCAGACACATGGATTCAAAGTTTCTTATAATCGGAATGCTGGGCCTGTGCCGTTTTGTCTTGTGTTGGCGACGGGTTTATCTTCTCGTTTAGTTCAGGTGGATGTGGATCAGAGTTAAAACAAAACATTCTGCAGATAGCCTTTAGTCCTGCAGGAACCAGTGCTGACCTTGTAGAATTGGACAGGAGAGGAGCTGCTGCCATCCGTGGCGGCCACCACGATGTTCCCTCCCCCCGTGAAGGCGATGTCGGCCAGTGCCACGCGACCTCGCAGCCGGCACAGGCTCTCGCTGGCTGTCAGCAGGGCGCCACCCGGCTTCAGCAGAGACACGCTCACCAGACCGCTCACAGTCACCGCCAGCCAACCTTCCATTGGCTTCCCCCCGAATAGAGTCAGCGACGGGGAGAACTTCACCCGGGAGAACTTCTCCCCAAAGTTGGTGGACCCCGACTGCAGCAACAGGACACAGACAGATGTGATGTCACATATGATGTCACTGATGCACCTGCCCTGCAGGTGTGTACTGGTCCAAAACTCTGCAGCCGTTTGAGTCTCCGTATAGTAAAACGAGTTTGATGGAGTTCAGAACCTACGAGATCGCACTGATGCACTCAACTGTTACACTTCTACATGGACGAAAAATAAACTCAACTTCTGATCCTACCGTCAAAAACTCACAACGAAACTCAGATTAAAATTAAACTTCAAGATTCAGAAATGTTCAAATTTTAAAACAAAATATATCTGACTTTATAAAGTAAGCTTTTTAAAAAAGGTTATGGTGGTGGATGTGGTTGTTTCCGATTATCTACTCGCCATAGCCGTGTATGCTCTCACCATCTCCACATGTAGCGCCAGCTTCACGCCGTTGTGCAGCCAACTCAGAGCAACGATAGGGTCTCCTTCAAGGGAGCTGGACAGGACGCTCTCCCAGCTGTTCACCAGGTGATCCGACATGGACCAGCATCGGATCTGACCGTCGCCGTCAGCTGACAGCAGTCTCGAGCCTCAAACCAACACAAAACACTGTTACAACACCAAGCACGCACTCAAGCTCGGCCCAGTCAGGCCTGCAGCTCACCTGACTGGTCCCACTCCAGGCAGGAGATGACGTCAGTGTGTCCAGAGTTGATGGAGAACACGTCCCAGGGGTGCTCGGTGTCAATGATGTGGATCATGTGACTGACATCTGAAATACAGAAAGTCAAAGGATGGTGCTCGGAGGGTGCAGGTGTGTGCAGGTGTGTGCGTGCGTGTGCGTGCGTGTACCTTTGTCCTCGTCGTCGTTCTTCAAGTCTGTGGTGAATGCCACCAGGTTCCTGCAGGACCAGGCACACACCAGCGGGATGGACGGACAGTGGGTGTTCTTGGGTCGTTTCTCCCACTCACAAACGTACGCAAGCTCCATGACCCAACCACAGAAGAAGAAGCGGCAGGTGGACACCTCACCTGAGGGGAGACAGGCAACTTCACAGTCTTAAATCTTCATTGAGCGTTATGTTAAAATATTCAACTTTACAAAAGAAATAAACAGATTTTCCATAGATAGTTGCAACTTTTATAAGTGAGAGGTAGGTGAGACATTTCATAAGTTAATTTTAAAAATATTCTTCATTTTGAATTTGATGGCAGCAACACACCTGTAAAAAGTTGGAAGAGGAGCAGCAAAAGGCTGGAAAAATAATGAACACAAATCAAACACACCTGGAGGAGCATTTAACAACCAATTAGGTTGATTATCGAGAAGTCAGTCACATGACTGGGTATAAAAGGAGCATTTCAGAGAAGCAGAACCTCTCAGATGTAAAGGTGGACAGAGCTTCACCAATCCAAGTCTGTGGTCCAGTGACAAGGCTGAGGGTCTGAACAGGATCTGGTTATCTTCAGGTCCTCAGGTGGCTCTGCATTAAAAGCAGGCAGGATTCTTGACTGGGAATCACTGCATGGAGCCAGGAACACTTCCAGAGATCACCGTCTGAACAAGTTCACCATGAAATCCACAAATGCATGTTACGAATCCATCATGCCAAAAAGAAGACATTTGTGAACATCATCAAGAAACGCAGCTGTCTCCTCTGGACCGAAGCTCATTTAAAATAGTCTGATGAGAAATGGAAAACTGTTCTGGGATCAGGTGAATCAGCATTTGAAATTCTTCTTGAAACCGTGTCCTGAAAGACTACAAAAGAAGAGAAACCATCTGGCTTGTTTTCAGCTTAGTTCAGAAGCATCGCTGACGGTCTGGGGTTCCATTAGTGTCTATGGCATGGGCAGCTGGAACATCTGGAAAGGCTCCATCAATGCTGAAAGGTACAGAGGTTTTAGAGCAAAATCTGCTCCATCCAAACATATCTTTCAGGGAAGAACTTGCATATTTCAGCAGGACAATGCTGAGCCACATTCTGCATCCATCACAGCAGGATGGCTTCACAGGGAGGAGTCCAGGTACTGAAGTGGTCAATCTGAAGTCCAGACCTTCCACCGTCTGGAACATCTGGAGCATCGTGAAACAAAAGTCAGGCAACGAGGGTCTAGGTCTGTTGAGCACCTAGAATCCTGGATCAGACAAGGATGGGACAACATTCCTAAAACTCTAGCAACTTGTCTAAGACATCAAAGTCAAAATGAGAACATTTTTTATGGAAAGGATAAATGTCTCCTTTTAAAATTCTGATTTATTTATTTTTCTACTGAGAATAAAATGTTTATTATTCTTAAGAATCATTACATTATGTTTTTATGACAAACAATCTCCCAATTAGAATTGCTGTTTATTGGACAAAGTCAGAATTAAAAAAAAAATCTAAATGACAATGTTTTGAGAATAAGACAGCATTTAAACACAAAGAGACTGAACAATCTGCTGATTCTTTTCAAGCTCCTGATTCATGACCAGATGATGCTGTTGCAACCAAATAATACAACGCATAACTTAATTTTTGAATCCTAAACTCAAACTCAAGTTAAGGTGCTCAATTTTAAACTATTTTACAACTTTATTCCTTTAACGACTTATATGTCAAACTACAACTTCAAAATTTCGTTAAATAAAATGACAAGTATATTTTGGAAGATTTTCTCATGCTAGTAAAACTATCGTACTCGGAAGCAACAAACACAAACTTCACTTTTGCAGAAACTCTTCATCACATCAGGAAATTCACTTTACTGATGTTTTAGCTCAGCAGGACACCTGCCCCGGTGTGCCCGCCCCCTCACTTGACGACAACGGGACAGGCTCCACCCCGGAACCCTCAACACGAAGAAAACGTACGAAAGATGAATAAATGGGCTTTTATGGGCATCAACAAACTCTTCAATCAACAATATTTAGAGCAGCCAGTATTTTAGCAATTGAGTAGATTTTTTTCTTTTAGTTTTTTGATTGCAACATAAACATAATTACGTGTAGTCCTAACATTTAAAGCAGAATCAGTATGTGGGCGTTGACTTGTCTCCTCCGTTACGAACTCCCTTGAAAAACCGTTGAAATTAAAGAGCTTCTGGTCATCTGTAGATTCCGTCTACAAATATTTTTTTGCGTAAAAAAAAAACCTAACACAAAAAACAGCATCTCAAAACACACAATCTCAATAGAACCTCAGAAAAATCTAGTTTTAAAACAGATTTTAGTTACCAGCAGTTGCACTTAAAACTTCAGCGTTAGTCGCTCACCTGACTCCTTTCGCCTTCAGTGAAGCAAACACACCTCGGAAACGCAGAGTTAATGTATTAAACGTGGTTGTAGACTGATCCAGAGTGACTCTACGCCTGCATTTGTAAGTTTAATCCTAAAACGTTGGCAATATATTCGTCCTGTTTGGACAGACCACTGCAACAATGCTCAGGACCCATCGCTCCACAGCTGTCTATGCATCTTCCTGTCTGAAAAAAAAACAACAACATACAAACATATATAGTAGATCTTCAGTACGTTTCGACTTAAACATCACAAGTGCAATTTTCTAATATTTCTATGCTAATAATTGAACGTATCTGAGCTCTGTAATATTTGTATTTTTGGAATGTTCTTGTTAATCTGAGGAACCACGGGAACAGGTTTTCCCTGAACGCCGTCTTACAGGTGCGCGAAAACGTTTTCATAAAAATACATACAATTCTCTTACATTCTCGTTACGTTTACACCTCTGCTCAAATTGTACTGTCAGATCACATGGAAAGATTTGTATGAAAATCAAAAATGTACTGCAGACGTTTGTCAAACAAACTACAACAGGAAACAGGGACGTTTCCTCACTCTGAACTGCTTTAAACCCAGACATGGAGCTCTAACAGGACTACAATGTCAATCATAGTATGTATACAATTAAAAAATAGTGTAGGAAAAAAAGGTTTTGGTTAGAATGTAAAATTGGATCATTTTATTTTTTTAATGCACATAAGTACACATTTTTGCTTAAATATTTTGCTTTAATATGTTTGCTTTTTTAAAATTATTTCATTTTCACATTTTATGCTTTTACATTCTGTTATAATTTTTTTAACACATATTTATTTGGACACTGACCTGGAGTTAGGGCGGGGTATGACATAATGAGGGCGTGGAAACATGAGTGACATCATCAAGACGCAGACAAAAAAAGAAAATAAAATCTAAAATATGGACAGCTATTTGAAAGTGAAAACTTCAGAAGGTATATAAATGAAAGGTAACAAAAGTTGCATCTAAACTATAATCTTTGCTAGGGGATTAGGGGGAGGTGCTTAAACAGAGGGACCAGCAGTCTGTACCAAGTGCCGAACGTTCCAACCTCTGGGTTGAAACCAATGTTCGTGGAAAAGTTGCATTTCTTCACGAAACCAAAGTGTTATGTGTAATTAAAGGCACGGTCTTTTGACTGATGGCTGACACGGCGAATGATTGATGTCATCACTTTAGCCAATTACTGTGGTATTGACTTATGAACTGTAAATAAAGATCCAACAGAACATAATCGTGTATATATTAAAGAGAATATTTTTGTTGTGTGGGTACTTTAACGTGGGTTGGTCTGGAGGATCTGAGGAGGAAGCTAGGCTAACAGCAGGCAGCTTGTACTAACTTTATTATTTGTTTCTTTTGGATTCTAGATTTGCATTTTGTGTTTGGAGAGTAGTTTATTTTTTCTGTAGCACAGAGGGTTTGAGAGTAACGTAATTTTGATTCTCTGTGTGAACCTCACATGTGGTAAAAACTGACAATAAACGTGACTTTGACTTAACTTTTGACTGAATGTCAGAAAACCATGAGTCAGCAAACTGAGTCGGCTCAGTGCAATGCAGCCAGCTGGAAACCAGCTAATTCCGAGTCAGTCTAAGTCCGCTGAACGACGGTTGCCTCATCCATGTCAGATAACCGAGTCAGCTGATTAGGTGTTAGTTTTTGTTTTTTTTTTGTTCCTTTTCATTGTCAGTGTGGACATCGTGCACACGCTGTCTGTACGATGCACACCGAAATTAGTCTCTGCTTTTAACCCATCAACTAGTTTCACTAGTGAGCAGTGGGGCTGCTAGCAGGGCAGCGCCCCTTGGAGCAATTGGGAGTTAAGGGCCTTGCTCAGGAGCCCCCAGTGATTTACCATTGTGGGCAGCAATGGGCTTGAACCTCCACGCCCAAGCCCACCACTGTAACCACTAGGCCACCAATCCCGTTAACTGTGAGCTAGTTAGTTAAGTTTAATAGCTAACTGTAAATGACATAACATGGGCGTGTTCCTGCGAGCTTCTCGATCTGTTTCTTCTGCTTATTCACCACATGACAGGGAGCGTGTCTCCTGGCGTCATGAATCTTATATTGGGTTGCACTTTCCACAGATATTCACATGTGCATCGCATTCTGCAAGCTGAGCGCGGCGAGACTGCGGTGCTGTCAAATGGCCTCATTCCTTTGGATAACTGGCATTGGAAACCGACTTGAAGTCGATGCCGATGGTCGAAGGCAGTAACATACTGCATCACTTCCTGTTCTACATTTGTGTTGTAGCTTCTCTTATAACTTCAAGTGCAACCTAAAAGAATATAATGATATAGTTCATACCATACCACAAGCTCTTGTAGCTACTATCCAACGAAATGTATTTAATGAGTCAACAATATACCTCAACTGTACCCTATATTTTTTTAAGATACACTCTTTTCAGTTGAAAAAAATGATTTCTAAGATCTTTATTCCCCAAACATTGTTTGCTTTAACCTTTAAAAAGAAGATTTATGTTGGAAAGATGTTTGACTAAATCTTTTACTTCCAATAGAATTAGATAACTACTACTACTACTTAGTAACTACTCAAAACTTGCTTTTCCACCTAAAACTGGATAGCTTTAAAACAATAAATGATATATATCCATGTAGAGAATGAATGCACCTAAGGTTCAACATTAATTTAAATTAATGTTTGTAAAAATGGAATCAAAACTCAGGAACATTTTTTCTTGTAACATCTCTACTACTACTATTACTTCTATTTTGGGAAACATTTTGCAGATATTTCTTGGATGGTAATTTGGCTCTGCCAAACTTAAACTATAACAATGGCAGATTTGGAACCATTTTAAAGGACTCAAAACTGGAATTATTGTCAAACAATCTTATAACTCTGGCAACATACTATACACATAAGTGTAAATTCATGGATGTTACCTTGCTCCTCACAATATTTTTAAGAGAGCTTTCTTTTTTTATGGAACCCTAAAAGATTTAAATTCTAAAATATGTACAACATCTATATCAAAATGTATTATATATGTATAATGTTCAGAGCCCACAGAATTGTAACTGAAATTTATTTTGTATTATTGACATGTTGCCTCACAGCAAGAAGGTTCCTGGTTCAACTCCTGCACCTGGCAGGAGTCTGCCTGTGTGGAGTTTGCATGTTCTCCTCGTGCTTGCGATGGTTCCCTCCGGGTTCTCGGCTTCCTCCCACAGTCCAAAAACATGTATGGTAGGTTGACTGATATTTCTAAATTGCCCGTATATGTGAGCGTGAGTGTGCATGTTTGTTTGTCTCTGTATGTGGCCCTGTGATGGACTGGCGACCTGTGGATGGATGGATGGATGGATGGATGGATGGATGGATGGATGGATGGATGGATGGATGGATGGATGGATGGATGGATGGATGGATGGATGGATGGATGGATGGATGGACATTTACTTTTTTTACAGTTAAAATGTTGTAGCTTTTCTGTCCTGCTCGGATTCCTGAGCAGGACAGAGAGAGAATATATGAAACTCTTCATACTACTGGTGCTAATTCATCACGTTTAGCAGCTTTAGAAGTAGAAACTGATTTGTGCTTCAACTGTTTCTGTCCAGTTGAGCTCTTTGGGCTAACAAGAACCAAAACGTTTCATCCAAACCATCAACTTGTATTTAAGACTCTATTGCAACCAGACTATTCAAGGTTTTTTTTTTCCTTCTAAAACCTCTATAGTGGATTTGATTACTTATTCATTGTCTACTGGCTCTATGCCTCAAATATTTAAGGTTCCTGTAATCAAACCTTTACTTAAGAAACCTACTCTTGATCCAGGACTGTTATCTAATTATAGACCCATATCTAATCTTTCTTTTATATCAAAAATTCTTGAACAAAAATAGCTGCAGCTCAACTTTGTGATTACTTACACAGAAATATTCACCTTGAAGATTTTCAATCAGAATTTAGAGCACATCACAGCACAGAAGCTGCTCTGATGAAAGTCACCAGTGATCTCTTGGACTCTGATCGTGGACTTGAATCTGTACTGGTCCTGCTGGATCTCAGTGCTGCATTGGATACAATTGATCACAACATTTTACTACATAGATTTTGATATGTTATTGGGATTAGAGGTACTGCATCAGACTGGTTTAAGTTATATTTGTCTGATGGATTCCAGTTTGTTAATGTAAATAAAGAGTCTTCCTCACATACCAGACTTAGTTCTGCAGGGTTCAGTGTGTGGACCACTTCTTTTCGCCTTATATTTGTTTCCATTGACTAATATTATTAGATGGCACAACATATTAGATTAAATTGAAGTTGTTTGCACCCAAGTGCTTCAGGGACATATTAGCTATGTAGTTACTCTAGACGGCATTATTTTGGCCTCTGATACCTGAGTTAGGAAACTGGGAGTTATTGCTGAACATAACTTTGATTTGCATACTAAATAGGTTTCTAGGACCATCTTCTTTTCACCCTTATAATATTGCTCAAATAAGGGAAACCCTGTCTAAGACTGTTGCAGATGGGTTCATAGTTCCATATTTTCCAAACAGAGCAATTATCTCACACACTGCAAGTTTACTTGTGGTTCAATTTCTAAAAGTAGAATAAGAGGTAGAACCAGTTGAAGGTTGAGAGAACCCTGTCCCGTCCTCCAATTGGTCCTAGTGGATGGGTGTCGTTCCTGTGCCTGGTTCTGCCAGAGCTTTCTTCCAGTTAAAGGCCTGTATGGCTCAGTCTGGTGAGGGATTGTTCCGGTCCGATCAGATGACCCTCCCTAACCCTACCTCCTCTTCCCTGGTCTCTCCGGTGTCAGTGGTGGACTGCTTTTGGTAGCAGTGTGGCAGGTGAGGTGATGGAGGTTGTAGTGTTGATTAGGAGCAGTGAAAGCTGGCAATCGGGGGGGTGACTCTGGGTGGTGAAAAGAGGTTTCCACCTGGAGATCCCAGAGACATGTAATTCATTGATGCTCACAGGTTTATAGTCATGTTTTCTCAGTGCCAATCCTTTTTGGAAAACATGTTTTTTTTTGTTTATTTAAACTACATTTTCCTCTTAAAAAATCCTGAAAAACACAACCAGCTCCAAAGTCTTTTTAAAGTTTGTGTTGAACTAAATAATCTGACTGACCTGAAGGAAGTCAGAACCTTGAAGAATGGCCACATTATCCAGACTCATCCATGTCCTCTTCTTTCCAAAGCTTGTCTTGCTTTTGAGGTTTCGGACCAACAGACAGAGGAACTCATTTGCCCTTGGGTGGGTAGGAACTGACTGACTGATTGACAGCCTGAGGGACCACTGGCAGGGAAGCACATGACGCCGAAATGATTGTGATGGTGGAGATTAATTCTCTCTGAAGGACACAAACTTGTAGACCTGTTTTTGGTTCAATTACTCAACAAACAGCAGGAGAGCTGTGAGGACAAAAAATTGTTTTATTCTTTCTTCAATTCTAAATTCATCAGCTTCAGATCATCAGCAACTACAAAATCCTGTTGTTTGATATCAGATTCAAAGTCTGTAGACCAAACAAGCACTGGAGGTCTTCTGAAGGGGACACAGCTGTTCTACGCAGAAGCTGATTGGACAAAGCAAGTAGCCAATCAGGAGCAGCCTGCTCTATTCAAAACGTCCCGTCTCAGCTCAGCAGCCTCTCCTTCTGCTGCTGAAGAATCTCCTCAGGATGGACCTCCCCACAGGTCTGGACCTGGATCTGGTCCAAACAGGGCTCACTCGTTTTCCTGGTTAGCAAACATGCCAGCCTCCCAGCGCAGAGCTCGCTGGTTCTTATGTCGAACGACTCGAGTCGACTCCACAAGCTGAAAAAGGAATGAAGGAACCCATGAGTCCAGAGAGCCAGAGATACAAAAGAGACCAAGAAGCTAGAAACTGAAGACATTAAAGACACCAAAGCGACTTAAAAGACAGATAAGGCAAAGAGAACACAAAAAAACACTAAAGCTATGAAGCAACAGAGGAAAATGAAGAGACAGACACCAGGAGACTTAAGACGAAAAGATGAAGAGACTGAGAAGACAAAAAGGCCAAGGGAGAGCATCCTTGTTTTCAGGGCTGAGTTCAGCAAGTAAGAACTCTAGTGACCACTAGGGTCTGGGTCCAGACCTGCAGCTCCTCTATTGACCACTAGGGTCTGGATCCAGACCTGCAGCTCCTCTATTGACCACTAGGGTCTGGATCCAGCAGAGAAAAAAAACAACATATTTGCAGTCTGGTACAAAAAAAAAACAGCTTTGACCTCTATATTTACATCCATGACATCTGGGGGAATTTTATGTACTTCATCAGGTAAAATGATATTTTACAATATATAATAATAATAAATAGCTTTGCCAGACCTCCCAAATTGACTAACTGGTCCACCTGCCAATGACATCTATAAAAAAATAAATAAATAAACTCCTCCTAGAAGAACACTGCTGGGACCACTGCCACACGGGCCCAGGCCAGTCGACTTACCCAACCTATGGACAACTACCACCAGTCTAGGTCAGGGTCAGGGATCCCAACAGAGCTCAGCCCGTCCTGGTTTCAGATCTGGCAGCATTCATTTCAGATGTTAGTTAGATAGATTCTTTATTGCCATTGTACATAACTATACAATGAAAGTTTGTTTGGCAACAGTCAAAGAAGCATTATGCAGGGTGAGCACAGTCAGACCTGATCTTTTCAGCTCTGGTTCTCTGGTGTTCTGAATACAGAACCTGATGTCGTCCAGTACTGTTGAGGTGTATTGCTCTGTGTCTTCATGGTCAAAGACCTCCCAGTCTCCTACTCACTACCTCAGTCTCCTTAGAGCAGCTGGGTCCTTTTGAACGGGTTCTTTGTCCTGGTGATGGAGGGGTGGTTGGTATGTGTTAAAAACTAAACTAAACAGTCTGACTGTCCGAGGTGAGGGGCTGAGCAGACTCTGTAGGCATCTTTGAAGTGGAAATAACCTGCTCCAGTGTTTTTCTGTTGAGTTTTCCAATTTGGATGTTACTATTCCAAGTAAGGTATCAAAGACTTAATGTTTGTGTGGTTAAATTCCGATGCCACAATGATGACGTACTCTGTCTTGTTTGCTGACTGCCTTATGCAGCCAAAAAAAACAAGCACTATCTTCACGTGTCCAAGTAATTCTCTTAACAGCCTCCAGCTGATCCAAAATGCAGCAGCGCGAGTGCTGACAGGAATCAACAAGAGAGACCACGTCTCTCCAGTTTTAGCTTCCCTCCATTGGCTCCCTGTGAAATTTAGAATCCAATTCAAAATTTTATTACTTGCATATAAAGTCCAAAATGGCCTAGCGCCGCGATATTTGCAAGACCTGATAGAACCATATGTTCCTAATAGAGCTCTCCGTTCTCAGGGTGCAGGTTTACTCGTAGTTCCTAGAGTATTGAAATGTAGATTTGGAGGACGGCTTTCTGTTATCAGGAACCATCACTATGGAACCAACTTCCAGTTTGGGTTAAGGAGGCTGATACCACCTCCACCTTTAAAACTAAACTTAAAACATTTCTGTTTAATAAAGCATATAGTTAGTGTACATTTAGTACCTTAATGTGTCAGGGCCAGTAGTCAAAGCTGCAGCTGCAGGACCAGATTAGAGCAGCTCATCTTAAACAGCTTCGGTGTAGATATGCTGCTATAGGCCTATGCTGCAGGGGGGCACCAACATGATCCACTGAGTGGTGCCTTTCACCTTCTGTTTCTCTTTGCCTTCTCTGTCTCTTCTTCACCTCAACCCTCATTTATTAACAATATCCCATAAACTTAATTGTGGTCCATTGTTCTGGTAGTTTTTTGTGCTTGTCTGGCCCTTCTTTTTCTCTTCTTTGCATGTCCTGCGGACCAGAGCCTCAGGAGCTGCTTGCTGACCTGCAGTTCCACCTCTGACCATCCCAGTGTTTACCTCCACCTGTCTGTGTGGATGTCTGTTGGATGCTTGCTGACACCCCGACCTGCAGTCCTCATCCCCTTGGATCACCGTCTATCCATATATCACCCATATTCACAGAAGTCTAATTGGACTACTGATGATAGTTACTATTGTATCCTGTCTTGTACCTTTGACGGTGTCTCTATGTCTCTATTCTTTCTTATTTCTTGCTCTACCCGGCTGGCCTTCGGCAGGAGGGTCCCCCTTATGATCCAGGTCCTGCTCAAGGTTTCTTCCCTCTTAAAGGGGAGTTTTTCCTGCCACTGTTTGGCTTAAGGTTTTTCTTTCACTAGGGGAGTTTTTACCTGCCGCTGTTTATGTAATAATTGCTCGGGGGTCATGTTCTGGGTCTCTGGAAAGCGCCTAGAGAGAACTTGTGTTGTAATAGACGCTATATAAATAAAACTGAATTGAAAAATTGAAATTGAATTCACGACTGAGGTGGAACGGTCCACATTTTAGCACCAGAACCTCCAAGTCTGTACAAATATGTCTTTCTATGACAGTGACATCAGTGCAGAAGTCATTCCTCACTAAAACACCTCCTCCTCCGGTCTTTCCAGCCTCTGCGGTGCGGTCTGGTCTGTGGACACTGTGTCCCTGCATTTCTGCAGATGCAAGCGGGATTTTTTTATGCAGCCAAGTTTCAGAGATAATTGTCACACAGCTGTTCCATCTGTTGTTGTTATAACGAAGTCTTAAATCATCTACTTTATTGTGTTTATTGTGTTTTAGTCAGCTTCCACATCTGATTGTCTTATCCATTTACCCATTTGTGGATTAACCAGTTTCTGCCAATGTGACTCTACAGAACATGAGGAAGAAAACTCTTCAGCAATACTCTGTGGATCACATCACAGAGGGTGTGTCTAGTTTTGCTTATAGATTGTTTGGAAAAGAGCAAAGAAACAAACAAGAGAGAAGAAAACGACAAAGGTACATATTTACACATAACAGACTGAAGAGACGAAGGTGACAACAAAGAGAATAATGACTGAATGGATGGATGATTAATACTTATGGAAGGGATGTCGTTAACATTGCTGATGTAACATCTACTTCCTTTAAATCATTAAGACAATTTAAATGAAGTTGATGTTACTGGTTTCAGGTCTAATATTCTTTTTTTGTCCTAATTCTGTGTTTGAGGGACACCTAGGCACAGTCTCCCACACACCTCACGTGTGTTGCTTTTTACTTACGTTGGTCGAATACTTATCGTAGGTCCGGGTCGGTCGATACAGGAATGAATGTGGGATGACTGTGTGCTCGTGCTTACGTCAACATAACAAAACCAAAATGCGTATGCATGCATGCATTCATAAATAAATAAAAAAAGATATTCTGTACCTCATTGTTGATGTTGTCGATGATCTGGATTCCTGCGTACTGAAAAACCAACAGACAGCTGTTCAATTGAATAAATCTCATCCAATGGAGAAAACCCTCACATACAGGTTAAAAGCCATGGGGCAATAACTTAGCCCATTCCATCCCAACGCCTCTCACCATGGGCAACTTCACAGTGGAACAAGGTGCAACCCCATTGCTTTGAGATTGAGATGAGCCTGACGAGATCTAATAGGTACCACTCAACCTCCCACACAAGTTCAGGTTTCTTCACCCTCCAGAGAGGTGACATTACATGTCCCAAGAGCCAAATTTGGAATCTGAGCATCAGCATGCCAAGGGTTAGGATTCACTTCACGTTGAGACCCTCCCAGGGGCATTTGTACCAACAACATAGCTCCTGGGATTATTCACATGCAAAGCCCTTCACCACAACAACAACCAGTAGACAGATGCTGGGGAGATAACCTGAAGACTTCATTATGTACTGTAGAGGATAAAAGACTCACCGAGCTCTCCTCCTGCTTTAGTTTGGCTCGACGCTCCTCAAAGTCCTGCAGGAGAGACTCCGCCAGACCTCGAGGGGCCCGGAGGGTCGGCTGGATCCCCACAGGGGAGGAGGTGGAGGTGGAGGTGGAGGTCCACAGCTGAGTAGTGGAGAAAGAGGTGGAGGGTGGACTGATGGCAGCATGAGGAGAAGGGGAGGCCAGATTGATGGGTTTCTCTGCGACAGGAAGGAAACACATGGTTGTCTACTGTGTTGTTACAGTGTGTACACAAAAACACAACATAAAAGATGGACACATGAGTGTTTCACTTGAAGTTCTGGCTCTCTTCAAACATGTTCACATTTGGAGCTGTATAGCCATGCAGTCGAGATCTAGAGAAAGGTCTGGAAAAACCTCAGCCCCTCCAACCTCAGCCAGCACCCTTTGATCTGGTCCAGGAGATGCAGAGATCATTCAGTTTAAATCCTGAACATGATACAATCTACACAGACATATAATGGGGACAAGCTTTCCCCCCACAAGGACTATTTCTGGCTAAACTACACACAGCGTCATCACTGGCAGCTGAGACGTCACCAGTGACCAGCAGCTACCAACACCAATCCGGTTAGTGGTTTAAAGACTCCAGAGATTGTAACGGTGTAAAGATGACCACTCCAAGACTTCACTGGATTCATGGAATCACAAGTCTCTGGGACAAATCAGGATCATTTTACAGGTACCTTATAACAAACGACATATCATCCACCTTGTGAACTCAGAAAACACACAAGCATATATTTTCTTGGTTCTAATCAGATCATTCCTGAAGGAACATGGTTTGTGAACTTCCTGTTGATTCTGTTGGCTTTGAAGATCCATAGAGGTGTTGATCATCAAGATCCATCATATTCCTAAGATATGTCCTTGGACAAATATCCACAACTCAGCAACCGTACCACATGGGTGTGTTAGAACATCCTGAGGAGGTCCCTGATACAAACAAACCCAAAACTGTTCTGTTTTCGTTCCTCTTCAAAAACCTCTAAACTTTGTTCCACAACAGGAACATCAATTTTGTTCCAGTAAATAGTGAGATTTTCTAGATTCTTTAAGTCACTTCACTACATGAATCCAAATGCATATGAGCTCTAAAAGTGGAAAATGTAGACATATTTCTGCTGTTTATCTCATTTACTCTGCTCTGGTAATATTTATAGCTTATTTTCCACTTCTGCTGGAATCTTACATGTGTTTCCTTTATTTAGATACCAGATTTATTCACATAAACCTGGTAGTTAGTAAGACTCATTTCATTAGAGATTTGAGATGTCAGTTTAGAACAGGAACCTCATAAACATGGCATGTTGAGGAGTTTTCATTGCAGTTACATGAGATAAAAAGAATCCAGCTCTTACAACCATATTTTGACATACAGCATCCAAAACTAATTTACAAACTCTAAATTTACCCAGACACTGATCTTGTTGAGCAGATATCCCCTATATCCTGGAAGTCTGGATCTCCAGACAGGAGTTCTAAGACTACCTACCCATGTTTATGGGGGGGTGGAACTGCCTGGTGGCCGTCTTTGTCGCCTGATCCACCAGAGGAGCTGGAGAGAAGACCGCTTGGCCTGTGTCTTTCCGGGACTCCCTCAGCTGCCTGAGCTCTTGCTCCCGTCTCAAAGCCTCCTCAATCTCCTTCTCAATAAAATCTGGAGCTCCTTGTCTTCTGGACCTAAGGCCAGTGGGCTCCAGATTCTCTCTCCAGGCCACATCTGGGGCACGGGGCACGTCTTCAGTGTGAGAGGAGGAGGATGAAGATAGCTTTTGTTGGTAGACCCTCCTCCTCTCCTGGACCAAAGAGTCTGTCTCAGTAAAAGAGGAAGTAGACAGACTTGTTTTGTGGAACACGGATTCTTCAGGATGTTGATGAGGACAGCAAGGAGACAGGAAGCCTCCATCTGCTGTAGACTCAAACTCAGGCCTTTCTCCAATCACATCCTCGAGATCCTGTGTTAGATCTTGGTCTTGTTCCAGGGACTGTCCCTGCTGCTGGGGTTCCTCCCACCTCTGGGTCTGTGTTTGGATCTCACTGTGACCAACAAAGCCCACTTGTTTCTTCTCTTTGACTTTATTATTTAGCTGTAAACGTCTGGTTTTGATTTCAACCATCTCTGCACCAGGACTGCTGTAGCTCAGGCCTCGAGAGCGGCGCAGGTTATCCTCACGTTCCTGCACTAACCGGATCTCCCGTTCGATAGGGGTCTCATTGACCTCTGTGGACTTCCAGGTGCCATCATTATTGCTGTATCCACCGTCCACAGAGAGCTCTTCTAGACCAGAGTCCAGGTCATCATATACACAGATGTGTTCCTGTTGGAACACTTTGACCGGCTCCTGTTGATTAATCTCTTTTTCTTCTCCTGATGTGAGTTTTATGGTGGTGTAACTGTCCTTCTCCACTTTCTTGGACTCTCTAGAAACTAGGTGGAAACCAGAGCTTAAGTTTGTCCTGGAGGACCTGTCAGGGCTGAACAGTGCTGCAAGCCGGTCCTGCTCCATCTTCAGGAACTGCTGTCTAACTGCATTGAAGTTGATCTGCTCCATGTCAATGGTTTCGGGTTTGATGGCTTTAGGGGGTTCTGGTCTGGAGTTGGCAGGACTGTAGCTCAGACTAAAGCCTTCAATAAGTCTGTCTGCTGACTGGCTTGGGTCCAGATGGACTGGATCTATTGGATTCTTCCTGGGTGCTTGGCTCCGGATTATCTCCTTGCGGAGCTGCTTCTCCTGTTCCTCGCAGACTGGCTCAGGATCATTGGTGGGATCCAGTTCATAGCGCCCGTCTCCATTGCTCTCTGAGAACAAACTCTCTGGCTTCTTACTGCTGCTGTAGGTCTGTAGTTTGAATCCCTGCTCCTCCTTCAGGGTGGCCAGGTAAGCCTGTCGCTGGGGTGATGTCATCCAGGCCTCGTTCAGCTCTGCTTCAGGACTGGTGGGGTCCTCCACAAAGGAGTAAAACCCACACTGGGAAGAAGTGCTGCTTGGGCTGCTGGGATGCCAGTCATCACTGCCATTCTCAGACACGGCAACTTGCCGGGCCTGAACCAGAACGTTCTGTGACTCCTCACTGGGCGGGGAGGAAACCACCACCAAGGACTGGCTGTGAGACACTAAGATGCTACCAGGGGTTGTGTCCAGGTCATCCAAGGTTGGAGCGGGGCCAGCAATGGTGCGCAGGTCTGACAGTTGCAGCAGTGGCGACAGTGGCTTCAGCTCCCACCGCTTTGGGTTGCTGTCCATGTCTGTAGAGGGCGCTATGGAGTCAGGACGGGATGGAGGCTCAGATGGAGGATGTAGATAAACAGAACTCGAAAAAGAGGGAGTCAAATCATCCTGATGGTCACCAACTGACAGTCTCTGAAACGACAGGGTGGAGAAGACGATTGCTCATGTTGGTTGTCTTGTTGACAAAGCTTGAGTCTCTTAAACATTATTTTCATAAAAAACATTATTAAAATAATCTCAAATAAATCTACATTTACTGCTGTGTTTGAGATAATTTCCTGTCACATGACACAGTTTTAGTCTTCAGTTTTAGACAGATGGCCTCACATTTGTCTCTAGAAGACTACAAAGGAGTCTATGGTCCACTGACAGGCGTCCAGGTCCCAGACCAGCATCCCTCCACCACTGTACTTGACATTGGGCCTGATGTCTTTGAGCTAAAATGCTGTGTTTGGTTTTCTCCAAACATGGTTCTGGACATTAAGACCAAACAACTCTACTTTGGTCTACTTATGCATAAGCAGTAACTTCTCTAAGACCACTGCTGATGTCTTTCCCTCTTAGCATTGTGTAAACACACACATGACTGCTTCAGATGCTTCAGACCAGCAAACTGCCAAGACATCTGCTTTTATAGAACTATGCCACCTCAGTTCATTGACAATGATGATCACTTCAGTGATGATGATTTGAAATTTCTTACTGAAACTTAAATCCTATGAAAGCAGTGAAGGGGTTCTTTGTATTGTATACATGATTTTTTTTTCTCTTAGTCTTTTTTTTTTTGTTAAATAACAGCATAGTTAAAGAAAAAAAGTTTTATGTTGTTATTTATCTGAGGTGTTATGTTAATTATGTTTTTACCAAAGATACACAGAGGATTTTTCCCATGACTGCATAAAGAAACCCAGGTGTAACCACTAATCAGTAAGCTGACCACTAGAACAATATACATAATTCCAGGAACCCTCTTTGCAAAGCATTGTGGGTTCTCATATCTTCATTTTCAGCCTTCCTCAGCAAATTTGGGACCAGTGCTGCTTTTTTAAAATAGTTTAAAGGAAGTGTGAGTTCCTTGATCATAGACAGCAGTTTATAATTAATAAGGTCACGTGACTTCTCATAACTGTAAGAAGTCAGTTATCATCTTTTCAGGACTTATCACCTCTTTTAGCAGCTGAGATTGATAAGTGATCAGTCAGTGGCAACAGGAAGGAGGAACCAGCATGGGGGAGCGATCTGAGCTAGCCCGGTTTAATCTAGTTCAGAGACATCATAAAATCAGCCGTTAGATTGTAAAAGAGCAGAATGAATCTGGAGTAGGTCGAAGGTTCAAACACGCTCATTAAAGTTTAACACAAAGATCTTGACGAGAAAGTCGCATGACCCTGTTTTGACAGTCGAGGACAAGACACCTGAGTCACCAACACCTAAACACATCTGTTTCTGCCTACCCTGTGCACACACCTGTACACCTGTACACCTGAACACACACCTGTACACACACCTGTACACCTGAACACACACCTGTACACACCTGTACACCTAAACACATCTGTTTCTGCCTACCCTGTGCACACACCTGTACACCTGTACACGAACCTGTACACACACCTGTACACTTGTATACAGCCGGCAGAGGAAACTCACAGTTACCAAGAGTTTATAAGACGTTAATGAAAATACCAGAATACCAGATGCAGAACTCCTGGAGGGAACATCTGGACAGAACATTGGAGGGCTTCCAAGCACTGCCTCCTTGGTGGATTTGTGGGATTTTGAGTTTTCCCAAAGGTTTGCAATAACTTTCTAAACATGTAGTACTCTGCTTGTTTAAACACGTATACTGTATCTCATCATTATGTCTTTGATCAAAAACTTTACAAATAAAAAAGGATGAGTAGTGTTAAATAAGTAATCTTTTTTTTTAACTTCTAAACTAAACATCTCCTCATGCATGGTTCAAATTCCTTCTAAAACCTTCAGGATTGTGTACCCACAGCCTCCACAGGTTAATGTGATGCTCATGTTTTATTCTGAAAATCTGTACTCCTTACTCCATGTGTGACTTCCTGCCTTCTCCACCTGCTGTGAGGAAACTAAGCACCACCAACCTAACTTCTGTAGTGACCCTAACCCAGAAGTGAAGAAGAAAGAAATAAACAAAGAAGTAAAGTGAAGAAATCTCCTGTACAGACAAGTACAAGTTCAAACCTGCTCCAAACAGACCCTTACGAGTGTTCTAGACAGATCCTCACAGCTAGTCCAGACATAACCTCACAGCTAGTTCAATTCAATTCAATTCAATTTTATTTATATAGCATCTATTACAACACAACAACAAGTTATCTCTAGGCGCATTCCCAGACCCAGAACATGACCCCCGAGCAATTATTACATTCCAGACAGAACCTTACAGCTGCTCCAAACAGACCCTTACGAGTGCTCTATACAGAACCTCACAGTTAGTCCAGACAGAACCTTACAGAAGTCCCACACATAGAACTCAACAGAGGTTCCAGTCTGGTCTCCTAGCCTGACCTGAGCTGACCTTCTTGTCATTGCCCCCTAGCCTCGTGCTCAGCCTCCTGGTCTCTGTCTCCTAGCTCCAACCTCCTAATCTTGGCCTCCTAGCCCCGCCTCCTAGTCCTGGCTTTCTAGTCTAAGCTTCCTAGTCCCAGACACTAGTCAAGGCCTCCTAGCCTAGTCTACTTGCAGTCTCTGTGAACTACCGTGGGACCTGCCAACAATCCCACCTGACAACCGTTTTACAACTCCGATGGAGCTGCTGGCTGTGAGGTTAGACGTACAGTTGTCTGTTGTCTTCATCAGTGGACATGTAGCTACGCTTCCCTCCATCATCTATAACCTGTTATCTGCTGGAGCCTATCCCAGTTATCTTCAGGCAGGAGCTGACCAGGACAGGCTGATCTTCCACCACAAGACAACATACAGACAGACAACCAAACACTCACATACACTCTCCTGTGGATAATTTAGAATCATCAGTCAACCTGACAGACTCGATCTTAGACTACGGAGAAAACCCACACAAGCAGGAGAACATGGAGAGTCCACACAGAAAGACTACTGCTGACCGCAGAACCAGGACCTTCTAGCTGTGCGACGGCAGTGTTAAGCCTTTGGCCACAGTGTCTGGATGTAATAAATAGGCCCACAATGGCTGGTGCCATGAAGGTTCCAGCTTAACGACCTCAGTTTCTGATTGTTTTTGTTTTCAAAACCAAGAACCAGTCTGGGTCTGATTGCACAAGACCACTGGATATATGTACAACCAGTCAGAGAGAAGTCATGTGACATAGGTGGAGCTACTACCAGACTAGTATCAACTAAAGACATTGATGTCTGCAGTGGAACGTTGGTGACTGCTGTTAGTTCCATGATTAAACCTTGATTGGTGTTCCTAGGGACTCTGCAGCCATCTCGGTTGTTTGGAGTTGTGCTTCTTGCAGAAAGACCGCCCCTTCATGTTGTGATTGGCTTGGTATATTCTGTACCAATGGCTGTGGCTGGAAGGAATACCGGACCCAATGTTACCTCCTGAGGAGTTCAGGAGTTCAGAGAGCAGCAGGTGTGGAACAGGACTCAGAACCAGCGTTGTTGCTAGTGTTGGTGAGTGACGGTTCGTCTCAAGAGTTCTTCTGCAGCAGCCTCAGAAGATCGGCAGCTGTCTGAGGCTGATAAGCTGCTCCTCCTGCTGCTGCAGCCGCCTGATAGCCTCCCACTGTTTACCAGACACGCTGCTGACAGACCGTGGAGACGACACCTGACAGCTGATCTGTCTGCAGTGTGAGTGTGTTCAGGACAACATGAACGGTTTCATCCTGCGGTTGGTGGTTTGTGGCTGTAATGATCTGCAGGAGGCCGTCACACAGGAACTGACAACACTAGTGAACTTTGATCTGCACAGCAGTTGGAGCAGAAACACACAGTGACACATGAAGAACACATCGGTCTCCTTCTTCTTCTTCTTCTTCTTCTCCATGATTATTATTGGTTCAGGTTCTTGGCTAAAAGGTAAAGTTTGAAGTTGGTTTCTTACCTCAGTTGCGTTTTCTGTCAGCAGCTCGAACACTCTGAAGACAAGCCAAATGATGAAGCAAAGGTCATCTCTACAACCAGAACTGGCCCCGCCCACCACACGAGCCTGCCAGTAGACAGGCCCCGCCTACCACATGAGCCTGCCTGTAGACAGGCCCCGCCCACCACACAACCTGACCAGGAAGTTCATTTTGTGATGATGATGATGTACAGCTTCATCATCTTATGTGAGCAAGTTCAAAAGGAAACAGACAGAACTGAACCCTGGAAGTACTTGAATATTAGAGTACTCAAGTACTAAAGTAATAATGTAAGTACTTTCATGTACTCACTACTGAGATACTGAGGTACTTGAGTACTCAAGAACTCAATTATTTTCTGAAGCACTCAGATACTCACGTACTCCAATACTGAAGTACTCCAGTACAGCTTGTGTCCTGACGTTTATTACTCTAGACCAGGGGTGTCGGACTGCGGTCGTGGAGGGTTTTAGCTGTTAACCTCCTTCAGCACACCGTCATACGAGTGGCCGTGTCATTAACAGAGTCGTACAGACTTTGGTGACATGCTGGGAATGGAACCGACAAATGATCAAATATCTGTGCTGAACAAACATCCATATTCCAACTTCTGGCTTGAAGCCTCTCCAGTACTACCAAACCCTGCATCTCCTTTGCTGACCAGTCGAGTAGGTTCAGACAGTTCCTTTACTGACCACTAGGCTCCGGGTCCACACCCGCAGTTCTCCAAAAAGCCATTGTCTAAGTCTGCTGCCAATCAATTATACACACTACTGCTTAGTTATACATTAGTTAGTAGTGTAATAAAAATCTATTTATAATGAGGTTTCTAAAAGTCCCCTGTACAATTGTCATGAATGTGAAATCTAATTATAAACCAAACCTAATTTGTACCGGACTGTTAATATGTTTATTTCTGCTGTAAAGTTGGACAATTCAACATGGAGGGTAATAAAAATGAACACACAGTTGGATTCAGACCCTAGTGGTCAGTAGAGGAACTGCAGGCCTGGACTGTGTAAAACAGTAGACGAAGCCTTAAGTCATGTGACGGTAGAGGTTTTGAAGTCCGATTGTCTTTGTATGTGGCCCAGCCATGTTGATTGGGAATCTGATGTGAACCCGCCCACCGCATGTCAATCAAAGTTAGCTTTGGATCCCAGCTCCTTAAGCCGACCCCCACCAAAATATCTGCAGAGTTCCAGATGTTTACAGCAGGATATACTCTTATACATCTTGACTCAATGGTGAAATAAAAAATGACAGTCGCGTTTAGCTGACGCTGGGTTAATCAAAAAACACCTGGTTGCCTCGCCATGCATAGTAGCATGACGATTATGGATCAGCATGCATGTTTCAGGACTGAAAACGCCACACAAAAAGACTCCCGCTGGACCAGGGATTCAAACCAGGAATCTCTTTGCTGTGAGGAAACAGTGCTAACCACAAAGCCACCATGCTGCCCTGAAATCAAATAAACATGTTTATTTCTGCTCTAATGTTGGACCTTTTAACATGGGAGTCATAGGAGATTGACTCACTTTTGGAGCCTCTAGTGGTCAGCCGAGGAACTGTAATAAATCTTAGTTCCCCATGAGCCTCAACCCAGAAGCTTCAAGTCAACCAGAATGAAAATGATGGCACCTTTTCATTTCACAGATTACTTACACAGAAGAACATCATGCGACTCTTCCTGTTTTAGCTCATCTCAGTGTAGCCCCTCCCACCAGAGAAGAGCAGAGGAGAATGACTTAGAGTGGGCGTCTCTCACCTGTGATCTCATCTGTGCATTAAGGTCCAGACTGTGAATCAGAACCTTCCAGGGCGGGGTGTACCGGAACATCCTGGTCTGAACTGAATCTGCTCTGGTTCCTGCTGCTTCTGGTCTAGATGAGGATGAAGAGGAAGATGATGTCATCAGGAACCCTGGACCTCTGATCCTGAAACAGACTTGTCAGATTCATTGATCATGTCCACTGTTGTTTTTTTTATGTTTAACTGGAACCAAGAGTGTAAACAAAACATGAATAATAATCTTGAATCACAGACTGTATAAAGTGAACTGGACACACCCTCTATCATGTCATCCAGACGTTTTGAAAGAGTTGCCATGTAGTTCACGTTTGGGCCTCTGGAGGGCACCGTATTGGTTGCAACTGACTATCCATCTTAGATTTTTTTAAAAAAGGTGACAGCTGGGTGGAACAAATACCAAAAGCTTATTTTAGTTCATCCTTCATCATGCTAATCGATGATGCTAAGGATCTACAGGGTTCTGGTGGGGTAATCTGCAGGGTCCAGGTAGGTTTATCTCCAAGGTCCTTGTGGCTTTGGTTTTCAGGCTTCAGGACTGTTCATTGCAGGGTCCAGGTGGATTAATCCACGGGGTCCAGGTGACTTTGTCTTTAGGTTCCAGGTGGGTTTGCCTACCATTTTCAGATGGATTCATCTGCATGGTCCAGGACTGATAATCTGCAGGGTCCAGAGGGGTTTGTTTACATTGTACAGGTGGGTTCGTCTACGGCTGTAGTCTTCAACCCTGGTGCTCAAGATCTACTGTCCCGCATGTTTTAGATGTTTCTTTGCATCATCACACATGATCGTCACCAGCTTGTCTTCAAGGTCTACACAACTCTGTTAATGACACAGTCACTTGTATCATGGTGTGATTAAACAGGGGAACATCTAAAACATGCAGGACAGTACATCTTGAGAACCAGGATTAAAGACCACTCATCTACAGTGTCCTGGTGGGTCCGTCCACTGGTTCCAGGGGGGGTTCATCCATCATTTCCATGTGCATTCATCTGCATGGTCCAGATAGATTTATCCGCAGGGCCAGGGTAGATATGTCTAAAATGTCCTGATGGGCGTGTCTACAAGGGCCAGGTGGGTTCGTCAACAGGGTCCTGGTGGGTTGATCTACATGGTCCAGTTGGGTTCACCTGTAGGGTCTAAGTGGTTCATAACCCCTTTCTTAGGCCATGCAGTCCCTTGTATCCCTCATGGGTTTGATGTATTTGACACTCATGTCCCTGCCATTAGTGACCCATGAACCATTAGAGATCCATGAACCATTAGAGATCCATGAAACCATTGGAGATCCATGAACCATTAGAGATCCATGAAACCATTAGAGATCCATGAACCATTAGAGATCCATGAACCATTAGAGATCCATGAACCATTAGAGATCCATGAACCATTAGAGATCCATGAAACCATTAGAGATCCATGAAACCATTAGGGATCCATGAAACCATTAGAGATCCATGGCACTTTGGTGGAATCATCTGTAGGGCCTTGCAATGGTCTCCCTCTCTATCTTTCTCTTTCTATTTCTTTTTCTTCTGAAATCACTTTCTCCCCTAACATACTAATGTTTATCACTCACCTTATGCTGATAAAGTTTATTGAACTTATCAGTGTTGACTACACTGTCTTGTGTCATTTCTTACAGCTTCCTTCAAATAACTTCATGCTGACTTCGAGGATGCTTTCACCTGAATTTGGAGTTTGGATGAAGGAGTCTGTAAATTAAGAAATGTGAGCTATTCATTTACCATAGCTGGCTGCCTATCAAAACAAAATGCCTTCTGTGCACATACATTTATTGCTTTATATCATTTTACCCGATAAGGTACATAAAATTCCCCGTACAGTTGTGCTGGATGTAAAACCTAACTACGGACATTCAACCGGATTTTTGTACCAGACTGTAAATATGTTGGACATTTTAACATGGAGGCAAATGGAGATGAACTCACTGTTGGATCTAGAATCTAGTGGTCAATAGAGGAACCGCAGGTCTGGATCCAGACCCTAGTGGTCAAAAGAGGAATTGCAGTTTCCTTATTTCCACTTTGGACTGAGCCCCAAAATCTGGATGTAGCTGACTGGACCACAGTGCACAGTGATGTCATCAGTTTAAAGTGGAATAGCTTCTAGTGTATGTTTTACCAGAGGTTTGGATATATGATTTTGTTCAGAACGTTGGAAGACGCAGCAGAGAGGATGGCTTCAAAGCCCACAGCTTTCTCAGGTAGTCTCCCACTTTCACACAGGTGAAACCAGCAGGACTCTGAGTGTCAGCTGACGGTGTAGGGGGTGGAGCTGAATCAGGTTAACGTTAATCATATTGACTGGTGAACAGAAACTGGTGGATGAGCTAAATTTCCATTTCAATTCAGTGTTAGAACTCCAAACAAACAAGAAATCCTGTAAACAAAGCACACCTGTGACATTACCTTCACCGCGTTTACCTGGTTACTGTATTTACTGTACAAACATTAACTCTGACCAATCACAGCATGGAGGCGGCCAGGCCAGCATTCAAAACAACAATATCAACTAGACACACACAGGTGAGTGTATCTGTATGTGATGATGTCACAGAAGACACAAACAGACTCACCTGCTGGGTGACTTCGCCCACCGCTGAGGACTGATGCACCCAAGCTGACTGTGAGTGTGTGTGTGTGAGTGTGTGTGTGAGTGTGTGTGTGAGTGTGTGTGAGTGTGAGTGTGTGTTGCTGAATGGTGGAATTCATCAGGAATGCTGCTGACCAACAGAAACAGACACAGACACATAGAGTTCCAGAATCCTCTCCAAACTAAGAGCTGGAGTTTCAGCAGGGGGCAGTGCAGAGCTGTAGTCCGCAGGTTACCGTGACAACAGTAGGACTCTGCAGAGGGGGGAAGGGGAGGGCGATGAGTTTACCTGTTGACGTTGCTGTGAAGAAATCTGCTGAACATGTTCTCATGACGTCTGAAGGTGACGTGACTGCAGGTCCAAGCGACAAGCACCAACCATCTGACCTCCAGGTTGATGCTCATGCAGAAATAAGATTAGTTACAGTCCCTCGATTGACCACTGGGGGCTGGCTGCAGCAGTGAGTCAATCTCCTTTGACTTCCATGTTAAAATGTCCAATATTAATGAAGAAATAAACATATTTACAGTCTGGTACAAATAACAGTTTTGTTCTAGTTGTTTGACTTCAAATCACTGTGATCCCACTCAAACTGTTCACCAAGCTGAGGAACTGAATACCCAGCCACTGGAGTCCCTCTAGGATGTGTGTTGAGACGCCTTCTACACCTTCAACTGCGTAGCCTCTCACAGCTCCAACTCCATCACCGAGTTTGCTGATGACACAGTAGTGCTTGGACAATGAGATGGCAACCCTTGTACAAGGAGGAGGAGGAAAATCTGGAAAGATGGTGCCAGGATAATCCCCTCCAGCTGAACATCAGGAAAAACCAAGCAGCAGTGTTCCTTCACCCCCTTCTCCATCGGTGGTGCTCCAGAAGCGGAAGTGAACAGCATGAAGTACCTTGGGGTTCAGCTCACTGACAATCTTACCTGGTCCAACAACATTCACGTTCAGACCACAAAGGTGATACAGCAGCTGTACCACCAGTGGCAGCTGGGGGGGTTTAGACTCCCCTCTGGAATCCTCAAAACGTTCTACGTGGCCGCTGTCGAGAGCATCACATCATGGTTTGGTAACAGCAGTACACATGACTGTAAAGCCCTGCAGATAGCGATCAAGGAAGCCAAAGGGCTGCTGTCTTTGTTGACAGGAAAGACTCAGGAGCGTTTCTCCTCAGTATAAGACTCCTCAAGCAGGCCGTGCTTCACTGTCTCACACTGTTCTCCACAACCTATGTTTACTTCACTTCCAGTGTCATAACTGCAAAACCACATGTTTTATATCACAACTGTCACCTTCTGCTGTCCCTTTACTTAGTTATGATTAATTACATTGTTTAGTGTATATATTTGTAGAATAATATATTTTCTGTATATTAAGTGATAATTGTAAGATATATTTGCATATATTTCTAGCTTTATATCCTCCCTAGTTTATTGTATATGCATAGTGTAAAGCATATTCAGAATAACGTTTCACTGCAGGTTGCATGTGTATAACTGTGCATGTCACAAATACAGTTTTTGAATCTTAAATCTTGGACTCTTTTGAAGTCCTTCTCTGAGACCTGATCTAAATCCTACTGAGCATCTGTGGAAAGATCTGAAACATGCAGTCTGGAGAAGGTAAACGTTTCTTCAATAATTTCAGTAAGTTATTATTATTATAGATTATTACTTTTGTCAGTTGTTGTGACCACTGTGGTTTTTCTTTCTTTAATTTAAAGGTACTGACAAATTTGTCACCACATACATGACTCCCTCGTCTTTCTAATCTCACTGTTTAGTTATCAATAAAAATGATCAATTAATCCTTATATTGTAAACTTTGAATTTAGTAAAACTATACATTTCCAATAAATGTTGATAAGATGATCCTAAATAACAGTAAGATCCTGAACAACCTCAGCAGCAGAAGTCTCTTTTCTTCTGGCCTTGATCAGTCTGTTTAAATGTCTCTACCGATTCATTTTTAATCACTTAATTTTATTATCAATTATTTTGCCATTTTTATTTTCAGACACCACTCACCGATTTGTCAAATGGGGAGTTTTCTTTCTTTATTACATGATATTCTCCTGTTTGTTAGTTGGAGCTGATATCAACAGCGAAGATAACTTACTTTTGTCCTGAGAATGAGTTTCATCAGCTCTCAGTGTCTGTGTAGCTCAGTGAAAGTTAGTTTAGAAAACATGGACTGGTAATACGAATAAATCCGGTGCAGATCAGTTACGAAGACCACAGAGGAGCGGTCAGTGTCACCAGTAGGATGAAAACATGGACTGGAGTTTCATTAACAGAGATTCCCTCACTGAAAAACCAGAGTGGAGCAGTGCTCCCTCACTTCTCCTGAAGTAATCCCCCCCCCCCCCAAAAAAAAAACAAAAAAACCCTGAAATGTAGCTGTTAACTACTGTTAACTACTACAAACCCAAATTCTTTGGGGGAGTTTGGTCTGACGGCGTCCTTGCTGACAGGTTATCTTAATTCTCCTCAGATGAAGATGAACATTCAGCTTATCCACAAGAGCTGACCGAAAGTAAAAAGAAATCAACAATCATATATGGTCTATAAACAGGAAGTGATGTGATTGTAGGAGGCGGAGCTCTGGTACAGAGCACTGATGTTATTTAACAAACAACGCGGGTCACAGATGGAGTTCAACGTTTATGACCAGCTACTGGAAGACATACATGTAGATACACCGAGACAAAACAGCAGTGATGCAAACAGAAGAGTACGTTTACAGGCAAACAAATAAAAACAAAATGACATTAAAATGCAAGAGCATCTTTTGAAAACCATACTCTTGATTTAAAATTGAAGAGTTAGTGTAGTGGTCAGAATAGGTAAAGCAGCATGTGTATCTAATATGAGTTAGTGTGATTAAGACCCCCCCGCCCCGGATCACCTTTCAACACTTCCTTGCATGACTACTGCAAAAATGAATTTCCCTTCAAAGATTGTTAAAGTATTAATTTCACATCCACGGTAACACTAATGCTGAAGCAGGTGCCAATGGCAGCGCTTCTTAGGTGTCCTGAGGCCCGACACCTGGAAACAGCTGCTGCAAACTTAAAACAGCTTCAGGAAATAGAAAAGTAAAGAACATTTTTACAAAACTGATGTCAGGAAACAGGAAGTGATGTCATGTTGTTAGTGGCAGAGCACTGGGCAAAGGGGCAGTGAGGACAGTTAGTTCCTGTGGTTTCAGTGTACATCTTTAGTTTTTTTTTCTCAGTGTTACACGCTCACTGGTCACATGATGGTGCAGCATTTACACGGTTGCTTCTTCTTCTTCCCCTCTATGGCTCCTCCCACCATACTCCCCCCTGTCCCTCCCTCCGTCTCCTTTGGCTCGTCCCCAACCGCGTTCCCATTGTCCGCTGCTTTCATCTCTGGTTTAGTGGCAGCGTGAGGGGTAGCAGCAGCATCACAGATGGAGACAGCTGCAGAAGCGGGTGGAGCAGGTGGAGGGTCCGCTTCCCCATTGGTGTCCTCGATGTGCACCAGCTCCGCCTTCACCGTTCCCTGCAGACCCAGAACCCTCTTGGTCTCATCCTCATCCTCCACATTCTGGTAGCCCATGAACACCATGGTGACGGGGTTCTCGGCACTGGCCTCCGCCATGCTTGGCTCGCTGCACACTTTAGCTTCCAGCCCCGTGATCTCCACCGCCCCCTGTGGTGCCACAGGCTCAATGCAGCCCAGCTCCGTGCCCACCTCCTCCTGGACCTCAGCGGTTGGGAGGGAGGTTACTGTGGAAACGGTCTGAGACATTGACACCTCATCGGCTTTGTGGATAAGCTCATCAACCTCAGAGGAGCTGAGCTGGTGGATGCCGTCCTCACCGTGCATCTCGTGGACCACTGAGAGACAGGAAGAGATGCATCAGAGCAGGTCACCTGACTCAGCTGCAGCTGAAGTACCAATAGAAACAGAGCACTCAGTCAGTCTCCTTTAGATGTGAAGTGACGAGGAGTCACCTGGTGGTCAGGAGACAAAAACTCCCTCATAAGTCATAAAAACGCACCTCTCCCATTAAAGGAGAGTCTGGCCTTTAGGACATGCAGAGGCAGGTGGTACTTTAGGAGAAGGACACTGACAGTAAGAGCTTCTGATGGTTAACGTTGCTGCTGAACCAGAGCCAGAACCAGAACCTGTGGTCACTTCTCGTAAAGCAGCTGGACTGTGTTTATCTGTGATTGCTTTTGTTGTTGTCATCACCTTTCTGCTCATCTTCATACACTTTGACACCTTGCTGGGACAGGTCAACAGGAAGTGTGGTGTTAGTGGACAAGACCCGGGTTTCCCCCGTCACTCGGTCCCGCTCTACTTTAATTTCCACTGAGTACATTGCTGGAGGAGCAGGTTAGAGGAGGGGTGGCGTTAGACGATGGACAGAAGCAACAAACGCGCTCAGAACCACACAGGCGTTAGATGGACAGGACACACAAACAGGGGCTTCACCATAGAACTTAATGTTGCTATTGTAACCAGTTTTCTCCTGAACACACTTCCTGCTATGACTCCAACCTCCACTTTAAGAAAATTAAAAGAAATAAAAACAGTTTTACAGAACAATCCCTGGAGTTTAAATTTTAAATATATTTGATGTCCATCCGTCCATCCATCCATCCATCCATCCATCCATCCATCCATCCATCCATCCATCCATCCATCCGTCCATCCATCCGTCCATCCATCCATCCGTCCGTCCATCCATCCATCCATCCATCCGTCCATCCATCCATCCGTCCGTTCGTCCATCCGTTCGTCCATCCGTTCGTCCATCCGTTCGTCCATCCATCCGTCCGTCCGTCCGTCCATCCATCCATCCATCCATCCATCCGTCCGTCCATCCGTCCGTCCATCCATCCGTCCGTCCGTCCGTCCGTCCGTCCATCCGTCCGTCCATCCATCCGTCCATCCATCCGTCCATCCATCCGTCCGTCCGTCCATCCATCCATCCATCCATCCATCCGTCCATCCATCCATCCGTCCATCCACCCGTCCATCCATCCATCCATCCGTCCATCCGTTCGTCCATCCGTTCGTCCATCCGTTCGTCCATCCTTCCATCCATCCATCCATCCATCCATCCGTCCGTCCATCCATCCGTCCATCCGTCCAACCGTCCATCCGTTCGTCCATCCGTTCGTCCATCCGTTCGTCCATCCGTTCGTCCATCCATCCATCCATCCATCCATCCGTCCGTCCATCCGTTCGTCCATCCATCCATCCATCCATCTGTCAGTCCGTCCATCCATCCATCCGTTCGTCCATCCATCCATCCATCCATCCGTCCATCCGTCCGTCCATCTGTTCGTCCATCCATCCATCCATCCGTCCGTCCGTCCATCCATCCATTCGTCCGTCCGTCCATCCATCCATCCATCCATCCATCCATCCATCCATCCGTCCATCCATCCGTCCATCCATCCATCCGTCCGTCCATCCATCCATCCATCCGTCCATCCATCCATCCGTCCGTTCGTCCATCCGTTCGTCCATCCGTTCGTCCATCCGTTCGTCCATCCGTTCGTCCATCCATCCGTCCGTCCGTCCGTCCATCCATCCATCCATCCATCCATCCGTCCGTCCATCCGTCCGTCCATCCATCCGTCCGTCCGTCCGTCCGTCCATCCGTCCGTCCATCCATCCGTCCATCCATCCGTCCATCCATCCGTCCGTCCGTCCATCCATCCATCCATCCATCCATCCATCCGTCCATCCATCCATCCGTCCATCCACCCGTCCATCCATCCATCCATCCATCCGTCCATCCGTTCGTCCATCCGTTCGTCCATCCGTTCGTCCATCCTTCCATCCATCCATCCATCCGTCCGTCCATCCATCCGTCCATCCGTCCACCCGTCCATCCGTTCGTCCATCCGTTCGTCCATCCGTTCGTCCATCCGTTCGTCCATCCGTTCGTCCATCCATCCATCCATCCATCCATCCGTCCGTCCGTCCATCCGTTCGTCCATCCATCCATCCATCTGTCAGTCCGTCCATCCATCCATCCGTTCGTCCATCCATCCATCCATCCATCCATCCATCCATCCATCCGTCCATCCGTCCGTCCATCTGTTCGTCCATCCATCCATCCATCCGTCCGTCCGTCCATCCATCCATTCGTCCGTCCGTCCGTCCGTCCATCCATCCATCCATCCATCCATAACCCTAACCCATCCTACCTCAGGGAGGTGTCAAGGAGAGATCCTAACCAGATGAATCACCTCAACTGTCCTAGACCCCTACAGGAGATTCTTCCTGTCCACACTGAATCTATGAAGAGACTTAATTCATGACTACTGCAATAACTGATTTCCCTGCAGAGATTAATAAAGTATTTTGAACTGAACCAAACTGAACTTAGGGGACTGATTTATACTGAACTAAACTAAAATGAAATTAATTTAACTGAATTTAACTAAATTGAATTGAATTGAATTGAATTGTTCAATTTAATTCAATTCAATTCGATTTGATTACATTTTATTCGATTCTGTTTTATTTATATAGCGTCGATTACAATACAAGTTGTCTCCAGGATCTTTCCAGAGACCCAGAACATGACCTCTGAGCAATTATTACATAAACAATGGCGGGTGAAAACTCCCCTTTCTCCAATGTAAATTCCAATATACAGGCAGTGAGACAGGTGGCAATAAGTACTGTATTGACTTATGTTCTTGGGAAATCCATACATATCCGGGGAAGGGAGATTGGGGAGCAAAGGCAGCATGCATTATACGAGTCTGTCAGCCGTGGTTTGTCTGGTTCCACCTTAGACAGTAATCATTCATTCACAGACAGTAATCATTCATTCATTTCATTCACAGACAGCAATCAATCATTTATAGACAGTAATCATTCATTCATAAACAGTAATCATTCATTCATAGACAGTAATCATTCATTCATAGACAGTGATCATTCATTCATAGACAGTAATCATTCATTCATAGACAGCAATCATTCATTCATAGACAGCAATCAATCATTTATAGACAGTAATCATTCATTCATAGACAGCAAACAATCATTTATAGACAGTAATCATTCATTCATAGACAGTAATCATTCATTCATAGACAGTAATCATTCATTCATAGACAGTAATCATTCATTTATAGACAGTAATCATTCATTCATTTCATTCACAGACAGCAATCAATCATTTATAGACAGTAATCATTCATTCATAAACAGTAATCATTCATTCATAGACAGTAATCATTCATTCATAGACAGTGATCATTCATTCATAGACAGTAATCATTCATTCATAGACAGCAATCATTCATTCATAGACAGCAATCAATCATTTATAGACAGTAATCATTCATTCATAGACAGCAAACAATCATTTATAGACAGTAATCATTCATTCATAGACAGTAATCATTCATTCATAGACAGTGATCATTCATTCATAGACAGTAATCATTCATTCACAGACAGCAATCATTCATTCACAGACAGCAATCATTCATTCACAGACAGCAATCATTCATTCATAGACAGTGATCATTCATTCATAGACACTAATGCGTTGGCTGCGTTGGTGCAAGCTCAGTATTTTCATGATGCTGCTTCTGCTCAGAGTTCTTCATTTTTATTTAAAAATGTATGTTAGTGTTTTCGTTAGGTGGTTGTGGAACGTCCAGCTAGTCATCTGGACTGTTTTCTGTTCATTTGTCCATAAATTCTGAAAATTATTTAGCCATTCTCGAATTTGACATCTGCTTAGGTTAGTATTAACATTAGTGGGGTTTTTAACAACAACGACCGTGAATTAAATCAAATGTAACATTTCAAGTAAATGCTATTTAACTAATGGTAAGATGCTGGTTACCATGGTGCTACCAAGCATCAAGTAGGAAGTAGCTGGGTGTTAACTATGGTAACTATGGTAACTATGGTAACTACCTAACCATGGTAGCTAAAGGCTAACTTGTGCACTAGTATGATGCTTCTTCTTTTTCTTCACCACAGGAGACATTCTAGTTGTTTGAACGTTGTTTTGAGGCTTTTTATCTCATCTCCAGTACAACTTCTGATTCAACTTTGAAATACTTTAAAAGTTTTCCTTAAGTTTCTTTTCTTGAGTTTCCTCAAGAAAGTTTCTTTCTGAGATCTACTGAAATTTTCTTCCGAACCCTCAATTCACCTGCAAAACATGAGGTAATCTTGTTTGTAGTACACCTGTGGTGTTTTTGTAGTACCTCTGCGGTACCGCTGCAGTACCTCCGTAGTACTCTGACTCACCTTTCTTCATCTCATCTGTCAATCTTCTGACTTGAGGACTTTTGTGAATGTTGACCGCTGCAGGGGCTTATGGGAGAAGAAAGGTGGAGACAGCAGCCGCATGTGAGGTATTCACAACATTTTACTGCAGTCTGATTACATTACTTTGGTAAGCGTGATCTAAGATTCTAGTCCTACAATTACAGGACTAGAGCTATAACCACATCACTGTACTCCTGAGAGCTGTAATCTGATTTCTTCATAGAAAATCCTTTTGGGCTAGTACGGCTGAAGAGATTACCTTTGAGCACCTGACCTGAGAGTGTAGCCCCGCCCACCTCTTCTGGGGTTGTAGCCACGCCCACCCGATGACCACTGTGAGCTAATTGGACAGATGAGTGAGATGCAGAAGAAACAAGACACAAACAGTAAGAGAAGAATGAGTTTACCTGGACGGGATCCTGAGGTCACCTGGAGGACAAACACACAACCAGGAAATTAACCTTCAATTTAAAAGCTCTGATCTACAGAAAAATACCTCCAAAATAAAGTGCAGCTCTGTGTGTGTGCTCACAGCAGTGTGTGTCATGGTCTCCAGACTGATCAGTTCCTGCTCCAACCTACAGCAAACAAATAAATAGATAACAGTAAAGGTTTTTCTAGGTTTGATTTCTTGGTTCTGCTCAGGATCAAACTTAGATTAGAACCCGTCAGAAACCCATCTTCAGGCCTGGCTCCTGAAGTGGAGCGGACCAGACTGGATCAGACCTGTTGATGCTGTCCTCCAGATCACGAGTCCTGGTCTCGTCCTGTTCCACTTGTATTCTGACCTGGTCCTGTTCTGGTCCGGCAGGCCCGTCCAGAAGCCAGCGCTCTCTGAGAGCCTTCGACTGAACATAGGAAACCCGTTACACGTTACATACACGGAGTGCATAAACTCTTTTTTTGTACTCTGAGGCTTTTTGACTTGTGAATTTTCTTTTTCTGGATTTAGTGATGTGAGAGCATTGTCCCTTCGCCACCTGCCTGTCAATACTGTTGTGTCATCCGCTCGGAGCGCCGGTCCTCTGTCTACCACCCCCCTGCCTGCCTGTCGTCTGACAAAAGCCCGGTCCCGTCTGCCAGTCTACCATGTCATCAGGTCTAATAGTCTCCATCCGGACTCTGGACTCCAGTCATGCCACAAGCCAGATTACCAGCCCTGGAGCCTGTCTGCCGTCCTGTTGTCTTTAAAGACTGGATATGTTTTGAAATCTTATTAAAAGGAATATTTTCTGAATCTGCTGTTGTTGGAGTCTATTCTCCGGTCTTTTAGTTGTTTATAACAACATCCTTATTACGAGAGTCAATATAGGAAAAAAAAACTTCTTAAACAAGTGCTGCCAGCAATTTAAACCAGGACGAGTGGAGCTGACACCAGGAATACTCATTTTAAAAATTCTGAGGTAAAAAGGGTGATATCAGTAGGGGTGTGTCCAGGTCTGCTGTGCAGGGTAAGGTTGTCAGTGTGGCTGAAACGAACTCTGTAATATTTAAACCACATTTTAAGGAAGTCAGTTTCTTCTGCTGAAGTTGCCGTGGTTACCAGTCACAGCGGGGGAGGGGCTTTAATGGAATGACTGCAGCACAGCAGAGAGGGAGCGGGATCTTCTCACCTTCAAGTGCTGCAGAGCTCTCCTGTCGTCCTCCAGCTGACGCTTCTTGTTCTCGATCTCAGTCTGCCATTTCCTCTTCTCCTGAGGCATGATGGGAAACAAACTGGCTGGTGAGTCAACTATTAAAGTGATTACAACAATTTTATCATATATTTCTGTCATCAGATTTGTGCAGGCTTTCTGGCCACGCCCTCATTTAATCAGGTGACCCTCCAAAGGTCTCCGCCCACAGCTTGTGAACCAGCATCTAAAGTAGTCCAGATTAGAGGTCCAGATCAAAATTTAGAATTTTTGTTTAGTAGTTTGTTTCTTTTTTTTTTTTTATCAGTGTGGTTAAATATTTCAGTTAGTTTTAATAAGTTTGACAAGCACATCAGTAGTTTTAGTTTAGTTTTAGTATAGGAAGCTTGGTTAGTTTTAGTCTGAATTTTAGTTTTTGAGCTATTGACAAACTGACAAAAAAATGAAGAATAAAAGAAACCTATCAACAATGACATACAGTACAAAAATCCTTCATTCTTTATTTTATTTTAATTAGAAGTAGAATAAAAGAATTGATTAGAAAGTGAATCCGCAAACATAACAAACAAGGCACGAAACAAAAACGAAAACAAGTTAAGTTTTCCTGCAATTCTAACTGATTTCAGTTAGTTTTGTATTGTTAGTTTTTGTCTGTGTTTAGTTTTATAAAAATCTTTCGTTTTTATTTGTATTTCAGTTAACAAGATTATTTTTTTCACAGTAAGTTTCAATTTTAGCCTTAGTTTTTGTTATATTTAATAACTCTGGTCCGGATGTGAATGCTGGACACTAAAGTATTCTCACCTGAAATAATCCAAACACTCTGTTCCTCAGAGCTGACTGTCTTTTATTGTGAAAACATGCAGATGAATATGAAAGACTCAGGCACCAAGAGCCCACTCCCTCTTGTGTGTTTGTGTAAATAAAGCTGGCCTCATTTTGAATGCAGCACTTCCTGTCTAAACAGCTGATTCTGAGCGGGTAACACCAATCAATAAGGGGGGGCGTGTCTCTGACACAGACTCACCACCATGAGCTGCAGAACATCCTGCTGTTGGACTTCCATCACCCTGACAACGACGGACGTGGATTCAGCTCCTCAGTCAGCAGAAACCGGTTCAGACCAGATTTACAGCCGTTCAGGACTTTTACAGGCATGTAAATTTAGTCCCCCTCTTTAAATCCTGTTTTTTTTTGTAAAAAAGACCAAAAATAAAAAAAAAACAAACAAACAAACACACAAACAAACACAGTGGCTCTGAGTATTAGACAAAAACCGCCATCAGATTAACAACAACAACAAACTCTTTTCACTTTATTGAACAAAAGTGAAGCCAAAAAGAAAGAAGAAAAAAAAAGTGGGAAATATTAAGTACCCCATGACTGCTTCCAGAGGATTTAAGAGATTATGTAGACATCTAGAAAAAATCGATCTTTTAATAGTTTTTGCAGGTTTGGAGCATTCAGGTGTGGTAACACAATGCCAAAAGGGAAAGACTTCACCAATTGTCTAACTGTTGCTACACGTCAATCTGGATAGTGCGTTAAAAGCATTTTTACACTGTCTAGAGCTCAGTGTTGCACTGTGAGAAAGATTATTTACAGCTGGAACATATTCAAAACAGTTGTCAGTCTCCTAGGAGTGGAAGCCCCAGCAGATTTATCAGAAGATCAGAAACCCAGGATGTCCATCTCAGAGCCTACCGGACAGCACAGTTAGAAGAAAACTGAACCAGTACGGTATTTGTTGGAAGAGTTTCCAGGAAGAAACGTATTCTGTCTGAAAACATGGAAGCACGACAGAGGTTCACAAAACTGCCTCTGCACAAACCAGCAGAATCAGGTCATACCCACTGTCAAGCACGGTGGTGGAGGGATGATGGTCTGGGCCGTCGTCTGACCCGCGACCTTCTCAGTACTCTACTAAAAACTTACTCAACTCTGTTAAGACTGGAAAAAATACTCGTAAACGTAAAAAGTACTTTGCCAAAAGAAAAAAACTGAAAGTGCACTGTCTTAGATAGTAAAAGTACTCTTTTAGGAATTAGAAGTACTTTGTTAGTAAAATTACTCTATTAGGACAGTACTTGTACTTTGAGAGACAATAAAAGTAAACATACTAATTTGGAAATAATAGTAGTGTATTCTGTCAGACATTAAAGGTTCTCTGTTACTCAGTAAAATTACTTTCATAAGAAGTAAAAGTAATTTGTTTGGCAGCAAAAGTAGTTAGTAGATAGTAAAATAAAATAGTCGATAGTAAAAGTACTCCGTTGAAAGTAAAACTACTCTAAAGTTTAGGTAATCTGCCAGACAGTAAAAATACTTTTTCCCACTTCTTACCGGGACTGCATGTGAACCGTCTGATCGCAGAGATTCTGCAAAAGTCCTGCCGTTGCCATGGAGACCACTGCTGCACAGACGGACTCCACACAGCAAAGCACAGGGGCATGATGGGTAACAACAGCAACTCTCTCTCTTTTATGAGGGGCTCAGATGAATTATTGATCAGTTATTGATCTGTCTGAGAGGAAGAACTTCCTGTCAGGAGGTTCAGATGCTTCAATGACAAAGTTCTGAAAGTACTTCGACACAAGTTAGAGTACAAGTACTATCAGAAGTACTTTAAGTTACTGGAATGGTTGTCCTGAACTGGTTCTGGACCAGTCTGGTTCTGGTTCTGGTTCTTACTTGAGTTTGCAAAGACTCAGTTCAGCTGCAGCAGCTGCATCAATCTCTCTCTCTCTCTCTCTCTCTCTCTCTCTCTCTCTCTCTCTCTCTCTCTCTCTGACACACACACACACACACACACACACACAGACACACACACACACACACACACACACACAGACACACACACACACAAAACAGGCGCACAGGAAAACACTTTCAAAATAAAAGACATGGCGCTGTAACTTCTGCTGACTCATACCCCAAAGAGTAGTTCCTAATCCAGTAGTCTGACTCTCTGACAGAGTACTTTTACTGTCTAACAGAGTACTTTAAATGCATAACCACAGACTGTATAAAATACCTGGACACACCCCCTGTGATGTCATCCACATCTTTCTGAAGAGTTTATTTGAAGACTTCTTTGTGTTTATGGCACTATGTTAGGAGGAAATGACTCCGCCCAACCCTGACTAATTAAAAAATGGGCCAAAGCAACCCTGTGATCTGACTGGAGCACGCCCACCTTAGCTGAGTTGTCAAAGGGCGATATTTTACCTAAGTTTAGCATATGATCATCTATGATGCTGATTACAATAAACGTTCATATATTCTCATCATAGCTGACATCCTCATGTCAAGTGTCACTACTGAAACAAAATATGAAGTTTCTGGACTAGTAGAGGTGAAACCAGGACTACCAGAACTGGAACCAGGACTATCAGAACTGGAACCAGGACTAGCCGGGCTCTGTTGTGACCTACGATCACTGGGTCATAGTAAAGGACAGTCTAATCAGACCACTAGCTCTGTCAACTTGGAAAAGTCCTGAAATGATTTAAGGCGAAGACCTCTGGACCAGAGAATACAGATGCTCCAAGAGGTAGACGTTGATTCAGACCAGCTGGTGTTCTCTGGTTTGTACCCTTTAGCTGAGGTGAGGTGAGGTGAGGTGAGGATGGTTGCTTCATGCTGCTTTTTAAAGATTAACCCCAGAACCTTTTATACCAACCCAGTACTGGTCTCAGTGATCTGTTAGTGCAGTTGTCAACAAAAAAATACATATTATCTTAAAAATGAGAATAATTCTGTCTTTTGAGATTTTTAGTCACAACTCAGAAGTCAAGATGTTAAATCACTGTTGGATCCAAAACCTAGTGGTCAGCAGAGGAACAGCAGGTCTAGATCCGGACCCTAGTGGTCAGCAGAGGAACAGCAAGTCTGGACCCATACCCAAGTGGTCAGCAGAGGAACAGCAGGTCTAGATCCGGACCCTAGTGGTCAGCAGAGGAACAGCAGGCCTGGATCCAGACCCTAGTGGTTAGTAGATGAACAGCAGGTCTGGATCCAGACCCTAGTGGTTAGTAGAGAAACAGCAGGTCTGGATCCGGACCCTATTGGTCAGTAGATGAACAGCAGGTCTGGATCCAGACCCTAGTGGTCAGTAGAGGAACAGCAGGTCTGGATCCGGACCCTAGTGGTCAGCAGAGGAACAGCAGGCCTGGATCCAGACCCTAGTGGTCAGCAGAGGAACAGCAGGTCTGGATCCGGACCCTAGTGGTCAGTAGATGAACAGCAGGTCTGGATCCAGACCCTAGTGGTCAGTAGAGGAACAGCAGGTCTAGATCCAGACCCTAATGGTCAGCAGAGGAACAGCAGGTCTGGATCCGGACTCTAGTGGTCAGTAGAGGAACAGCAAGTCTGGATCCGGACCCTAGTGGTTAGTAGAGAAACAGCAGGTCTGGATCCGGACCCTAGTGATCAGTAGAGGAACAGCAAGTCTGGATCCAAACCCTAGTGGTCAGCAGAGGAACAGCAGGTCTGGATCCGGACTCTAGTGGTCAGTAGAGGAACAGCAAGTCTGGATCCGGACCCTAGTGTTCAACTGTAGGTTTCTCCAGTTCCTGGTTTGGTTCAGACCAGCTGTCTGGATGTCGTCCTTTCTTCCTAACAGAGTCTAACAGTCCTTTTCCTTGCGGCTCTTCCTGCCTGCGGATCTGTCAACCACCTCCTGCAGGTGTTTCATGGTTAATAACTTAAACTCTTATTATGAAAGCCACCGCCGGAATTCTACTAAAACGTCTAACCTGATGGCAGTTATCGATCACAAACAGACAAATTGATCAACAGATTAACAAAACTGCTTCTTCACTTTGTCCATGAGTTATTTGGTGCATCCGCGCTACCGTGGCACATGCGCGCACTTCTTTGACACTGTGATCTCCGCTGCAGTCCCGCCCCCGCCCCACAGCGGAACTTTGATCCGGTTCAGGAGAACCGTGCGGGTCCTGACTCAGCATCTGGTGCTGCACTGATGATAGCGCACACGCTCACATGCACCTCTCAGTTTAAGAATGAAACAGTAAAACAAAAACAGAAGAATAAGTGAAGAAGAAGCAGGAGAATACTCACTCCATCATCTGTCTGCAGCAGACTGAAGATCTGATTCCTCCGACACGGAAAAGATCTCCGCCCACCGGGGGCGGAGCGATGAAGAGAAGGCGGGGCAGGATAGGGAGACGGAAAATCATTGATCCGTAAGCTTCACATGTTCTTCATAGGGGGGCCCTTTCTAGATTTAGGGTAGACCCCTACTCTGTGAAAGTGAAAAAAAAACAAAAACAGATGGGGCGTGGAAAGATGGAACCGCTTCTTCCTAAGCTCTTCCGGATCCTGAAGTCATTGTCAGTTTAACATAAATTAATCCACTATCACATTTCCTTTTCAATCAATATGTGACCTGCAATAAAGAGAAATGACAGTGTGAAGCATCTGGTCCAAAAAGTCTCTCATTTAACCCTCCGGTCGTGTTCGCATTCAGCCCCCTACTTTAGTGTTCCCGGTCAAAATTGACCGGTCTTTTTTAACTACTCTTAAATTAGCACACAAAAAAAATTTCACCACCAATTTTTTTATTAAACATCCTTTAGTTGAGAACAACATTTAAAAGTAGTGTCTAACAACAATTTGTAGATGTAAACATTAAATAACATCAGTGAAAATACAATTGGGCACTGAAAATGAACTACAAAATGAACATATAATACAAAAAATAAATGGAAAACCAAACACCAAACTCAACAGGGTGTGTGTGTGTGTGTGTGTGTGTGTGTGTGTGTGTGTGTTTGTGTGTCTATTCATGCACATGAGTGGCATGTGACACTCAGGCTCCTGGCGTCACATGCTGCCCAGATCTTTATGCCATATTTTCCTGGTTTACTTGGAATGTACACCTTGAAGGAACAGCGACCTCTGAAAGTAACCAGGCGCTCATCAACTGTCACCTCAGGGCCTGGATTGTACATAAGTGGTAGGCGCTCCACCCACTTGTCCCAAATATTCCTAATAGAAGCCAGTTTGTCATTTCGCCAGCGGATGGATCGTGTATCTCTGTTGTCAAATCGAATAATTCTTGAAATGACATGAAACTGTTGTAAGGACATGGTTGCCCGGAATATAGGCCTGCCAGACTCTTCATCCCACAGACTTTTTGTAGCCTCATCATTTGAGCGATACACTCCAGCTAAAATCAACAGACCTATGTAGGCTTGGAGGTCTACCAGGTCGATTTCTCTCCAGGTGTCCCCAAACACACGCTTCCCCTCCAGATTTGTCATCTCAAGTATAATTCCCTCAATGGACTCTGGTAAAAAGAGTTGGAAGCTGGACTTGATGTCATCCACACGAGATGCTGCATAACGCGTTGGTCCTGGTGTCATCTTTATGATGTTTTCCACTCTCGCTCTAACTCCTCGGTCCTGGGGGGATGATGACCAGAGCAAGTGTCCACTTTTGGACTGAAATGTTTCCTCAGGTGCCTGTTCTTCAGGTGCCTCTCCCTCTCCATCTGTTGACTGGTCAGTCTCCTCAGAGTCTGGTTCAAAATCTGTGATGTCTTCCAATTCCGAGACATCCTCCTCTATCTCTGGTTCAATTTCAGTGCCCTCTTCATCATGCCCAAGAACCTGGACCAGAACCTCTTCCACAGAAAAACGCTTCAGTCGTCTACTCATTGTGCTCAGAGTAAAAGGAATGCAAGGCAAACATCGAGCTATATATAGTATGGGGTTGTGTAAAAATGATACATTGATTAGTCTGGAAGGTGTGGTTCACGTGTGATAGGTACAGAAGCGTGGGAAAGAAATGGGTTCACATAATAGACACCTGTCTAGTCTGTGTAAACATATGATACATTGTATCATTAGGAAGTTGGTTCACGTGAGAGGATCGGCACATAAGCAGAAAGACATGTGTACCCACAAAAGACATTGTGTGTGTGTGAGTGAGTGTGTGTGTGTGTGTGTGTGTGTGTGTGTGTGAGTGAGTGTGTGTGTGTGTGAGAGAGTGTGTGAGTGAGCTGGGGCAGTGTGTATGGGGATGTTTTCTGTATGTTGAATGAATTTACTCTGGATACCCATTCATTTCCTATGACGGTCACTTTTGACCGGGAACACCACAGGTGTAACAAGGTTGATTAAAACACTCAAAATTGAATGAAATAGGTGATCATCACTTTTATATGTTCAAGTACACAGTGTGAAGGATATCATAAGGTCTTGAGGTAATCAGATGTAAAACATAATATTTATGAGTATTATAAGTTGTAAAACGGTCAGATTTGACCCGAACACGACAGGAGGGTTAAGTAATCAATGGAAACAAGTGAGGGTGATAATTAGGAGACAACTAAGACTGGCAGCTAATAGAGGAACAATCCTAACCCCCTAACCCCCTAACCCTAACCCCCTAACCCTTCATGGAGGAAAACTCATCTGTGGGGTGAAATTTGAGCTTAAAATGTTCAAATAGTAAAGGTTCTCTAAAAGGACTTCAGCCTCAAAGTTCCTTTGTTCCACGAGTTTAAGATTTTCTTCATGTCATTTATATTTCAGTTGCATTTCTTCTAGAAGCCCTCCGTTGTGGAATTCTGGACACGGAGCTCGAATACAGGTTTAATAATTTACCTGGTACAAACCTAATGATAAAAGATGATCAATAGTGATTATTGGCTGGTTTTAAGAGTTTAACCAGCTGCTCAACAAGTCAGAAGTTTGTCATTCCATTAAAACCTGATCTTATATATTAGAAATGTCAATACAGTTAAAACAATGATGCTACAATAGAAATATTTAAAATGAAAGATTTCAATAGTGTTTGGGAAGAAACTGAATAAGGAAAAGAAAACGCAAGAAACATTTTGGCCTAAATAAGTCATGACGCTTTCCAGTAAATCACAGATAAAGATCAGATATTTAATTCACAAACGTGTTTATTGTCGGCTGCGACGCTTTGGTTTTGGACAGAAGTTTGTTGATGACTATGTTGCAGATGTTAACCGGTGCATTTGTCTCTCAGATGGAAAAATGTTGTGATTTAAAGCAGAAAGAGAAGAAAGACAGAAATATTTCTCATCGGCTGTTTATAACAGAAACAAGAATTCAGACCGTTTCAACATTAACGGACATTTAGAAAATGTCAGATGTCAAAATGTCAAAATTCAGAATGATTTTCTCAGGTTTGCATTTAAATTTGAGTAAATATTAACTTTTATTCAAGTTTTGAGCCTTTTATAAAATACCACAAATGAGGACAGATACCTCGATACCGTCCCTCCTGTGTCAGCCTCCCTCCGCTGGCTCCCCGTAAAACTTACAATCCAATTTATCTGCTACTTGTGTATAAAGTCCTAAACGACCAAACTCCTCCTCCTCAGTTATTAATTAGAAGTATCTCCTAAGTATAATTGTGGTCCATTGTTCTTGTAGTTTGTTGTGCTGGTCTTTTCCCTCTTTTTCTCTTCTGTTTATGTTTGCAGGTCAGAACCTGCAGGTCAGAGCTGCATGCTGCCCTGCAGTCCCACCTCTGACCCTCCCAGTGTTTTTACCTCCACCTGTCTGTGTAGACGTCTCTGTTGGAGACCTGCTGACATCCTGACCTGCAGTCCCACCTCTGACCCTCCCAGTGTCTGCTGTCTACACCTTTTTCTGTAGTCCACCAACTAACCAAGTATCAGTAAGATATACGTAAAACTCTTAGTTCTCCAGTAACGGATAATTAAAAGTAACATATTTTGTTATGTAATATTGACTATATCCTGTTGCCTCTCCTCTCTCTGTTCTTCCTCTCCCCAGCTGGTCTTCAGCAGGAGGCTGAGACTATTTAATTATTGCCCAGGTACCATGTTGTGGGTCTCTGAAAAGCACGTTGACAATACAAACTATTATAATATTCAGGGGTGTCCAAAGTCTGTCCTCGAGGCCACTGTCCTGCATGTTTCAGATGTTTCCCTGCATCAACAGATGATTCTAATTAATGTTCGTCATCAGCTTGTCATCAAGGTCTGTTGATGACACCGACGTTTGTACCAGGGTGTGCTGAAACATGTCAAACCTGCAGGACAGTTCTTGTTGTAGATGCTGCAGACGTGAACTGTACGTCTGCAGCCAGTCAACGCTCTGCATGTACATGGGCGTCGTGAACACGTCATCGTGGTGGCAGCTCAGCCAGGTTTATTTGGCTCAACTTAAAATACAACTTTAGATTTACAAAACTGCCATTTAAAAATGCATCACCAGCACTTATCCTGAACCTGGGCTGCCCATCACAACACTACGGCGATTCTCAGTGACTCAACCACCGCAACAATTATGAAGCAGCAGGGTCACATGTTCAGCCTTGGCCCCACCCACAGCAGTTTCGGTTCTGCTCTGATGTGGCCCGACTGTCACAGTTCCTCCTGCGGGTCTGGAGGTGGTCCAGAAGCTGCTGAGCGTACGTGTCAGGGAAACACCTCAGCTTGTGTGCTGGCTGAACATCCCCCGACACGTCAAAATAAAACTCATCACAGACTCTGTCCAACAGTTACTTTTATTCTGAAATGCTATCAGTGTTCTAGTACACAAACCGTGGGTCCGAGAGCATCTCGGCCGTTTCAGCTGTCTTTCATCAGAATGCAAACGTACGACAACGATGACAAGCGAGACGGAAACTAAAAGGTTCAAGTTTAAAACTTTACGTCATCGTTCACTTGAATTGTTCAGACATCGGCTCCATCGAAATGCTTTGCTGCAGCTTCATTCATTTAAAACGACGACGGTTTCGACCCAGACTTGAGTCCACTTTTAAGGAAATCCGAGGTGAACTAAATAAATAAGTTAAAGGCTGAAATGTGTTTGTTTTTCACATCAAACTAACAACAACAAACAGAAATCATCCAAGACTGGGTGACTTCACGAGCGTTTTCTTTTTGTCCTGCAGATGCTGGACCACTGACAAGACTACCACTCCCAGAATGCACCGCCACAGCTGGAGCTGCAGGTTTCGGACCACCTGCTGGATCAGGACCTAAATCCTAAGTTTTAACGTTTAAAATCACACAAGGCTCAGGGTGCTCTTTTATAAAATTTACAAAAAGTTATAAAAAAAAAGAAAAAAAAGAAAAAAAGAAAAAAAAAACAGATAAACATAAACAAACATCTGTAATAAAAATGACTTTTTGTTGTTTCGTCATGAAAATTCAGTGAAAAACCAATCAGTTAAAAAAACAGTTAAAAACAAGGATAACAACGCCAACGTTACCAGACAGCCAACCACGGTAGACGCCAGGTCATGTGACATTAGTCACAACGGTCCAGAACCATGCTGGTTCTGATCAGAGTCTACGTGTTTTTACTTTTGGTCCACTCAAATTGATTTATGGAAATAAAATGTGCCAAAGATCTCTGAGGTGCTGATCCAGCAGATGTGAGCAAACAATGTCTGATGGGTGGAGTCTGGCCTCAGAACTCCCCCTCCCATAAGGTCTGATGCCTGGTGGGCGGAGTCTGGCCTCAGAACTCCACCTTACAGGCAGGGAAGGTCTCCTCCTGCATGGCGACGGTGCTGTTGCTGCCCAGCACGGTGATCGCCAGGGCCTTCTGTCGTTCGTGCGTCTCCTGGTACCACTCGTGCATCGCCAGCGAATCAAAGGTTGGGATGAGGGTCACCTGGGGATGAGAAGAGAAGCGGACCAATCAGAGAGCAGCTCCAGAGCAAGTCCTGAGCAAGTCCTGAGCAGGTGTGGCGCTCCCACCCACCTGGATGTCCGGCCAGCTGCTCTTCCCTTCCAGCAAAGAGTCCAGGATGCTCCTCATCGCCGCCTCCTTTGCTGTGTCGTCTCCACTGATGATGTAATACGAGGAGCGCAGGCGCCGGAAGAAGTCCGAGTCAACAGTGGAGGAGGCAGAGCCAGATGGCAGGTAGGCAAGGTCCACGTAGACCGGAGTACCCTCAGAACCAGCAGCCCTGGAACCTGGATATCAGAACAACACATTAAAGCGGCTTTGCCCAGGTGTTCGAGCAGGTGTTTGACGTCATGAAGCCTTGAAGCAGCAGATCAGGTTTCTGCTCGTACTACGTCTTGGAGTTTCGTAGAAACCCAGACACTGGGAAACATGTTGTGACAGATCTGCTTAGACCCCAGTGATTCTGTTATTCGTACTTTTAATGAATGACACACGGCACCACTCCACTTTCCCTACCAGAATGTAAAAGTTTTCTTTTCTACACTGTTCTGTTCGGGACATATTCTTCCTCTGTACACTGACTCGCACCTTCAGGAGTGCCTACCTGATGACGGTGGTCTTGCATTACCACTTTTGGACCCCCCCAGCGAACTTCGAGACAGAGGCTTGGTGTCGAGAGGGGCGGTTGTCTTTTGGGACCCGGCAGCGCTGCCCGCCTTTGACTTCCCACTCTGGACCAAGCTGCTTCCAGATGCGGTCCTCTGCACCAGCTTCTTCCTGGCACCTGGAGCCCTCAGGCTCCTGTCAGCCTCAGGGTCCACCATGCAGGCTCCAGACTGGGGGGGCAGAGGGGGCAGGTCTCTGACCGGGGCTGGGGGTGGGTCTTTGACCAGTGCTGGGTTGAAAAGCGGACTGGAGTGGTCACGCGTCTGACCAGAGAGGAAAAGGCTGCTGGAGTCGTCGTCCGAGTCAACGTCCGCGGTTATGGAAGGGCAGTCCTCGGTCCCAGGGGGGACGTCGGAGTCTGTGGCTGTTGGGAGGGAGTCACTGACTGAGGTGGGGGGAGTTTCCTGACTGTAAGCTGAGGCACAGTCGCTGCTGCTCTGTTCCAGGGACCGGTTGTTGTTATTGGATGGTTCTGGGGAGGTGTCTGTGCCGATGCCAGGACCCCCATGATGCTGGTGGTTCCCTGGGATCCTCGCATGTTGGAACTCGCAGGGGGAGACTAGGCACAGGTCTACATCATGTGGAACATCTGAGATGAGCTCTGACAAGCTGTGGATGTGGTCCTCAGAGCCATTTCCATAACATCCGTTGTGGGATGGCCGGATGGGTTGGACCACACCGGAGTCACTGAGGTGTCCATTAGGGTACATTTTGGATGGCAGCACTTGTTCTGAAGAAACCGAGAGCGAATCCTCAATTTCTGTGGAGTGAGGCGAGCCAACTTCAGCCGGCATCGAAGTCATGGTGGGAGAGGAGTCTGGCATCATGTCCCTGACCGGGCTGAGAAGGCTGGACTGTTTGTCCTGTGAGGAGGTAGAGTTCTCTAGACCTTCCTTCAGGGAGCTGAGGTCTGATGTCCTGCAGGAACCCCCCTGGTTGTAATCCTCAAAGCCAAGACTGGAGCCCCTGGCACCAAAACTGGTGTCCTCACACAACCCCTGCAGGTCCTCCTCGGGGGATTGGTGGAACGGGGTATGTCCGGCACTGGTGGGAGCAGAATCTGCAGGAGAGATCAGCTCCAGAGTCTTCTCCTCCGAGTTCCCGCTGATGTCCACTCCTGTGCTCAGGGACCCTTCTGCTGACTGGAACATAGTCGGAGTCAGGTTGAAGTTGACACTGAGATCGCCTCTTGGTGTTTTGGTACGCGATGAAGAGGCAGTGACCACGTTCTGGTCTGGCCCCAGGCAGCGAAACTTCTCTGGACTCTCCATCGTGGAGATCTGGTTGCTGTTGGCGTGCGGTTCTTCACACTTTACCGCCGCCGCCTTCGGGTTTTCACCACTGTTTCCATTGTCATCTTGCAGTTGGAGCCTTTTGAACTCAGCCGTCATGTCCTCGGGTGTTGATGCCTTGGAGCGCTCATCCTCCTTCGGCCCTGGCCTACCTTTCATGCCTTTGTTCAGAGAGTCCTTCTTTGGGAGTGCTCCATCCTTCTTTGCAGTCCCACTTTTGCCGGAGGTTTTTCTCTGATCCAGACTTGCCGTTGATGCCGTGCTCGAAGTTCCACTTGTCTTCTTCACTTCCTTAGCAGCTGTTCTTGCAGGTTTCTTGTCCTCTGTTTTTCCATCCTTTCTTGAGTCCTTCTTTGGTTCATCTTTAAGGTCTTTCTTTAGTTTTGTACTTGCAGTTTCCTTCTTTACAGCTTCTCTCTTTTTCTCTGCGACCTCTTCCTTCTTTACAACAACAAACACCTTCTCGTCCTTCTTCTTCACGTCCTTCTTGTCATCCTTTGATCCGTCTTTCTTTGGACTGAGCTTTTCTGTAGGCCGTGTTGGCTTTGATTTAGTGTCGGCATCCTTGCTTTTGTTTTTGTCTTCTGCATAGTTTCTTTCTTTGGCTGTGCTTTCCATGGCTGCCTTCGGCTTTGTCTTTGTCTCTTGCTTTTTGACGTCAACTCGTCCAGGTTTGTCTTTCTGTAAGGCACTGCTCGGCCTGAAGTCCTTGGACTGGGACTTCAGGCTTTCACGACTCTCTGCACGTTTTGGTTGCTTCTCGGATTTGGCCACTTCGAAGGTCTTCAAACACACAAACGGGTGCTTGAGGAAGTCCAGATGTTTGAGTTTCTCAAGTCCATCTAGAATTTTGGTCTGAGGCGTACATCCTGGGAAGAGGACTCGAATGATCTTCTCTTCAGGACTTGACGGATGCCAGACCAGCAGAGCACATATGGAAACAAGGCATGGCGGAGGAAGATCTGAGCTCTTCACATTTGAGTGGGTGTTTGGCCAGAGCTGCATCAAAGCTTCCAGTTCTTTACTGCTGCTGATGGGGTTCAGAACGTACAGCTCCAGGCGCCCCACTCCCATCTTCTGAAATAGGATGATTGGTTCTAGGGTTGGTCCCAAAGGCCGACTCAAAGGTTCTGGCTTGACTGAGAGTCTGTGTAAGAGCTGCAGAGTCAGTGCTGCCTGATCACAGCCCCGCAGCTCACAGGGTTCTGGTTCCATGTCCTTCAGTCTGTCGGGAGCATTGAGGAAAACCACCCCGAGCTCAGGGGAGATGAGATTCTTCATCCAGTCCTGCTCAGTGCCAGGGCCAGCAGCCTCCTGGTCCTGCTCGGCCACTTTCCTCAGCAGCAGACTGTTCATCCCTGGCAGGTTATCCACACCAATGTGGGTCAGCAGCACCGAGTCGATCCGGTCTAGGTGTCGGACCAGCTTCCAGAAGCAGGCACGGGGATCTGAGCCGCCGTTCACCAGGACATTAAAACCGTTGACGGCGAAGAAGGCGGAGTCCCCCCTCCCCCCAGGGAAGATGTAGCAGCAAGGTCGGGACAGTTTCAGGAATCCCACAGTGCTGGGGGGCTCCAAGAGCTCAAAAGGGGACTCTGGCTCCAGGGACTCAGAGAGGTACTCTGTGAACTCCTGCAGCCCCTCCATCTCCGGGAGGACAGGCTGAGGGTTGACCTGGATGGTGATGAATTCCTGCAGAGGATGTTTCTGCACTTCTGACTCCTTCCAGAGACCGTAGTCGGGACAGCTCAGGGTAAGGTGGGCCTTGATGGCTGGGTCTGCAGCGCTCAACAGGTTCCTCACCTACCGGAACAGAGAAATGACAGCATGAGACAAGACGTTTCGTGTTCCTTCACATCCACACCATGATCAAACATCAGATGAGACACGTTTTAAAGCAGGAACCATCAGGAACTGGACTGGTTTGGAAAGGTAGATGAATGTTTTACCTCCTCATCAGCAAATATCTGGATGAAGTCGTTGAAGGAGAAGCAGCGCTGCTGTAAGACGATGTCTCCACTGTCCTCCACGCACTGACTGGCCAGAACCAGCAGTTTGTGTCGAGACGAGTTACACAGCAGTCGCCGGACCTGAACACACAAACACACACTCCTCAGACGGAGGAAGACGTTCATCTGAGAGCACAAGTCAGCCAACAGCAGCTCTCAGAGGCAAGAACGTCACCCCGCCATCACATGGCCGGGATTCGTTCTGCTCTGAATAAATAGCCCACTGTTCTCTGTTCTGAGCTTCATCTGAGCGACGACAGGAAGCTCTCACCTCGGAGCAGACCAGGTCCTGGGCTGGGTTCACCAGCACCTGAGCATCCAGTACATCTCCGCTGTGCTGCAGCGTACGTTGACCTGCAGGACAAGACCACATCAGAGCCATGAGACGCTGCCCACTGATCCAGGAACCAGAGCAGAATCTACCTGGACCAGGAGACCCACCTGGACCAGGAGACTCATCTGAATCAAGAGATCCACCTGGACCAGCAGGAGACTCATCTGGTCAGGAGATCCATGTGAAACAACAGATCCACTTGGACCAGCGGATCAACATGAACCAGCAGGTCCACCTGGACTAGGAGATCCATCTGGATCAGAGCATGGTGGACAAGCAGATCCACTTGGTCTATAAGATCCACGTGAACCAGGAGATGCTGGTCAACGGAGACGAGAAGATTTCTGGAGGAGCCGGCAGTGATGAGCGTTCTACACTGGACATCAACTAAAACCCAAGAACAACGATGATACCAGAAGATCACTAGTACAGAAGGAAAACATAAAAATAAAGAAAGAAGAATATCAAGAAAATTAACAAAAAGAACAAAAGATACAAAACAGGCATCATCAGTGATCATGGGGGTCGTAGCAGATCAGTTACAGCAGCCGGACCTCCACCCTCCTCCGGCGTGACGCCGGACCTCCACCCTCCTCCGGCGTCACGCCGGACCTCCACCCTCCTCCGGCGTCTGTTTTACAGTGCCCCCTACTGGCCACTGGGTTCATTCTTTCCACATGTTACAATGTCACCATCCGATTGGTTGTCAGGCAGCCGATGTCACTGCAGGTCCTGCTTACAACCGCAGCTTTCTAAAAGTATAAATTTTTATCTGTACCATTTCATTAAATATTAACAAGTGAGTTGTAGCGCCCTCTATGAATGAAATACGTAGTTTGAGTACTGATTACCAGAACCAAGCTTTGTCAAGTTTGGATCATCACCTGATAAGACACAGACCAAAGAGTAACTTTGGTCCAATCCATGTCTACATTTAAATGCATAGTTCGAGCAACTTCACTCAAAATAGCCTCAGATTAGTTTGTTTTCACCATTATAGCGCCACCTTGTGGACTGTAGAGATTGATTTACTCATCAGAGATCTGATCTCAGACTGTAGTCCTCGTACCAAGTCCGGTTTATGGACCACGTTTAGTTCTGAGGACCACGGACTTCGGCAGAAACTATGATAAACAATCGTCCTCACAACAACAGGATTCCAGCAGCTCGGCTGCCACATCTGAAACCTCCAGAGATGAACAGGTACGTTACAATGAGCATTCATTTCCCTTTAGGAATAAAAAGTTTGGCTTTTATTTTTAAACAACATTAGCAGGTGACATCACAGGTGTCTCCAGCGCTGTGGATCAGGTGTGATTCACCTGTTGACTGAAACCGTCTCTACAGGCCAAGTCCTGCTGGGCCAGAGCATCTCCGGTACTCTGAGCCTTCTGATGATGTCACATGTCCCTGCAGGCTGAGTGGTTTCAGTGTTGTGATGTCAGGGGAACCCCAGCCTTTGTCTGCGGGCTGATCAGCCGGTCTCAGCTGACTCCGTTTATGTGTTTGGACCAGAAAACACTGACAGTTTTATGTCCTGCATGTGTCAACACAACCCGCTTCCTGGAGGTGTTGGATCCCCGCCCCTGTAGATTCTGTGACCCACATACATGTTCATCCCCACATGCACCCCCCAGCCTGCTGACGTCTCCTGGTGACATGTTAACAGAGCCTCTCTGTCCTTCTACCTGCTGTGGAGGATCTCTCAATCTCACCTGGGACGTCCTCCGACAGAAAGGCCGAGTGTCTTGACACGAAGAGCTTCAGCTGCTGGTCCAGAACCGACACGTCTAGATCCACCGGCCAGCACCGCACACCTGAAATACATAGGTCACATGACCGTCAGCAACACCAGCATTGTTTCACCAGTTCAGTCTACATGTTATCATACAGCATATGAACTACGGCAAGCCACCAGGGCCATGAAAAATCCCTTTAACACTGAAAGAACCCAGATTCTGAAACAAAGATGGTGTAAATACATTTTTCTTATCAGTAATAGTAATTGTTGTAAAGGTTGTAAAAGTAGAAATTTGTTTTTGTTTTTATTGGTTGTCGGTATTTAAACAGTAAGCAACTTTTATTGCTTTGCTTGCATATGGGGAGTGATGGCCTAGTGGTTACAGAGGTGGGCTTGGGCCAAGGTTCAAGTCCCTGGGATGGCAACAATGGTGATAACTGTGGGCCCCTGAGCAACTCCCAATTGCTGGTGGGCGCTGGGATAGCAGCCCACTGCTCCTAGTGAAACTAGTGATGGATAAGAGCAGAGGCCGAATTTCAGTGTGTATCATGAGATACATACTGACAATAATAATGAAAGCTTGAAAAGCTTGGAGAAAAGAAAATCTGTGTGCGCGCGTGTGTGTTATTACAGAGAGCATTTTTAATGTGTTTGTGACCCTGATGGCTTGCCATACAGGGTTGACACAAGAACACAGTTATGTTGTCATGTGATGTGCAGCTGCTAGAAAACACCACAGAAGAAGTCATGTGGCATAGGTGGAATGTGACAGTGATGTTACTGTGATGGAGCAACGCCGACCAGCGAGGAGATGAAACCTCAGAGGTTCCACCCTGGGCATCTAGACATACCCTAGATGTCTGGACACACCCCGGACGTCCAGACACACCCTAGACACCTGCACTTAATAATTAACACGAAAGCAACAACATGAAACTCATGCCGCTTGTCAGAATGAAGAGCAGGTCCCTCCTGGTTCCTCTGAGGTCAAACCAGCAGACACTTGTTGCACAAGTTAATCTTTTAGTTCTAATTAAAGAGAAAGACGCTGCTTCCGGCAACAGTAACAATGAAAGACTCAATCTTCAGACAGAGTGACACATCCCTACACTCTCTCTCTTATCTCAGTCAGATGTTTCCTCTGCAAGCAGGAAGCTGATGGGATGAGGTAAAACAACTTCCTCTTGGTGTATGAGCTAGAAACGACAACAAGATAACTGAACACGCTGCTGACAGAAGGAAGTGTGAGATCCGGCTAAAGTGACTTCAGAGGATGTTTTAGATCAAAAACTCAAATTAAAGCTGAACATCAGCTGATCAAACATCTGTGCGTGAGTCTGGGTGAAGACGGTCTGGACACACGTCTGTGTGTGCTCATGTTATAAAGACGTCGGGAGGATTTCAGTAAAAGCTGTGACATGGAGCACCACCTCTGTACCAGTAACCCCCTACAAGAGCACAGAGCAAACAGTAGGCTCAGAGGCGGCGCTGCGGCGACTGCACAGAGGCGTGTCCATCAGGGGGTGAAGCAACACCTCACCTCCGACACGTGATTTCAGGCTTTTTTCTTTTTTATCTGAGACTCAACAGTTGAGGTTCTGACCGACATGAACCAGCTTGAAAGTAGCACTTAAGACAGAGAAACATCAAGCTGGCAGATGTTTGTCCAACACAAAGATCCCAGCCAGACCAAAACCACATCAGAACCAGGTCCAAATCCAGCACAAACCGTGTTTCAACCTAATCCAAAACCAGAGCTAAAACCAGGTCAGAACCACTGACAGAAGAGCTGATAGTTAACAGCTTGAGAGCTTCACTCATATTGATTTAATCTTTTAAGACAATTGTTGATCAAGTCTGATCAGTTATTGATAACCTCCTGTCTTCCTTCTGGATCGGACTTATCGCTGCAGTGTTTCAGCAGTTTTCTGACTGTTAACAGAATTTTACTGGAAGTAATAGTGGAGACATTGCTTTAATCAATATAACTGAACACAGCTGATAAAAAACAGAACCACCAATTGCAGAATTCAGCGTCTAACGGGGATTTTCAAAATAAAAGCCAGACAATAATAAGACCGTGGTAAAGTTTGAGTAAAAACACTGCAGTTGTGCAAAAGAACCAAACCCAAAATGTCCACAGAACTGTACACCAACAGCAGACTAGAACCAAGTGGAACCAATCTGGACTGGACCTGTGGGTCGGCTGCGGGGCCAGGCCGCTCTGTATCTAGACTCAGTAAGCCCCTGTAGCTTCAGCCAAGCAGCCCAAAACCAGGTCTGAACCAGGCCAGATTCATGTCAGAACCAGGCCTCAACCATACCAGAGCCAGACGTTTTTATTCAGATGCAGCAGATGCAGGTTATCTTGAATTTAACTTCAGATTTACAAGTCCGTGCTGGTTTGTTTTTAAGTGTAACAGACGTCTCCTGATCTTCCTAAAGGGTTAAAACCCCAACACACGGCTGTTTTACTCAACAGGACCCACGAAATTCTACAAACGGCCCCGGTCCACTTCTTCTGGACTGGCAGAACTTCCAGACCAGGTCCACTTCTTCTGGACTGGCAGAACTTCCAGACCAGGTCCCCTTCTTCTGGTCCGGCAGAACTTCCAGACCGGGTCCCCTACTTCTGGTCCGGCAGAACTTCCAGACCGGGTCCCCTTCTTCTGGTCCGGCAGAACTTCCAGACCAGGTCCCCTACTTCTGGTCCGGCAGAACTTCCAGACCGGGTCCCCTTCTTCTGGTTCGCCAGAACTTCGAGACCAGGTCCACCTCTTCTGGACCGGCAGAACTTCGAGACCAGGTCCACCTCTTCTGGACCGGCAGAACTTCGAGACCAGGTCTGCTTCCTCTGGTCCGGCAGAACTTCGAGACCAGGTCCACTTCCTCTGGTCCGGCAGAACTTCGAGACCAGGTCCACTTCCTCTGGTCTGGCAGAACTTCAAGACCAGGTCCCCTACTTCTGGTCCGGCAGAACTTCAAGACCAGGTCCCCTTCTTCTGGTCTGAGAGGCCACATCAAACCGGAAGACGTGATGATAGAAACGAGGAAGTGGTCAAGGCGCCAATTAACTTATCTGATCAATGATTCTGCGTTTAGATCGCAGACTGGTTAAAACTGGTCTATAAGAGTTCAAAGTTTACACGCAGATGTGCAATAAACACCGGCGGACTGCAGTTCTCCGGTATACCGGGTAGCGGCGTCATGTCAGCGGGACACCAGTGTGGGTCAGAACCGCAAGCAGCCGTGCTTTTATTGTGAAGGGCCCACAAACTTCCTCTCTCTGGCCCGGTTCTACTACGCTCACTCACCTGAGTCTACCTGCCGAAGCAGCTGCTCCAGCAGCCCGCCGGTGGGCCGGGCTCCCCGCAGAGACCCCACCACTACCAGCAACGAGTGTTTGGCCTTCGTGGACCCGAAAGAACCGGGACCTCCGCCCCGCTCCGCCGCCATCATGGCATTCACTGTCCGTTTGCTACGTCATCTGCGTGACCACGTACTGCCCTGCCCCGCTGACGCCGGTGACGGCCAGTAGACGGCCAATCAGGGACGAGAGCTGAAGCGATGACCAATCACAGGAGACGGTTGATCCGCCGACGAACCAGAGTAGATGCGTTCGTGCTTTTCAGGATAAATTTGAAACAACACGCTGGTTTGTCTTCAGAGCGAAAAACAAATCCTTCAAAAGTCTAAATTGTATTAATAAAAAATAAACCAATCAAAGATCAATATTTTGTAAACCCAAAGCATTAACTATTAATTTGAATATATAAGAAACATATCACATATGTGTGACGACATGAGGTGAATCTTAACCTTCTTGGTAGCAATTCGGTTTCCACATAAACGCCTCTCACCGTTGCGCATACACGTGTCTCCGTCATGGCGGCTCCCCAGTCACGAACGTGCGGCTTCTTCGTGCAGAAGAAAAACCGTTTTTGTAAAATGATCGTCGGCAAAGGGAAGCGTTTCTGCGGAGAACACGCCACCATGGTGAGTTCAGGGACGCGCGCTCTGCGAGCAGGGGCGCCGGTTTGGGCTCCAGAGGCCCCACAAGTCCCGCATGTGAGCGAAGTCAGCTGATAGCGGGAGGAGACTGGTCGCCACACATGTGCAGCAGATATTTTCATTGGTTCAAGCATAACATTTGTGATGTGGGGTCGTTTTTACTAAAGGTTCGGTTGTGAAAACTGAGCGGAGTCCAGACCAGAGAGGGCATTATCCCTACTGGACACGACTCCTGTGATGACTGATGAATGAAGCCCAACGAATCACTGAGGTTTCCGATCCCGTTGCTTCACCAGATGCGTCACTGCTCGACCCCTCATTGAAACATCAGTGACACCTGCTGTGCAAATTAACATTTAAGAGGAATTATACCCATTTATCCTAATCTGAACTGAAATATATCAGTAACTATGTAGTAACAAACAAACCCACACAAACATTGTTAAACGTGTAATAAAAGCTTTACGTGCTAGAATTTTAATTTATTCTTAATTTTATTTAGTTTTACTTTTACCTAAGTTTTACTCAACTTGCAAACGGGTGTAGTGTGTGTATATATATATATATATATGTATATATATATATATATATATATATATAATTAAACAGATATGTGTGTGTATAGATGTCTGTGTGTGTGTGTGTGTGTGTGTGTGTGTGTGTGTGTGTGTGTGTGTGTGTAGCTGGATCCTCTGGTCCAAAGACCTTCTCCTTGGATAATTTCAGGACTCTTTCCAATTGACTAACCAGACCACTTACCAACACCTTCTGAAACGAGTCCTGCCAGAACTGAAAGAAGGACTAGGGGAGCTCCACTGGGACCTGGAGTCATTTGGCTCATCACTCAGGGTTGCTGATCCACTGGGACGCCCCCTCAGGTGGCAGGCTGTGTGACCGTGGATCCTGGCAGACCTCTGCTAGTCCTCGTTTCAGCTCCACGTGGCAGGTTTTTCACTGTGTGCTGCTGCTGTCATATTCATGTTCGACCTCATGCTGGTTCTCTTTATGTAAGACCCAAACAGAGAATCCCTCACTGTGAGTGATTCTGGTCTGGATCAATTCCACTGATCGGCTGTGATATCAACAAAATGTGATGTGGTTCCTGTTTTCAGGAGGAGGAGGGGGGCAGCAGCAGGAGGATCACCTGTCCTCTGGACCCTAAACAGTGAGTGGAAGCTTTGCTGTCGGCTGGTATGAATCATCTACAGGATCAAAACCTGCCACCGGCGAGCAGGCATGTGACACTTTTATGATGGTGTGTTTCAGCACCGTTTCTCAAGACAAACTGGAGAAACACCTGAAGAAATGCAACTCCAGAGAGAAACCCAAACCTGTGAGTAATTCCTTCCTTCCTTCCTTCCTTCCTTCCTTCCTTCCTTCCTTTCTTTCCTTCCTTCTTTCCTTCCTAACTTCCTAACTTCCAAAACTCATTATGAATTACCAAAAGGAAATTAATTAATTCATCAGCATCCAGTGTCTCCTTGTCTGTTACCTCCCAGTGGTCCATGATGTTGGGACCAGTGGGTCTCGTTGTTGGGACCTGTGGTCCATGTTGTTGAGACCAGTGGGTCTCGTTGGGACCTGTGGTCCATGTTGTTGAAACCAGTGAGTCTCGTTGTTGAGACCTGTGGTCCATGTTTTGGGACCAGTGGGTCTCGTTGTTGGGACCTGTGGTCCATGTTGTTGGGACCTGTGGTCCATGTTGTTGGGACCAGTGGGTCTCGATGTTGGGACCTATGGTCCACGTTGTTGGGACCAGTGGGTCTCGTTGTTGGGACCTATGGTCCATGTTTTGGGACCAGTGGGTCTCGTTGTTGGGACCTGTGGTTCTCGTTGTTGGGACCTGTGGTCAATGTTGTTGGGACCAGTGGGTCTCGTTGTTGGGACCAGTGGGTCTCGATGTTGGGACCAGTGGGTCTCGATGTTGGGACCAGTGGGTCTCGTTATTGGGACCTGCGGTCCACGTTGTTGGGACCAGTGGGTCTCGTTGTTGGGACCTGTGGTCCGAGTTGTTGGGATCAGTGGGTCTCGTTGTTGGGACCTATGGTCCACGTTGTTGGGGCCTATGGTCCACGTTGTTGGGACCTGTGGTCCATGTTGTTGAAACCAGTGAGTCTCGTTGTTGAGACCTGTGGTCCATGTTTTGGGACCAGTGGGTCTCGTTGTTGGGACCAACGGGTCTCGTTGTTGGGACCTGTGGTCCATCTTGTTGGGACCTGTGGTCCATGTTGTTGGGACCAGTGGGTCTCGTTGTTGGGACCTATGGTCCATGTTGTTGGGACCTGTGGTCCATGTTGTTTGGACCTGTGGTCCATGTTGTTGGGACCAGTGGGTCTCGATGTTGGGACCTATGGTCCACGTTGTTGGGACCTATGGTCCACGTTGTTGGGACCAGTGGGTCTCGTTGTTGGGACCTATGGTCCATGTTCTTGGGGCCTATGGTCCACGTTGTTGGGACCAGTGGGTCTCGTTGTTGGGACCAGTGGGTCTCGTTGTTGGGACCTGCGGTCCACGTTGTTGGGACCTGTGGTCCATGTTGTTGGGACCTGTGGTCCGAGTTGTTTGGACCTGTGGTCCGAGTTGTTTGGACCTGTGGTCCGAGTTGTTTGGACCTGTGGTCCGAGTTGTTGGGACCAGTGGTCCATGTTGTTTGGACCTGTGGTCCGAGTTGTTGGGACCAGTGGGTCTCGTTGTTGGGACCAGTGGGTCTCGTTGTTGGGACCTGTGGTCCACGTTGCTGGGACCAGTGGGTCTCGTTGTTGGGACCAGTGGGTCTCGTTGTTGGGACCTGTGGTCCGAGTTGTTGGGACCAGTGGGTCTCGTTGTTGGGACCAGTGGGTCTCGTTGTTGGGACCTATGGTCCATGTTGTTGAAACCAGTGAGTCTCGTTGTTGAGACCTGTGGTCCATGTTTTGGGACCAGTGGGTCTCGTTGTTGGGACCAACGGGTCTCGTTGTTGGGACCTGTGGTCCGAGTTGTTGGGACCAGTGGGTCTCGTTGTTGGGACCAGTGGGTCTCGTTGTTGGGACCTATGGTCCATGTTCTTGGGGCCTATGGTCCATGTTCTTGGGGCCTATGGTCCACGTTGTTGGGACCAGTGGGTCTCGTTGTTGGGACCAGTGGGTCTCGTTGTTGGGACCTGCGGTCCACGTTGTTGGGACCAGTGGGTCTCGTTGTTGGGACCTGTGGTCCGAGTTGTTGGGATCAGTGGGTCCCGTTGTTGGGACCTATGGTCCACGTTGTTGGGGCCTATGGTCCACGTTGTTGGGGCCTATGGCCCACGTTCTTGGGGCCTATGGCCCACGTTCTTGGGGCCTATGGTCCACGTTGTTGGGACCAGTGGGTCTCGTTGTTGGGACCTGCGGTCCGAGTTGTTGGGACCAGTGGGTCTCGTTGTTGGGACCTGCGGTCCGAGTTGTTGGGACCAGTGGGTCTCGTTGTTGGGACCTATGGTCCACGTTGTTGGGGCCTATGGTCCACGTTCTTGGGGCCTATGGTCCACGTTGTTGGGACCAGTGGGTCTTGTTGTTGGGACCTGCGGTCCGAGTTGTTGGGACCAGTGGGTCTCATTGTTGGGACCTGCGGTCCGAGTTGTTGGGACCAGTGGGTCTCGTTGTTGGGACCTGTGGTCCGAGTTGTTGGGACCAGTGGGTGTCATTGTTGGGACCAGTGGGTCTCGTTGTTGGGACCAGTGGTCCGAGTTGTTGGGACCAGTGGGTGTCATTGTTGGGACCAGTGGGTCTCGTTGTTGGGACCTGTGGTCCGAGTTGTTGGGACCAGTGGGTCTCGTTGTTGGGACCTATGGTCCATGTTGTTGAAACCAGTGAGTCTCGTTGTTGAGACCTGTGGTCCATGTTTTGGGACCAGTGGGTCTCGTTGTTGGGACCAACGGGTCTCGTTGTTGGGACCTGTGGTCCATCTTGTTGGGACCTGTGGTCCATGTTGTTGGGACCAGTGGGTCTCGTTGTTGGGACCTATGGTCCATGTTGTTGGGACCTGTGGTCCATGTTGTTTGGACCTGTGGTCCATGTTGTTGGGACCAGTGGGTCTCGATGTTGGGACCTATGGTCCACGTTGTTGGGACCTATGGTCCACGTTGTTGGGACCAGTGGGTCTCGTTGTTGGGACCTATGGTCCATGTTCTTGGGGCCTATGGTCCACGTTGTTGGGACCAGTGGGTCTCGTTGTTGGGACCAGTGGGTCTCGTTGTTGGGACCTGCGGTCCACGTTGTTGGGACCTGTGGTCCATGTTGTTGGGACCTGTGGTCCATGTTGTTGGGACCTGTGGTCCGAGTTGTTTGGACCTGTGGTCCGAGTTGTTTGGACCTGTGGTCCGAGTTGTTGGGACCAGTGGTCCATGTTGTTTGGACCTGTGGTCCGAGTTGTTGGGACCAGTGGGTCTCGTTGTTGGGACCAGTGGGTCTCGTTGTTGGGACCTGTGGTCCACGTTGTTGGGACCAGTGGGTCTCGTTGTTGGGACCAGTGGGTCTCGTTGTTGGGACCTGTGGTCCGAGTTGTTGGGACCAGTGGGTCTCGTTGTTGGGACCAGTGGGTCTCGTTGTTGGGACCTATGGTCCATGTTCTTGGGGCCTATGGTCCATGTTCTTGGGGCCTATGGTCCACGTTGTTGGGACCAGTGGGTCTCGTTGTTGGGACCAGTGGGTCTCGTTGTTGGGACCTGCGGTCCACGTTGTTGGGACCAGTGGGTCTCGTTGTTGGGACCTGTGGTCCGAGTTGTTGGGATCAGTGGGTCTCGTTGTTGGGACCTATGGTCCACGTTGTTGGGGCCTATGGTCCACGTTGTTGGGGCCTATGGCCCACGTTCTTGGGGCCTATGGTCCACGTTGTTGGGACCAGTGGGTCTCGTTGTTGGGACCTGCGGTCCGAGTTGTTGGGACCAGTGGGTCTCGTTGTTGGGACCTGCGGTCCGAGTTGTTGGGACCAGTGGGTCTCGTTGTTGGGACCTATGGTCCACGTTGTTGGGACCTATGGTCCACGTTGTTGGGGCCTATGATCCACGTTCTTGGGGCCTATGGTCCACGTTGTTGGGACCAGTGGGTCTTGTTGTTGGGACCTGCGGTCCGAGTTGTTGGGACCAGTGGGTCTCATTGTTGGGACCTGCGGTCCGAGTTGTTGGGACCAGTGGGTCTCGTTGTTGGGACCTGTGGTCCGAGTTGTTGGGACCAGTGGGTGTCATTGTTGGGACCAGTGGGTCTCGTTGTTGGGACCAGTGGTCCGAGTTGTTGGGACCAGTGGGTGTCATTGTTGGGACCAGTGGGTCTCGTTGTTGGGACCTGTGGTCCGAGTTGTTGGGACCAGTGGGTCTCGTTGTTGGGACCTATGGTCCATGTTTTGGGACCAGTGGGTCTCGTTGTTGGGACCTGTGGTTCTCGTTGTTGGGACCTGTGGTTCTCGTTGTTGGGACCAGTGGGTCTCGTTGTTGGGACCTATGGTCCATGTTTTGGGACCAGTGGGTCTCGTTGTTGGGACCTATGGTCCATGTTTTGGGACCAGTGGGTCTCGTTGTTTGGACCTGTGGTTCTCGTTGTTGGGACCTGTGGTTCTCGTTGTTGGGACCTGTGGTTCTCGTTGTTGGGACCTGTGGTCCGAGTTGTTGGGACCAGTGGTCCGAGTTGTTGGGACCAGTGGTTCTCGTTGTTGGGACCAGTGGGTCTCGATGTTGGGACCAGTGGGTCTCGTTATTGGTACCTGTGGTCAGAGTTGTTGGGACCAGTGGGTCTAATTGTTGGGACCTATGGTCCACGTTGTTGGGACCAGTGGGTCTAATTGTTGGGACCTATGGTCCACGTTGTTGGGACCAGTGGGTCTCATTGTTGGGACCTGTGGCCCGAGTTGTTGGGACCTGTGGCCCGAGTTGTTGGGACCAGTGGGTCTCATTGTTGGGACCTGTGGTCCACATTGTTGGGACCAGTGGGTCTCGTTGTTGGGACCTGTGGTCCACGTTGTTGGGACCTGCTGTTGGGATATCTGGGGTCCTGGTTAGAATTGGATCTAAATTTTAAAAAGTCTGGGTTGAGGTTTTGGTTAGTCTGGACCAACTATGAACTGATCTGTTCATCCATATCCTCATCCTCAGCTAACCCATGTGTGTCTGCAGGTTTATTATGTAGAGAACATCAACGCAGGACCAGCTAAAGAAGACCACACAATTCCACAGGTAAGACCTCTCCTGTGGAGCTGGTAGTGATGAAGACGATGATGATGATGGTGATGATGAAAATGTGTTTGTGTCCAGGTGAGTCTGTCTGATCGCAGCAGGATGGAGTTGGAGTCTTTGGTGGACAAACTGAAGAAGGTCTTGGGAGGTGAGTTTAATTCTGCTCATCTTCCACACACACACACACACATACACACGCACGCGCACACACACACACACACACACACACACACAGTCTATTAAAGCTGACCAGCAGATAACTTTAGATTCAGCTCAGAGCACAGATCCACAGTCAGACCACTGGTACTTGAAGCTTCTTCTGTCTGCATCACACTCAGCGAAGCCTCTGATTGGTCCGTTGTGATGTGGGTCAGACATCAGTTTCTGTACATGCTCACTGCTGTCAAATCATCCTGATGATGTCATCACTGGCTGGATTTGCATCAGGACTGCAGTGTGACGTGAAGGATGGCGTCCTGTCTCATGCTGTTGTGATGGATGAACTTACCAACCCGAAGAACGGAGACTCCGCCCACAAACACCTAAGGCAGCAGGTAGGGAGTCTGTTTTATGACCAGCTAAACCTATCAGAGAAAAGTTTAAAAACTAAATGAATCAAATTCTTTGGAGCAGAATTCTGTTTTTAGACCAACTAATTGTCATCTAAAAATAGACATCCTGAAAAAGCTGCAGGAAAGAACTGATGTTTCCATGACAACTGAGTAGAAATAAAAGCCTGACTTATCAATGTAGATAAGCAAGTGATAGTACTTGCTGATCTAGTATTAATCAGCTTTGAGATTTTGCTCAAATTATAGAACAATTTTTGACCAACTGTCATAGACACAGACTTATTAAAACACAACATCCAGGTTTCTGAGGCTCGACTACACAGAAGAAGCCAGAGAACTGATGTACTGTTTGACTAAAGGAACCCAGAGAACAGAGGTTTGTTTCATTAGAAGAATCTTTTTATCAGATGATCAAAGTTTAAGTCTTGTCTGGGGGTAGTTATCTTTCAGACAGTTATCGACGCTTTCGAAGCACTCCAACAACGTTTAAATAAGGCGTCTCTCTGAATTATTAACAGAACCGTAAAGTTGAACATCATAAATGATGCATAGGCACATTGACACCTTCTTCAAACAAAGAATAATCTAGAATAAAATTGGACCCAAAATGAAGCCCTGAGGGACTCCGCATGACAGGGCAGATGTTTCAGACAAAATGTTGTCCATAACAACTTCGAAAGTTCTGGCCTTGTGGTAAGAAAACGACTGAAGGTCAGACCCAGAAAATTGTGCTTCAGTTTTGAGGAGTTTCATCAGAATTATCTGATCCACAGAATCAAAGGCAGACGTGAGATAAAGTAGAACATAGAAAGCCACAGTCTGCAGCTATGTTACTAGAGACTTTGATTACAGCAGTCTCTGTAGAATCCATTTTCCTAAAATGTTAATCAAATGTGTCAAATAATTAATTCTCTTCTATAAAAGCAGTTAGCTGTCCTCATACCATTTGTACCAATATTTTTGACATAAAAGAGAGCCTTGATAAAGGCCTATAGATTTTATGCTCCAGAAGATGAAGGTTGGGCTTTTTAAAGAACTGGGTTGACAACAGCATGTTGTTGACTAGTCGCCAGCTGGGCGCATCCTGGGCACGTCGGGGATGCGGCGAGGCCGGTCTTCTCTGACATCAGGTGTCAGCTGCCCGTCCCGTTTTGCTGCTGCCGCTGGTCTGTGTGCTGGTGGTGGGCCAGGGGTGGTGGCTGTCTTGGCCCTTCTTGGGTTGGTCACATTTCTCTGGTTTTTCCTTCCTCCCTCTCTCTTCCTTTGCCATGTTATTCTCCTTTTGTCTGACTGGCAGTGGATGGGCGGCGGAAATGGATGGTGGTGGTGCTGCTCCTGGGCTGCATGGGGTGGGCGTTTGGTGGGTTGGTTGCCTGGGATCGGGGCAGCCTCGTCGTGGCCCTTGTGTCTGGGGTCCTGCCTAGGCTCGTGGTTGGCAGTGGTGCAAGCATTGAGGGGTTGGACCTTGGGGCTGCAGGTCCCAACTGGGCTGATCCAACCCCGTTGGAAGGGTACAGCTGGTGCCACTCTCCTAAGGGGGATCAGCTGATGGATGTGACATGGATGTGGGTGGCAGTAACCAATGACCATAATAAACCAATAAACACAGCGTTGTTGGGGTCACAACTGTCAGTTGACAGTTAGACCATTATTGGTCACAGATACCTTGATGGGCCACGCCCCTCAGACGAGGCAGAGTCTGAGCTACTGTTCCTGTCTGACCTGCAAGGTGTCTCCAGTCTTCAATCTTAGGTCACCTGGAGGAGCTGGGGCTGCTACGGAGGGGGCGGTGCTTTGTGGAGTTTGGCGCAGGTCGAGGAAAGCTGTCTCACTGGATCCACGAGGCCTTGAAAACCCAAGAGGAACCAAAAACCGGTGAGCAGCCTGAGGGCAGCAAGGAACTGAAGACCCAGGAGGAACGGAAGACCTGCAAGCAGCCAGAGACTCTCAAGGAGTCGGAGACATGTGGAGAGGCAAAGACACCCAAGAAGCTAGAGCAGAACGAGGAGCTGCAGCTGCTGCTGGTGGAGCGCTCCAGCACTCGCTTCAAGGTTGGGAAAGTCCAACTTCCTAATTCTCATCCAATTCACTGTTTTGGAAGATGAATCAAAATTTTGTAAAATCTGAAAGTTTAAAACCACAAAAATCCAGGTGTTCTTGAAGGCAACAACTCCAGAACTCCTAAAGGGTCAAAGGTTCCAAACATTTGAGAGCCAAAAAACTATAGAATGTTAAACCTCAAAGTCGAAGATCCCAAAACGGCTCGTGTCAAGTCCATCGATCACCTTCCTCATAGTCCAGGCTCAGGTCACGGGTCACAGGAGTCTAATCAGAGAGGTTTAGGCTCTCATCTAAACTGTTATCTAACTAACTGTCTATTTTGGTCATTCTGGACACCTATGTGACCCTATATAGGATTTAGGGGTACAGAAACTGGATGGATGTGGCCTGTGCATTTTTAAAGTCTGTACTCAGTCTATCCGTCCGTCCGAACGTCCTGTTCAGCCACCTCTCCCAGATCTCTCCAGTGTCTCCTGGTCTGCCTCGGGGTCTCCTCCCTGTTGGACTTGACTGAAACACCTTCTCAGAAACGCCTTGTCCAAGTCCACCAAGTTGCTTTAACTCCCTCCAGGACTGTAATGAGGGATCAGATCTGGTCCAGTGTTCTACAGCCAGAATAAAACCTGAATTATCAAGTCCAAAACTATACACGTTTTCAAACTGCAACCGTTAACACGTCCAGTTTCGTAAGTTTTCAAACCAGATCCACTAAGGTCAATAATTCAAATCTGACAACCAAACTGCAGTTTTGAGTCTATAATTAAAGAAAAACCCTGAAACTCCTGGTGTCAACAACCTAATTCTGATCTTCATTAACAGACATGTGACAAACCTGGAATCCCAAATACACCAGCCTCCAGTCCTGGAGACTTCATCTCATCTACTCTGATCTGATTTACTCTGGTCTTTATAGGGAAATCATTTGGCTCATGTAAAACTGACATCATCAAATGGGCGGAGTCAGATTGACTACTTCTGAGAGCAGGTGTGGACTCTCCTGTTTCAGGTGGATGGGAAACACCAGGATGCCGGAGTTCCATTTGAGAGGCTGCAAGTGGACATTCAGCACCTGGATCTGAGTAAGAAACGAACATCTTGACCTGCTGCTGGTTCCAGGTCTGACCAGGGTTTTACATCACCTGATCTGTCTGTTTTCAGGTAAAGTTCCTCTGCTGTTACAGAGGAAACTCCCTTTGGTCGGAGTTGGGAAGCACCTATGTGGAGCAGCAACGGGTGAGAACCCTTCAAGGACTGAAGGCAGGGCCTGATGGAACGACCAAAAACTATAATCTGAGTTTTCTATAAGGGCACGTACCAAAGGGCACGAATGATTTATGTAAAACAAACAACTGTATGAAGTATTTAAAGAGCCACCAGGTGAAAGCAGGAGTTTGTCAAGTCAAACAGGAAGATGAAGGAACCAGAGCAGAAAACCTTTCAGATGTGAGAGAAATTCCTTAAGGAAAACATAAGAATTAACAGACAAAACGGACAAAACTGTACAGTTCTTTGTCCCAGATGACCAGCTCCTGTAAGTGGTTTAAACACTTAACCCAGCATTTGGAGCTTAAATGCAAGTGTCTAGAAAGATTAGAAAAAAAAAACCTTTTTAAAAATAGCACAGGTATCAGTGTGATTCTCAGCACCAACCGATACCATAACCCAGGTAACAGAATCCGTGTCAGAAAGGAATGAAATGTATCGGAACGTCTCAGGATGGGTTTCAAAACCAGGGAAAACGGACTGAGTTCCAGTTTTCATGTGGGATTCTCATCCAGGATTGGTCGCAGGGGTGTTGGTTCTTGTTATCTTATGTTTTGTTCAGCAGGACTAGTGTTATCTGAGCTAGAACGACCTAAACTAGTATCTGGAATCCAGACTAGTATTATCTGAATTATTATTGTTTGGACTAGAATTAACAGGATTCTGGACTAGTCTTATGTGAACTAGCATCATTTGGACAAGTACCTAGAATTTGGACTGGTATTATCAGGAATCTGGACTAACTGCAGTCAAGAAAATGGTTTCTGGCTGACTCCAACGTAAAGTGCATTACAATAATCTAAACATGTCGTGAAACATGTTGTATTAAAATCTCAAAGTGATGTCGGGAAAGAAAAGGCTTAACCACGTTTCCATAGGTAAAAAAAAGCTGGATTTGACCACCAAACTAATATGTATATTAAAGGTACAGTCGATGTCAAGTTTTACACCCAGGTTTGTTGCTGTAGGTTCCTCATGTTTGCTTAAAAAGCCCAAGTGGACATGCACCTTAGAGGCATCACTAGGCCCAAATAACCTGACCTCAGTCTTATCTGGATAAAGTGTGAGACATTAAGTCCCATCCATGCCTTCATTTCATCAATAGACTAGCAACTGCTTATCACAGTAAGCTTTTTCATGCTTCGGTGGAATATATATTTGGCTGTCATCAGCATAAAAGTGAAATGAAATTCCATGTTTTTGGAGAGCTGATCCAAGCGGAAGCAAATACAGTGACAAAAGAAGAGGGCCAAGAATAGAACCCTGAGGCACTCCGCATGTAAGAGGTGCTCTGGAAGACTCCACAGCTCCAAGACAGACACAACAACTCCGGTGAGTTAAGTAGGACCTGAACCAGCTTAATGCAAACCCCTGAATGCCCATCCAGCTCTCCAGGCGAGACAGGAGGATCTGATGTTCGGCTGTGTCAAAGGCTGCGGTTAAATCCAATAAAACCAAAACGGCACAGTGACCAGCATCTGTGGCTAGAAGAATGTAAGTGAAAACCCTCAACAGATCTGATTCAGTTCTGTGGTGGTTTCAAATCCAGACTGGAACGCCTCAAGGATGTTGTACTAAAAAAGTTATTAACTGTTAGTAAACAATTTTCTCAAGAACCTTAGAAAAGAGAGGGATCTTAGAGATGGGCCTAAAATTTGGAAGTGTGGAGGAATGTAAGCCAGGCTTCTTAACCCGTGGAGTTACCACCGTGTTCTTAAAAACTGAGGGTACGATCCCAGTAACTAGACTGCCTTTAATGATATTGAGCACGTAAGGTGCCAAAGTAGGAAAAACCTCTTTAAAAAGAGGAACTGGATCGTTGGGAGACCCAGAAGGCTTCATATGACCAATTAGCTCCTCCATCGAGAAACTGGTTCAAACTGGTCAAAGACAGAGATGGAGGAGTTAAAAGAGGAAGGGTTGATAAGGGCCCTGATGTTTAGAACCCTGTTATTAAAGAAACTCAAGAAGTTCTCTCAAACCGCAGCTGAGCTCTCCAGGCAGGCTGTTTGTGGGACACTAAGAACAGAGTTGATGGTTTTAAACAGAACCTGAGGATTGTGATGGTTACATGCAATGATATCTGAAAAATATTTAGTCTTGGCAGCTCTCATTGTTTTCTGATAGCCTCACCAGCTGTTCTCAACATCTGAAAAGACACCTGTAATTTATCCATCTATATGCTCCCACTCAGTCCAAACAGCTGCAGTTAGTCCAGAACGCTGCTGCCGAGTCCTCACTGACCAACAGACTGGACCATAAAACTCCACTTCTCAGGTCTTCACACTGGCTTCCTGTCTGTCACAGAAATGATTAAAAATCCTGTTGCTGGTGTATAAATGTCTGAATACAGCTCTGATCTCCTGGTCCATGATGAACCAACCAGAACCCTCAGGTCATCAGGGTAACGCCCACGTTCTTTAACCAGAGTTGGAACCAAAGGAGGACATTTATTTAAATACGGTAGTTTGTAGCAGATCCTCTCCCAAACAGCAGCAGTTTGTTAAAACTAAAAGGAGCAGGGAGGTGGGTCCAGACTGGCTGGTCCTCCAGAACAGCTCCATGGGCAGCTTCATGGATCCCAGACACCAGCATGTCTTCCAATTTCCTGAGAAGGTTTCGCTGAGGAACAGAATCAGACGGGTGGAGGCTGTCAGGGTTGGAGCGTGATTCTTGGTTGTTGGTGTTGATGAAGCTGCTGGTTGTGGAGCCGTTAGACCTGACTCGGTTCTGTTCTGTTCTCAGATCTGGCTCTGCGCTGCCTGTTAGGAACACCTGCAGTCGGAGCAGAGACTGAACCTCCTCTGAAACGCTTCAAACCATTAGAAGAACCCAGGATGGGCCCGGAAATGGGTCCGCCAGGCGTAGACACTGGTTGTGGTCCTGGTGCCGTGCTGGGCCTGGCGGTGGCGCTGTGCTGTCATCATCGCTGTGAATGGCGTCACTACGTTGGCCAGCAGTTCTTCCTGCAGAGAGGACTCGGAGCAGCAGAGTTCTCTGCCTTCTGCCGGATGTCCAGCTGGGCCACGTGTGGACTCAGACCGGCCAAACAGGAGAGTCCATCACAGGAGCCAACCAATCAGAGAGGAGATGAAGACGAGCATGAACCAGCTGAAGAGAGGGACGCTGTGAGCGGGTAAACTCCGAAACATTAATGAAATTCTCACTTAAACTAGATGGCCTGAAAACTGAAGAAGAACCTTTGGAAAGTCAGGTTCAAAAACAACCTTTTGAGGGCAAAATGATCAGGCCTCCAACGGGGGTCTGATCATTTTGGGGTCCGATCAATAATGTAGTCTTGTTGCCAACAGTCTCTCCATGTAGTTCTGAAGAACGTGGCTCCGGTCTCTGAAGGCGCGTTTCCACTGGCAGTAGTTAAATCTGCCAGACGGGAACCTGTAGCGACCGTCTCCTCAGCCCCCTCAGCCCCCTCAGCTGCGTCCCTCCGTGACACACCTTTACATTCCCATTAAACTAAAGGTATTTTTTTTATGCTGCGTCGCCAAAAAGTGACATGTTTGCACACACACAAACATCTGCAGTTTTTGAAATAAGAACCTCACCCTGAGTGCCCTAAAGTGTCAGACGTTGTAGTTCCTCTACTGACCACCAGGGTCTGGATCCAACAGTGAGTTCATCTCCTCAACTTCACAGCAGAAATAAACACGTAACACTGAGTGTACAATAATTTTACAACGGAACTTCGTGTCAAGTGGTCCTTATAAGCCCCTTCTGAACCCTTCATTACACAAGTGAGGACATTTAAAGGGATTTGATCCAAATTAATGTAGGGTAAATGTAGTTGGCATCATAGGCCAGTGTGATTTAAGTCAAGTGAAACTAAACATCAACAACGGTTCTCCGTTCCACCCAGTTCCCCGTGTTTGGACTGACTGGGACTGGGCGGGGTCATCTCCTGCCAACATGCTGTTGTCCAGTAATCCAGAAACTGGGCTTCTAACCGACTCTTCAGAAACCTGTTGGTGATGTCACACAGGGTTTGTGCAGTCAGTCTGGTGTAACGTTTGTCCGTCCTTCTGATGTAATATGATGATGTATGTCTATCCTCAGGTTTCTGTCGGCGGCGGAACGTGAGCAGGTCGGTCGTCTCTGTAAACTCCTGATCGATGCCGGCAGATGTCACTTCCTTCAGACCAGAGGGTTCACCAGCAAACTGACTCGTTATGTGAGCAGTCATGTGACCCTGGAAAACATTTTACTGACTGCCGTGCCCTCCCCCTCCCCCTCCCCTGATCTTTATTCAAATTTGTAGAAAAGATTTCAGTTTCTTTTCTTTTTGGTAAAACCTGCAGTTGAAATAAGTCTAGTACACTTGTCTTTCTACAAAAGTCTTTGTTTTATGTAAGTGAAACTGTGGACATTAACATGTTTCAAACGTTTTTATTAAAGTATTTACAGTTTATTATTTCTGCAATTTTTAGTCTTTTGGCGTGTTTTTTCATCCTAACGGCTTCAGCTGCTGTTCTGGAAGCAGTTTTCCTGTCGTCCTATGTTACCTGCTGCAGATCTTTCAAAATAAAAGCACTTAAAAGCCACAAGAAGAAGTGAGGACAGATGGGTTATTCTATTATATAGTTCTTTTTTTTACAGTGACGAGTCTTCTTTGGTCTCTGAAAAATGAAAAACAAAAACAGATCAGAATTTAGACAAATCTGTTCATCATTGGTGGAGTTTGTGTCATTATTCAGGCAACGGACTGGAAAATTAGAGCCAGAATGAGAAATCACGGCATCAGTGATCCAGTTATGTACATCATCATAGCTGCAGGTGTGAGAACGTCTGCAGGTGTTATGTCTACAGGTGTGAGAACGGCTGCAGGTGTTAGAACGTCTGCACGCGTGAGAACATCTACAGGTGTGAGAATGTCTGCAGGTGTTATGTCTACAGGTGTGAGAACAGCTGCAGGTGTTAGAACATCTGCACGTATGAGAACATCTACAGGTGTGAGAACGTCTGCAGATGTGAGAACATCTGCAGGTGTTATGTCTACAGGTGTGAGAACATCTGCAGGTGTTATGTCTACAGGTGTGAGAACATCTGCAGGTGTTACGTCTGCAGGTGTTAGAACATCTGCACGTATGAGAACATCTGCAGGTGTGAGAACGGCTGCAGGTGTTTCGATGTTAGCATCCACAACTTCTTGGTACTGGGGTACTAACGGTTGACCCGGTGCATGTTCAGGATGGCGTATGCCCTCTTCCTGGCCTCCTTGATGTACATGTGCATGAACTCCCGTCCAAACATCTCCCTGTCATCTTCATCTTCATCTTCAGCTGCTGTCTTCATCTCAGGAAGGGACACATCCAGAGTCAGGGGGTTGTCCCGAAAATTCACAAACCTGCCCCAAACACACCACAGAAACCATTAACAAAACCCTCAGTTTGGACTTCAGCAACGGTTTAAGACTAAAGAGTTCACAGTGAACACAGAAACTTCCAGATCTTTGTAGATGAGTCTAAGTGGGCTTCTGAGCCAGTAGGTGAATCAACATCATTGTAGGCTCCAAGCTCACGCAGGACGACCAGCACTCCATGTCGGAAATGAGAAAATAAAACTCCTGTGTTATACTTGTCAGTCAGGGTTGTTGACCGGAGAAAAGAACAGCCTTGTATCGACAATTATGTAAGTGGTGCCGCTTTATAAGTGACAGCTGCATTACACTCTATGGTGTCAAAGTAACTCATCACCGTAGCTGCTTAGTAGTCCTGCTGTCTTAACTTCAGGGTTGTGTATAAAGACCTACCAGAACATCAGCATTCTTATATTAAAGATGACGCATTTTGATACACTGAGACTAGTTTTATGTTGATCTGGAACAACTCAGGAAAAAAAAGTGATCAAAATGGTAAATTCAGTTTTAAGATCAGAACCAGTCTAAGACTATGTTGGCTGGCATCATGGTGCTATGCTAAAAAAACAATTTGTGTCACTGAGTTAAGTCAGATAGTCTGATCTGAGGGCAGAAGGACTGACCCGAGGTTGGACAAGCTGACCAGAGGTCAGACGGACTGACCCGAGGTTGGACAAGCTGACCAGAGGTTGAACAAACCCGAGTCAGACCGGCTGACCTGAGCTTAGATGGTTTGAACTGAGGTTGGAGGGATTAACCGGAGGTTGGATGGACTGACCCAAGTTTGGACAAACTGACCTGAGGTCAGATAAACTGACTCGGGGTCGGACAGACTGACCTGAGGTTGGACATGTCCTCCATCAGCGGTGGGATGTCTCTCAGCCTGTTGCTGCTCAGGACCAGCGTGTCCAGGCTCAGCATCCTGCTGATGTTTTCTGGAAGTTTCTCCAGCTCGTTTCTCTGCAGCCACAGTGTGTGCAGCTTCTCCATCCTGAGGACAAACATCTGTCACTGTTGACTGGCTGCTGCAGAAGGGGGAGTGGTTTGTTGCTTCACCTACCTGTGAATGTCCTCAGGTAAGTGCTGCAGGCGGTTCCCGCCCATGTCGAGCCACTCAAGCGCCGGCAGCGCCACCACGCAGTCAGGCAGGATGCTGAAGTCATTCATGGATAGGTCCAGGTGCTGCAGCCTCTGCAGGTTCCTGAACTGGAGTTCAGAGATCATCTAGAATCAGCAATATCTACAGGTCCGGGTACCAGGGTTCAGGTTCTCATCTAGTCTGGACGGTTTAAGTCCATACCTGGGTTATAAGCTAACTGATTCACATCTGGTGATCTCTCCTGGTCTAGATGCTGTCTTTGGTACGGGTTCAAAGATCTGGTTCATGTGTGAGAAACTAGTTCTAGCTTGAACCCACTTTAAGTTCAGTTTAGGTTTGGGACTTTTACAGAGGGTCATTCTGAAGTTGGTCGAGTTCTGGTTCTTGAGCTGGTTAAGTAGCAGTTAACACCTGTCTGAAGTGCGGGTCAGAAACTGCTGTGGGTTGGTACCTGGTCTGGGAGCTGGTTCATGTCCCGGTTCATGGCCAGTTCCAGTCTCTCCAGACTCTCACATCCGCTTAACTCTTCAGGAACATGTTGGATTCTGTTGTAGCTGAGCAGCAGTTCTCGGAGACGGATTAGTTTTCCTGAGACCAGAACCATGACACCAGAAGCCTCAACACACACTGGTCCTTTCAGCTGGAACTGGTTTATGTGAAACTGGTTTGAAATATCTGAATTGTACCAAGAAAGGTAGAGGAGCGTTCTCACCGATCTGTTTGGGGATCCCAGTGATGGCGTTCCGGGACAGATCCAGGACCAGGAGGCTCTCAAAGCTGGAGATGAAATGAGGGATCTTCAGCAGCCCAGTCCGGTGGATCTGCCACTCCTGAACTTGACTGAGCTGGACCAAACATCCTGGGAAAGACTGGGAAAATCAAGAACATGTCATTCCGCTGGTCTGGATCTGACATAAATCAGGTAAACAATCAAATTAGTCCAGTTCCTGTTAGAGGGCGGTACCTTCCACTCCTCCTGCTCAATCCGGAGGATCAGTCGCCCGTCTTCAGTCTGGAGCTTCTGCTTCAGTCGAGCCAGAGCCGCCCGGTCCTCCCAGACTCCCACAGAGAGTCTGGACCAGCAACAGGAGACCAGTTAGAAAACAAATGGACCTGAACCAGGCCCAGGACCAAGACCAGGGATAATAACAGGAAAAGGACACAGACCAGAACCAGGACCCTTGTTAAAACCAGCACCCAACCTAGGACTCCAACAAGGACTCAGTTTCTGAGACTAGATGAGACCAAAGTTCAGGTCACAAACTCTCATGAAGCATTGACCCGGTTGCTCACTGACCAGGGCGCTGACAGGGTTGTTGACCGGGTCGCTCACTGACCAGGGCGCTGACCGGGTTGTTGACCGGGTCGCTCACTGACCAGGGCGCTGACAGGGTTGCTCACTGAGGGGGTGTTGACCGGGTCGCTCACTGACCAGGGCGCTGACCGGGTTGTTGACCGGGTCGCTCACTGACCAGGGCGCTGACCGGGTTGTTGACCGGGTCGCTCACTGAGGGGGTGTTGACCGGGTCATTAATGGGCTCATTCGTTGACGCTCTAGAGCAGGGTTCTTCAATTCCGGTCCTCGAGGGCTGGTGTCCTGCAGGTTTTAGATGTTTCCCTGCTTTCACACACTGATATGACATCAAATGACCGTAATTAACAGAGTTGTGTAGACGTTAATGACAAGCTGATGACGACCATGAATTCGAATCAGGTGCCGGGTAGCTCGCTGACCAGGTTGCTCAGGGCATCATTGACTGGCTTATTATATAGACTAACCATCAAACCCCCTGGAAACCAGTCTGGAAGGTGTTTATGAGTTCTCAGCTAGGCGTTTTCAGCGAGTTCATCATGAACCAGTTCTTCAGATCCAGATGGATCATCTTAAAGGGTTTGAACCGCCATCAACGCTGGAGTTTTACTAAGCGGGGTCCTCCAGAACCCTAGAGGTGGTACTGATCTGTAATAACCTCTACGTCATAACAATGGAGATGTTGTCAGATGGCTCGTCATAGGACAAGCAAGTCCAGGAATGTGGACTATTGCTCAGGTCAGTACCATGACAGGAGGAGGGGAGTTATTGTCTCCAGATGCAGGTGACGTTCTAGAAGGGTCCTGATGTGAGTGGGTAGGATCTGACCTGCCTGTGGCCCCGCCCCTGGCTGTCCTCCTCTGCTCTTCCTCGTCCCTCCTTCTCCTTATCCGGGTCTCCCACAGAGCTTTGATGGAGCTCACAGAGCCGTAAGCCGCCATGCCCGACAGGATGGCCACTCCCTGTCAGTCACGTGATGTCACAGCACCCAGGTATGGGCTCTGAGCTGCAGCTGCACACCCCCACTGGTCATCCTGGGCGACACCATTGATCGAAGATCAGTGTTTATACTGTGATGTACTTTTTAACGTTGCAATACAGTGACATCCCACCCAAGTAAATAAAGTACTCCGAATGGAGGTTAAAGTACTCTGAATAGATGTTATTTTGAGGGTAGGAAAAGTACTCTAGTTAGCAGTTGAAGTACTCTTAAAAGACGATATATTCTCGGTGGTGGATAAAGTACATTGGGTGATAATAAAGTACTCTGAATGAATGTACTCCGAGGGTATTAAAAGTATTTGTCCTCACCTTGTGGCAGCGCTGCAGTCCTCCATGCTGCTGAAATCTGACCTCAGACCTGCTGGGTAACTTTAGACCACAGGTCACATGACCTGCGGTCAGC
>CM026206.1:26258052-26423052 GCA_014839995.1 Xenentodon cancila
AGGGTCAAGGTGACCAGTCAGCATCAACTATCAGGGCCAAGTTGACCTGCCAGAACAAGCGTGACCCTTCAGGGTTAACTATAAAGGGTGACCCGTCACAGTGACCTGTCAGAGCCAGGGTGATCGGTCATGGTCAGTGTGGACCCTGAGTGTCAAGTATCAGGGCCAGGGTGAACTTTTAGGGCAAGCTGACCCCTCTGGGCATCAGGGCCAGGGTATTCTGTAAGAGCCAGGGTGACCCATCAGGGTCAACTATCAGGGCAAGGATGATTCATTAGGGACATAGTGACCCATCATGGACAACCATTAGGGTCAGGGTGACCCATCAGTGACCCGTAAGTGTCAGGGTGACCCCCCAGGGTCAACAATCAGGGCTATCTGTTAACATCAACTATCAGGGTCAAGGTGACCCATCAGGATCAGGTGTGCAGTAGGGGGGCACTTGTTACCGGTTTACAGGTGGGCTCCAGTACTCTCCAGTCTGCAGCCAGAGCCTCTGAGAATGACAACCGGGTTCAGTAGTCGCTGCCTTCTGGCAGCGTTAAGGCACTTCAGACCTGGTGATCTGCTCCGTGATTCACGTGTGACCAGTTCTGACAGCTGCCGGTCACCTGCAGCCCTCAACTCCTCCCACAGTAAAATGGCTCTACTGACGAACCTGTGGATGTGTTTAAGAGCTCATCAGATCGTGGAGAACATGAAAGACGCTTCTGGAAGCGTCAGAATGACTTACCTGTTTCACCTGGTCCTCACAAAAACACAGAGGTGACGGACACCAAAGCTCTTCAGCGACCAGCCGACTCAGGGGCCGTTTTCTAAACATCGACTACACTAGTTTGTACTGATTTGAACAAAATGTAGGATACAATATGTGAACAAAACCTGGACGTTGTACAACATCCGGGAAACTTTCAGTATATAAACGTGACCAGTCCACACACGTAATGTATCCCACAATGCATTGGGTGCAGAGGCGTGTCACATCAGTCACATGACCCACTTCCAGTGGAGCTGGGTGGTATACAAGGGTGTATTTATATTACATATCCGGTCTCTGTGGGCTGTCAAGAACCATATACTACATCAGACCAAGTTCAGGTCCTGCACTGTCACACGTTTTTACTGTGGATCAGGTGACCCAAACGCTCACCGTCACTCTGAATCTGCAGAAACCAACCAACTGCAACACAAGATTTAATCCTCAATTGAACTCATCACTGGTCTGGTCACATGACCTACAGGTGTACAGGTGTACAGCACATGAAACACTGAGGGATCAGCTAATCGTCATGGTTACGCTGTGACTGATAGGGTTACCCCTCCCCCCAGCGCCCTCCTCAAAGGCAAGGAAACAACGGATCAGACACGAAGGCCTCAGACAAAAAAGAAATTAAGGCGTTAGGGGGAGGGGGCGGAGCTGCTGAGGGTCTGTTCCTGCGGCGCCTCGTACTCTCCTGGGCTGATGGGAAAACTACTTGAGGTCCAGGACCATGCTGGCTGGGTTCTCCAGGTACTCTCTCCACACGTTGGAGAAGCGACACATGGTGGCACCGTCGATGATGCGGTGGTCCGCTGACCAGCTGACGTTCATGATGTGGGCGCGCACCACCTGACCGGCTGCATCAAACCGTGGCAGAACCTTAACACACAAGGAGCATGCGTTACCCAGACTGTGATAACAGAGACCAGAACTTCTAAAACCTGGACATGATTCACGTTTATGCCCGTGACAAGGTGGTGTGTAGGAGCATCAACATCCACTTCCCATCACGCTCTGAAACAGAGACCATAATTATCCGTCTTATCCAGGTTCAGGTCGTGAGGGAAGCAGTCTAACCACAGACGTCCAGACCCCCCTCTCTTCAGCCACCTCTTCCAGATCTCCCAGGACACCGAGGCGTTCCGAGTCTCTCCAGTGTTTTCTGGGTTTTCCTCTGGGATTCCTCCTGGTTGAACACGTGTGGCTCGTACAAATTTGTTCAAAGCCTGACAGTATTTCAGATGATTCTGCTGCCAGTCTGGACCAGTTTGCCGTGAACTCACCTGGATCTTTCCCAGAGCTCCAATGGCAACTTCAGGAGGAAGAATGACTGGTTTGGCATACGTCCCTCCGATCTGGTTGAAAGCACAAACACAGATACACGTCAGTCTTAGGAGCTGCTTAAACTGAGCAGGGGTACTTTGGTCGTCATGGTAGCACTCACTGATCCAATGTTTGACAGTGTGAAGGTTCCGCCGCTGAGGTCGGCGGCGCCCAACTGACCCGCGGCCCCCAGCATCTGCAGTCGGTTTAGCTCCTGAGCTATTTCGAACACGCTCAGCAGCTGGACGTTCTTCACGTTGGGAACCAGCAGACCTTGACTGGTGTCCATTGCAAGGCCTATGTTGTGAGATGCCTGCAGCAACCAGAACCATCAAGACATGCCTGCAGAACCACCTACAACAAGTGTAGCACCTGACAGGGATGGTGCGGTTACCTTGTAAATGATGTTCTGGCAGCCTTCGTCCACTGTGGCGTTCAGAATTGGGAAGTGGAGAAGACCAAGGGAGGCAGCCTGAGCCAGTAAGAGCACAACGTTAGGGCTGAACCAATCAGAGCTGACATAACCACGCCTCTACCCGGTGCCTCACCTTGATGAAGAAGGGCATGTAGCTGAGTTTGACGCCGCGGTGCCCGGCAACAGACTTCAGCTCGGACCTCAGAGCTACCAGGCGGCTCAGGTCCACCTCATCACAATAACCGAAGTGGGGAATCTTCAGTGCCGCTGTCATCGTCTTCACCATGGCCTTGTGGAAGCCTGTGGAAGCACGGAGAGGTCAGGTGAACCTGCAGGGACACTTGGACCTCTGCGAGGTTCTGGTCTGAACTTGCACCTTTGAGCGGCTCTGTGACATCCTTCCCAGTAAAGATGGGTTTAGGGGTTGCAGGAGGAGGTATGATGGTTGCTGCCGAAGTGCTTGTGGGCCTGGCAGCAGGAGCAGCAGTGGCGGTGGGTACCGGGCCTGGAGTCTGGATCTCCTGGACTGGGGTTGGAGGCAAGATGGCCCCAGTCTGCTTTGCCAGGAAGTTCAGGATGTCCTCCTTCAGGATCCGGCCATCTTTCCCAGTCCCCACCACCTCGCTGAGTTTGATCTGAGAGCACAACATTCAAACCAGTAACGGTGACACTGGGAACACTGGGACAAGACTTGAAACAATGGTAAGAAAGCCAGGAAACACTGGGGGACAATAGACAGAAAAAAGGGAATTACCATGAACCGGGAACAACAACAACAGGCTGGAGACTGGACTCAAACTGAACCTGAACTATAAACAAACTGGCACTAAACGGAGGCCCAGGTACCGACGAGGTACCGACGAGGTACCGACGAGGTACCGACTTTAGACAACAATGAGATTCAGAAACCAGACTGCAAAGGTCTAGATTCTGTTTGACCAAAATGGGACTGACTGGGAATGCTGGGAAAGACACGGGGAGACTGGGACCAGACTCACATTGTTCTCCATGGCGAGGCGACGGACTGCGGGCGTGGCCTGAGTCTTGTGGCCTTTGATCTCCTGGTGGGTGTGCTCCTCTCGGGCCATGGCCGGCGTCTCCACCACATCCTCCTCCTGGATCACCTCTGAACGAGACCAGGAAATGTCAGTCTGCAGAATCAAACGCAGCGCGGCAGACCTGGTTCTAGAGTGAAACCTGGCACCAGCGTCTGACCTGACCCGGATTCCGTCTCGATGTCCACCAGCGGTTTCCCCACCAGCGCGGTGGCATCCACGTCATAGTAGAGCTTCTTGATGACGCCGTCGTAGCGACTTGTGATGGTGACCGAGGCCTTGTCACTCTGGACTTCACAGATGCTGTCAAACTGGGAGACTTTGTCGCCCTCTTTCACGTACCTGCAACCGGAAACGCACACCCGTGGGACTCAAACCCGACTCCACAGATTCCTACGTCTGCTAGATAAGAGTGAACTTGCATCTAAAACAAGTTAGGAAAAGCTGAGCTTTAAATCTGATGTCTGAAGATCCACAATTGGAGTTTAGGAAAATAAAAACGCTATTTAGAAAGCCGAGGAATGCTTAGTGTCAGTACCGTGTCCCAACATGTGTTTCACGTACCACTCCTTCACCGTCACCTCCATGATTCCCTCACCAATATCTGACAACTTGAACTGGACAATTGGTCCTCGACATACTGCAGAAGACACAGCAGTGACATAGTCAGTGATGTCATCGCCGTCTGTGGACACAAACACTGAGGGCCAAAGAGACATCCTCACCACTGGCAGCGTGCAGCATCCTGCTGCTGAACATCTGGAAGTTTCTGTCCCATTTAAAGATGAGTGACTGCGGAGCTCTGTTAGACCTGAAGTCCTGGAGCCGGAAACAGCGACGGCGGTACTGGTGACTGAGCTGGCAGGGAGAGAACAGACCGTTACAAACCTCCACACATCCTACCAGAACACCTGGCACAGACCCCGTGACATCACCCACGGGTTCCTGGAGAGGGCTTCTGAGGCTCTTCTCCATCACGCTGCACGTCAACATGTTGGTCGGACCTGACTCCGCCTCCTACCGATTCATCAAGGAATTGACAAAATGGGAGGAGCAACCAAGTCCCTCAATTACAAAAGCTTCTGTGCACAAACTGTCACCTATGCCATGTTCCACGCACACGTCGGGATGAAGTACAGTCACCGTCACGGGGATTCGTGCGTACCGCCACACAAACGCTGCCGTTGACAGAACTATAAAGAATTTAAACCAAAAACGCTCCTGTAAAGTTCCTGAAGTCAGGAGAGATTTGAGAACAATATTTCTTCACAGGTTTTTCTCCGTTTTTGTCGTGAGAAGACGTGAACACACACCAAAGATGAATTTAACTCCTAGACTCAGTGAGAAGAAAACGGCGTTGATTAAGAACGATTAAGAACAAGACACGAGATTAGTTCTAAAATGACAAGGTTAAATAATTATACACGTTTCCTTTAAATGCCTGTGTGAAGTTGTGTAATTACGCAACAACGGCAGCTTCAGTCCAGCTAGAAGACATTGAGAAGTTTGGAGGAAGCGTGTCTTCAGGGACCACGGGGACCTGCTGGTCCAAGATGACGACCTCCCTCAGTCTGGGGCTCCATGCAAGATCTGACCTTGTGGGGCATCAGTGATCACGAGGAAGGTGAGGGAACAGCCCAGCACTACACGGCAGGACCTGGTCAATGATCTAGAGAGAGCTGGGACCGCAGTCTCAAAGAAAACCATTAGTAACACTTCGCCGTCATGGATTAAAACCCTGCGGCACGCACAAGGTCCCCCTGCTCAAACCAGGGCATGTCCAGGCCCGTCTGATGTTTCCCAATGACCATTTGGATGATCCAGATGAGGCATGGGAGAAGGTCATGTGGTCTGATGAGACAAAAGTAGAGCTTTTTGGTCTAAACTCCACTCGCTGTGTTTGGAGGAAGGAGGAAGAGTACAACACCATCCCAACCGTGAAGCACGGAGGTGGAAGCATCATTCTTTGGGAATGCTTTTCTGCAAAAAAGGACAGGACGACTGCTCCGTACCGAGGGGAGGATGGATGAGACCAAGTATCACGAGATCCTGGCCAACAGCCCCCTTCCCTCACTAAGAGCATTGAAGATGGGTCGTGGCTGGGTCTTCCAGCATGACAACGGCCTGAAACACACAGCCAGGCCAACTAAGGAGTGGACCTGAACTGGTCCCAGGTACTGAGGGACACCGGGGGAAGCGGCTTCATGCCAGTACCAGTACAAGTCCTCCCCACGTCACCAGCTGTGGCAGGTGGGACGTCTCTGTGTCCGAGTCGTGTGACGGCCGACTGAGACGATGAATCCAGATATAGAAATTTATAAAAGTAGAAAAAGAAGTAGAGCAACTGCAGGTCTGGATCCATACCCTAGTGGTCAGTAGAGCAACTGCAGGTCTGGATCCATACCCTAGTGGTCAGTAGAGCAACTGCAGGTCTGGATCCAGACCCTAGTGGTCAGTAGAGGGACTGGAGGTCTGGATCCAGACCCTAGTGGTCAGTAGAGGAACTGCCGGTCTGGATCCAGACCCTAGTGGTCAGTAGAGGGACTGGAGGTCTGGATCCAGACCCTAGTGGTCAGTAGAGGGACTGGAGGTCTGGATCCAGACCCTAGTGGTCAGTAGAGGGACTGGAGGTCTGGATCCAGACCCTAGTGGTCAGTAGAGGGACTGGAGGTCTGGATCCAGACCCTAGTGGTCAGTAGAGGAACTGGAGGTCCTGTACCAGTACCTGTACCTGTACCAGTACCTGTACCTGTACCTGTACCTGTACCTGTACCCGTCCCCGTCCTGCCCGCAGACGTGTAAACGTCACTAACTGCCGATGACATCATACAGGTCAGCTGAACAGGATCGGGTGACCTGCAGCTCTACTTTTTCCTGCAGGAACAACCAAGCCCAGTCCCGTCCAGGACGAGACCAGGAGCCCAGTTCGGGTCCCGCTCCACCAGTGACTCAGCAGAACCGTCAGAACCTGCTGGACTCGGTCAGCAGCCGTTTAGCACTGGAGCTAAGCGGCTGAGCCCCGTGACCGCCGTCTTTACGGGACGTGGGGAAGCCACGGCCGAGCCGAACCGGGGGCCGGACCGGGTTGGGTCGGCTCGGGCCGGGCCGTGCAGGGCCGCGCGGACGCGTGTGAACGTGTCACGTTCGTGTCTCACCAGCCGTCTGAAGACGCCGAAGGAGCCTCTTGCCACCGCCGCCATCTTCTTTGTAGCACGCCCCTGTCGGCAGCCAATCAGCGCGCAACGTCTTCTTCTGCCGTCATTGTACGATCCTTGTACAAACACTGACACTGTGTGGCCAGAAACGGAGCAGCAGCCGCTGTCGCTTAACCTGCAACACATCAGTTATAATAGTTTTTATTATTATTATTATTATTTTATTTCGTTTCTCAGTTAGTTTGATTATTTAATTTAGTTTAAATTAGTTTAACAAGCGCATCCGTAGTTTTAGTTTAGCTATTGAGGTATGGATCTAGACAATCTTTCAGGATGAAAGAATTCTACCAACATTACCATACAGGACAAAAGTAATGTATTCATTCTGAATGAGCTGGGAAACTGTTTCAAATCAATCTTGTCTTGTAATTTACACCTTGTCCCATGCGACAATACCACAACCTTCAGGTTGAAGCCAAGACGAACTAAGAAGACGTGAAAATCCCCTACTGAGCGCTACGTAGTGGATCCAACAGTGAGTTGATCTCCAACTGTACAACAGAAATAAACAGATTTAGGCTGGTCCAAAAGACAGTTCTGGTCTCCACAATATAAGTTCACATCCACGACATCTGTACAGGGGAACTTTTACCAACCTCATCAGTTACATTTTTATTAAACCACAAAGTTATGTATAATTAGGGGCGTGGTCTTTTGGTTGAAAGCTGACTACAGCCAATTACTGGCTGTCAACACTTTCGCTTATTCTGTAGTGACTCTGAAAACCTCCCAGCCTAAATCTGGACCAGGGCCCAAATCCTGGATTTGGAACAGAATCCCTATAGCCGAAGTTTTTTAGAGGGACCCCAGCCTGGATCTGGACTAAGTCCCTGAGAGTAGGTCCGGACCAGGGCCCCAATATGGATCTGGACCAGTACCCCCAGCCTGGAACTTGACCAGGGCCCCAGAAGCTGCAGGTCCCTGAGAACATCCACCCAAGCATGAGCTTAAGTGGAGGAGCAGCTTGAACATGGATGTGGAAATCTGAGCTGGTTCTCGACCTCAGGTGTGGTCCACGTTCTGGACCGGGGTGGTCCACTCTGCAGCTCCACCGTGAGCGCGTGCAGCGGGTGCTCGTGCGTGTTTTTGCTCCTCATCCCGATCTGGTTGGTTATGACTCATAGCTCGCGGTGCCTGCGGGGATCTGTGCTGTGATTGGCTGCAGACGCGGGTCGCGCGGAGAGGAGGCATCATCAGCAGCAGCATCAGAAGCAGAGCAGCATGTCCGCGTGAAGCAGCAGCTCGGTCCAGAAGGAGGATCCGGGGTGTTCTGGCTCTGGTTCTGGCTCTGGTTCTGCCGACAGACCCGGGAAGAAACGGTCGTTTCGTTTTCGGAGCCTCCGTCACACAGAGAGCGCGCGCATCGGACACGCCCAGCAGAGGTGAGGCACACACGCACGCGCAAAACGATACCGATACAGAATCATCGATTACACCTGTGCGGATTCAGACCGTGTCCCACAAAACTCAGCTCACTGATTGGCTGCGGTGACACCAGGTTACATGTATGTTCGATTCCAGTGTTCGCACGCCGCCCACGCGTGTCGGGTCCAAACCCTCCACAGCTCAGGTTCTGATCCTGCAGGTTCTCACACCTAGGCCCGGTACTGAAGCCCTGTAACCGGAACACCTACGTCTTTAGAGTCATCATGAACGTTTCAGCAGCAGGTGTGCAGACCCCAATAACGCAATGGTAAAAGGGAAAGACATCAGCAAAGGTCTTAAAAAAGGAATTGTTGTTGGAAACGCTTTTTCTCCTGGTTTCATCCCTCCTAGTTCTGGTTTTACTTCCTCTAATCCTGGTTTCAGTTCTTCTGTCCTGGTTTCAGCTTCTGTATTCCGATTTTTAGTTCCTCTATTCTTGCTTTCAGTTCCTCTAGTCCTGTTTTCATTTCATCTAGTCCTGTTTTCAGTTCCTCTAGTCCTGGTATCAGTTTGTAGAGTCCACCAGGCTGCAGGCCACTGATTGGTCAGAGAGTAACAGCTCACAACTCTTTGACACCCCCATACTTAAAACTCGGCAACAGCGACAGCAGTATTTACCATATAACTTAACTTTGGAAATGGAAAAAAAAAAGCAAACAAACCTACTCCGTGGTGCAACGAGCAGGTCCATACATTTCTGTGCCTTGTGGCCAACGACCGCCACAACTGGGGTAACGCAGAATGAGAACGAGGCCCCACCCACATTGAGGTGGTACTGAACTGTAATGGAAAACAACTGAGTCGAGTTGAAAACTGTATAATGGAAAAGGGGCACTGTTCTCAGCTCCAAGTCCTAGTTTCAGTTCTACTAGTCCTGGTTTCTGTTCCACCCATTTACCCATTTTTGGGTTTGGGGTGGGCGAAGTCAGCTCCTACTATCATGGTGTTGTGCAAAGAAATTAATAAAAGGCCTCCAAGTCAATGGTCTTCAACCTTGGTCCTCAGGAGTACCTGTCCTGCATGTTTTAGATGTTTCTTTGCTTCAACACACCCTGATGCAAATGACTGTGTCAGCAACAGATTGTGCAGACTTTGATGACAGGCTGATGACAGCCATTAATCAGAATCAGGTGTGTTGCTGAACGCAACATCTACAACATGAGGACCAAGGGTGAAGACCACTCCTCTAAAGCATGATTCAGAAAACTGTGGATGACGTTACCGGGGGTATCTATGCATACGTCTGACTGAACGTGTATAAAATAAGACAGGTTTTAATAAACAGTATCATTAACTAAGTGATTGGTTTGTTGATTCTAGTAGTACCCATGTTGGATCATGTAGTCATCAGCTTTCCAAGTTGGAATTCTGACTTCAGTGGGTGTTGCAGTTGAAACGTCAGATTAAAAAATCTAACAAAATACACATGGAAGGCACTACAACACAATGCCAAAGAGATGCCAGCAATGATCTTAGAACAGCAAAAACATGGAAGCATGACTGAGATTCACAAAACTGCATCCTAACAAACTTTAAGAATTTTGAAACAATGTCTTATGAGCAGATAAGACCAAAGTGCAACCATTGCTGATGTCTTTCCCTCTTGGCATTGTGTTAACTGGCCACGTTGCATCTGCTTTTCTGGAGGTGTGTACACCTGCTGATAATCAGTCCATCAATGATGATGGTAATGATGAAAACCTGGCTGCATCTATTAAATGTTATTGAATTAGTTAGGAGGTACTTAGGATTGTTCACACGATTTTTTTTAAATTCCTTTTTTTTTGTTTTTTGTTAAATACATAATGTCACAATGAAAAAGTCATATGTTGCGGTTCATCTGACTTGTATTTATTTCTGACTAAGCGCTACCGCGACCAGATGAGTGTACTATGTTTTCACACAGCTGACTTTCACAGCGGTAACCATGGTGATGGCTCCATATTGAATTGTTTCGATCTGTCATTCGTGTATCAGGGTTTCTAGCGTTCTGTCCGTGTACGTTCCACCTGACAAGATGGAAGAAAGACGCTTCTTACGCAAGCAGACTGCTGGTCGTCTTCCTGCATCCTCGGAGTGAATCAGTCACTCCTCTGCAGCGTCTGTCCTCCTTTACTGCAGCTGAGTTACCATAGTAACACTAATGTGTGTGTGTCGCATCCAAACATCCTCGTTTTTCATTTTAGACATCCAAATCCAAAGAGAGTACTAGGGGGTAATCACCAGAGTCATATCGTCATGTGTTAAAAGAAACATCTGCTTTTCCTGCCTGAAGGTGGTCCAGACCTGCAGTTCCTCTACTGACCACTAGGGTCCTGTGGCTCCAGACCTGCAGTGTTGAGGTTGTGAGTCCCTGACGGATGTCTGGGACACATTGTCAGATGTCTACAACCTGGCAGGTCCATAAACGGCTCCATGGAGACCATCTTGCGGCTTACGTTAAGCTCAGATAAGACCCAGGGAGATATGCTGGTTGGAAAGGTTTCTCCTGGTTGATTCTCACTAATAATGCACCTTCAATAAAAATGTGTGCTAAGCCACTAAATATCCTTCACTGTTGTAACTTCATGCCCGGATCCACTTCTTCTTTTCCTGACCTTGAAGCCGTCTTGGTTCTAGTCATCCTAGTCTCCAGAATCTGGAGCGAAGCAGCTCACTGTCTCTTGGTTCAGAAGGTTCTTTGTTCAGTCTCCTCATCAACAGAGGGTCTGATTTAAACCATCACCAGTTCCTCCTTAAATCAGACCTGAATGTGCTGCATTTGTTAGAAGTAAAACGTTTGATGATGCACTTCATCTTATTTACCTCCTCATGTCTCATGTGGTGCGTCTCTCAGGTGTTTTTCTGCTCTGGGGGTCTCCATGGTGACAGAACACAGGTGAGAGGCTGCAAGGTCGGTGTTATGGTTCACAGATTTACTTACAGATATCAAAACTCATGTCAACTAATTCATCAGGTTCAGCTGTTCAACTGCCGGTGAACATTAATATCGGATCAGCCTATCACATGACAGCAACTCAATGCATTCATGCATGTAGATGTGGTTGAGGCGATGCTACGAGGTTAAAACTGAGGATCAGAACAGAGAAAAAAGATGTTGATGTGATTTTAATGATGGTTCATGATCGTTGTTGGTTCCAGACAGGCTGGTCTGAGGACTTCTGCTGATCTACTATCTGTAGGGTTTACAGAGAACGGTCCAAAGACGCAAACATTTAGTGAGCAGCAGTTGTCTGGATGAAAATGCCTCATTGATCTCAGAGGAGCATGGACAGACTGGTTGGAGAGGTATGCAGATCTCTGAACACACAACACATCTAACGTTGAAGCAGATGTTCTACAGCAGCAAAAAAGATCAAACCAGGTTCCACTCCTGCCAGCTGAAAACAGGAAACTGAGACTACACAGACTCACCAAAACAACAAAAGACACGAATGTTGCCTGGTCTGATGAGTGTTGAGTGCAGCGGCAACTGTTATCCTGTTAATGTTCCTGGTTGTGCGGTAGACATGCTGACTCTGGTTCCTGTTAAAGTTCCTGGTTGTGCGGTGGACATGCTGACTCTGGTTCCTGTCAAACGTCCTGGTTGTGGGGTGGACATGCTGACTCTGGTTCCTGTTAAAGTTCCTGGTTGTGGGGTAGACATGCTGACTCTGGTTCCTGTTAATGTTCCTGGTTGTGGGGTGGACATGCTGACTCTGGTTCCTGTTAAAGTTCCTGGTTGTGTGGTAGACATGCTGACTCTGGTTCCTGTTAATGTTCCTGGTTGTGCGGTAGACATGCTGACTCTGGTTCCTGTTAAAGTTCCTGGTTGTGCGGTGGACATGCTGACTCTGGTTCCTGTCAAACGTCCTGGTTGTGGGGTGGACATGCTGACTCTGGTTCCTGTTAAAGTTCCTGGTTGTGGGGTAGACATGCTGACTCTGGTTCCTGTTAATGTTCCTGGTTGTGGGGTGGACATGCTGACTCTGGTTCCTGTTAAAGTTCCTGGTTGTGTGGTAGACATGCTGACTCTGGTTCCTGTTAAAGTTCCTGGTTGTGGGGTTGACATGCTGAGTCTGGTTCCTGTTCCTGGCTGGCTAGTGAACATGTTACCTCTGGTTCCTATTAAAGTTCTTGGGGAAGCAGTGAACATGTTACCTGTGGTTCCTATTACAGTTCTTCCTCTGGTTCCTGTTCTGGTGAATAAACATTTGATCATGTGACTGTCTTTTCCTGTCCTCAGATGGCGAAGGCAGACCAGCGTTTCGGCCAGCGGGATGGCTCTGACCAGAACTTTGACTACATGTTCAAGCTGCTGATCATCGGGAACAGCAGCGTCGGGAAAACCTCCTTCCTGTTCCGCTACGCCGATGACTCCTTTAGCAACTCCTTCGTCAGCACAGTTGGCATCGACTTCAAAGTGAAGACGGTGTATCGCAACGACAAGAGGATCAAGCTGCAGATCTGGGTAAGGTTTATATGAGCATGAGAAGGAGCTGCATTAGATCCACTGGAAGACGATTGGACAGCAGATGGGGGGTGTCATGTCACGCCTCTATGTGGTTAATAAGCATTTTCAGGAACCTTTCTTAATAAAGGCGTAATAAACCATAACCATTTTTATTTCAGACTTAATATAGCTTGTAGAGTTGTTAATTGTACTTGGAGACCACAGTGACCAGCTCCGCGTTCTGGTCTGGAAGGATCGGAGGACAAAGGTAGCTCAGCTGGAGCTGGCGGTCCTGGTTTCAGCTACCACCTACTTGCTCATTTACGGTTTAACTTGGGACTTGGCCGGCCCAGCTCCTCCTACATGGTGTCCACTAGAGATCCACGAATCAGGCTTCAGAGCCACTCTTTGGAAACCTACAGGTGACATCACGGAGGGCGTGTCCAGTTCTCTTTACACAGTCTACAGTTAAAAGAAAGCAGACAAACGAAGGAAGTGACACATCAGAGAAAAACACTCAAAATAAAGCAAGAACTTGAGTCAAATGCTGAAGGGAGCCGATGAAACCAAACAAAACATGAGAATCGAGCAAGACTCAAACCTAAAACCCCAGAACCATAACACATAACACACGACCGCGGTATCAGAGGACGTTCTGCTCTGACAGACAACCAGACTGATGCTCCACAGCTTGCTCTGGCAGCGCGGATGTTGTTACCATGGCAACAGCTGCCTCCTGCCAAGTCTAAACCTCTTCACCCCGAGATGTTCCTTTAATTACCCCCACAGAAAAAGCTCCATGTGTGAACTATAGATCAAACTGAAGCCACTTTCAGGTGTAAAAATAGACCCAACACATGTGTGACTGAGCTGCTTTCTAGGCAGATGCAGATGCATCATGGGAGGTGTAGTTCTTATCATGCTGGTACTGCGCACTATAGCAGAAACAGCTGATCAGTAGGGTCTGGATCCAGCCTGGTCTGGAGTTCATCTCCTTTCACCTGGACGCTAAAACGTCCAACTTTACAACAGAAATAAACATATTTACAGTCTTCTAAAACAATAGTTTTGGTCCCCATAGTTTTATATACCTCATCAGGTAAAAAAAAACAACTAATGTATTCACAACTAGGGGTATGGCATTTTGATTGACAGCTATCACTAATAGCCAGCTGACATCCCATTAGCTTCTAAACTGTGAATAAAGACCTAACACAGCAGAATCATTCTGATTTTAAAGATAATATGTTGTGTTGTTCTGTAATTGCGGTTCTAAGTCCATTTCTGGGTTGTTCTAGAAGGGTTAGGGCTTGAAGGCTGTGTTCTCTGGTCCAGAGACCTTCATCTCAGACCCCTTCAGGGCCTTCCGCTCACTGCTCAGTCTTTTACGCTGCATGACTCGGTTGACCTGCAGTCCATCAAGGTTGATCTGCCAAACTACCACACATCAGACCAGCTTCACATAGGAGCTCTGCTAAACCTGGGTTCAGTTAGTCCTGGTCTCAGCACCGCTGGTCCTGGTTTTTGTTAGTCTTGCTTTCAGCTCTGCTAGTCCTGGTTTCACTTAGTCCTGGTTGCAGGTCCTCTAGTTCCGATTCCAGTTCTGCTGTTCCTGGCTTCAGTTAGTGCTGCTTTCAGTCTTGCCAGTTCCGGTTTCATTTAGCTTTAGTTTATCTCTATTAGTCCTGGTTTCAGTTTTTGTTTCAGTAATGAGATCTAAAATGAGGATGTTTGCACATATTTGTTTAAAATGATTATAGATGGTAATTAGCATCAAAGGTCAGCAAGCTACATGAACCAAGATAAACTGGGGGGTGTGTTCAGTTACGCCCAACACTCTTTAGAAACCGAAAGTTCAATTTGGTTTTATTTATGAAGCGCCTACTACAGTTGTCTCTAGGCGCTTTCCAGAATCCCAGAACATGACCCTCGAACAATTATTACATAAACAACAGCAGGTAAAAACTCCTAGTGGGAGAAAAACCTTAAGCCAAAGAGGCACGGATATATTGTCAATAGAATGAAAAAGAAAATATATAAGTATAATAATCCATTACTGGAGAACTCAGACTTCCATGTATAAATGACTGATACCTGGTTAGTTGGTGGACTACAGAGACGACTATATAAACAGGTTCAGACAGCAGACACTCAGGTGGTCAGAGGTGGGACTGCAGGTCAGGATGCAGCTCCTGAGGTTCTGGTCTGCAAACATGCACAGAAGAGAAAAAGAGGGGACAGACCAGCACAACAAACTACAAGCACAATGGAGAACAATTATACTGATGAGATACTTCTTATTAATAACTGAGGATTGAGGTGAAGAAGGGAAAGAGAGACAGAGGAGGTGAAGGGCACCAGTCAGTGGATCATGTTGGGGTCCCCCTGCAGCAGGTCTACAGCAGCAGATCCAGGATGAAGCTGTGTTGAAGACCAGCTGCTCCAGTCTGGTCCTGCAGCTGCAGCTGTGACTACTGGTCCTAGATGTTTTATTAAACAGAAACGTTTGAAGTTTCTACATTTGGATCTTCTAGGAACTACGCGTAAACCTGCACTCTGAGAACGGAGAACTCTATTAGAAACATAAGGAACTATCAGGTCTTGTAGATATCAAGGAGTTTAGGACTTTATACACATGTAACAGAATTTTGAATTGGACTCTAAGTTTTCCAGGGAGCCAATGGAGGGAAGCTAAAACTGGAGAGACGTGGTCTCTCTTGTTGGTTCCTGTCAGCACTCGCGCTGCTGCATTTTGGATCAGCTGGAGGCTGTTCAGAGAATTACTTGGACATCCAGCCAACAACACGTTACATTAATCTAGTCTAGAAGATACAAACGCATTAATTAGTTTTTCAGCATCACTCTGTGAGAGGATGCTCCTGATCTTTGTGATATTACGGAGGTGGAAAAACGCAGTTTTACAAACCTGATTAATATGCTGTTTAAATGACAAATCCTGATCAAAATAACACCAAGGTTTCTCACAGTTTTACTGGAGGCCATCGCAAGACCATCTAATCCCTTCCTAAGCTGTTTGGGACCACAAACAACAACCTCTGTTTTATCAGAATTTAGGAGCAAAAAATTTCTGGACATCCAGTCCTTGATGTCCTTAAGACACATCTGAAGTTTGTCTAATGGTTCTGTTTCATCTGGCTTCATAGACAGATACAGCTGCGTATCATCAGCATAACAATGAAAATTAATGCTGTGGTTCCGGATAGTACTTCCCAAGGGCTGCATGTATAAACTGAACAAGATTGGCCCTAGACCTGAACCCTGCCGGACACCGTAGCAGACCCTCGTCTGTACGGAAGAAACCTCATGAACATGAACAAACTGGAATCTATCAGACAGATCTGATTTCAACCAATCTAGAGCTGTCCCTTTAATCCCAACAACATACTCTAGTCTCTGCAGTAAAATGCTGTGATCTATAGTATCAAAAGCAGCGCTGAGGTCCAGCAGAACCAGTATGGACACTAACCCATTATCTGAGGTCCAGCAGAACCAGTATGGACACTAATCCATTATCTGAGGTCCAGCAGAACCAGTATGGACACTAATCCATTATCTGAGGTCCAGCAGAACCAGTATGGACACTAATCCATTATCTGAGGTCCAGCAGAACCAGTATGGACACTAATCCATTATCTGAGGTCCAGCAGAACCAGTATAGACACTAATCCATTATCTGAGGTCCAGCAGAACCAGTATGGACACTAATCCATTATCTGAGGCCATAAGAAGGTCATTCGAGACTTGAACCAGTGCTGTTTCTGTGCTATGATGTATTCTGAACCCTGACTGAAAATCTTTAAATAGATCATCTCTATACAGGTGGTCACATAACTGGCATGAAACTAGCTTTTCCAGAATTTCAGAGATAAATGGAAGGTTGGAAATTGGTCTATAGTTAGCTAAAATGTCTGGGTCAAGAGAGGGTTTTTTAAGTAATGGTTTGATTACTGTGACTTTAAAAGCCTGTGGCACATATCCTGCTTTTATGAATAAATTGATCTGGTCCAATAATGTTGTACCAATAAGAGAGAAAAAAAATTTTGAGTAGTGGAGTTGGGACGGGACATGTGGATGATTTAGCTTTATTGATGAGTGAGGTCAGCTCAGGGCACCCATAGAAGAAACATCCATATTCACTGCAGGGTGGACCTGGCTGATAACTTGCTGATGATATCACAGAGGGTTTACCTAGTTCTTTATATAAAGTCTGTGGTTTTGATCTGGTTTTGATCCTTTTTAGCTCCGTTTTTTAGCTTTTGGTTTGGTGTGGTCTTGGTTTGGTTTGAATTTTGGTGAGATTTTGGCCTACAGCTCGTCTCCAGACAGGAAGCTTTCTATTCACTGCTTGTTGGCAGTCTTTGTGACTGGGTTTTGTAGTCACAGTTTGAGCTCTGCCTTTTTCATGACAAGACTCTTTCATCATGTTTCTTGCAGGATACGGCGGGGCAGGAGCGTTACCGCACCATCACCACAGCTTACTACCGTGGTGCCATGGGCTTCATCCTGATGTATGACATCACCAACGAGGAGTCCTTCAATGCCGTCCAGGACTGGTACGTGATTGGCCAGGCTCATGTCATCCGACTCTGTCTGAGCTGAAACTGATATTTGCTGTCAATGTCCCTCCTTCATCAGGGCCACCCAGATCAAGACGTACTCGTGGGACAACGCCCAGGTGATCATGGTGGGCAACAAGTGCGACATGGAGGAGGAGAGGGTCGTTCCACCGGAGAAGGGCAAACATCTGGCGGACCAGCTAGGTGAGCAAAACAAAGACTCAGTGACATTATTTGAACTATTATTCATATTTATTTACAACGCCCTCACTGCAAATAGAATTTAAATTTGTTACATTCTTTGCACACAGCGTTATTAATGAATCCAAAAAGGATTTATGAACATCTGTCAGTCACATTTACCAACATCCATCCATCCATTATCTATACCCGATTTATCTGTTTCCGGGTCACGGGGGTCTGTCGGAGCCTATCCCGACGCAATAGTAGGCAAAAGGCAGGGGTCCACCTGGACAGGTTGCCAGGGCCACATACAAGACAGACAACCACATTCACACCTGCGGGCAATTTAGAATGATCAATTAACCTACCCTGCATGTTGTTGGACTGTGGGAGGAAGCCGGAGTACCCGGAGGTACAGGGGAGAACATGCAAACTCCACACAGAAAGACCCACCGGGCCGGGAATCAAACCAGGAACCTTCTTGCTGTGAGGCAACAGTGCTGACCACTAAGCCACCGTGCTGCCCATTTACCAGCATTGTTCTTTGAAATTGGTTGTGCTGTTATATTGTTATATTTTTAGCTCAATTATGTCATGAGACGGGCCCCTGCATAGCTCAGTGAGTTGAGCAGGTGCATCACATGCAGGCGGCGCAGGTTCAAATTCTGACATGTCCTTTTTTACACTCCTGTCTAGCCACTTTCAAAATAAAGGGCCACTAGAGCCACAAAAAAATCTTTAAAAAAAAAATCTCATGAGATGTTGCCAGGTGTGTGTTGTAACGCTCTTTACCAACTAAATGTTATGTAATTCGTGCCATACTGATGGCCACTAGCAAGTTTCTTTAACTTTGGATCATGACACACGTCAAAGTGTCATGGTTTTGGGTTTATTTTTGTCCTCTTCAGGGATCGATCTCCTTGTGTTTTAGTTATACGTTTTACTTCCCTTGTTCTCGTCTGCCCTGAATATTGTTTTCCCTTCCTCCCTGTTGGTTCGTACTGTTTTGTTCATCCTGTTGTACGTTGGCCTGGTTCCTTGGGGTTCTCTTTGTTTGTGCCTCTGTTTGTGGGTTTCTGTTTTTTTTTCTTTTTGTTTATTCTAGAGTTCTGATTTTAGTTCTAAATTAGTTCCTTTTAGTTCCTTAGTTCCTTCCTTCCTAGTTATACTTTTGGAATCCCTCCCTTGCAGCGCTTTTTGTTTAAATAAATCACTTTTTCAATTTCACCTGACACCTTCTCTCCTACATTTGGGTCCGGCTACAATCTTCAAATGGTGACACAAAGACTATATTTTGACCACACTCACAAAACTGTTTATTTATTATTTTATATTGAAATATCTCAAAAGTGACATCTTACATAGGAAAACATACTTAAAAGTGCTGTTTCAGTAAAAAAATAAGGTTTCTTTCATCAAATTAAAACTATTTGAGACAACTAGGGTACAAGCGCTAAAAAGGAAGGCCTTCAGCCTTACCTTAAATGTAGAAAATGAGTCTGCCAAGGCTGGAAGGCCAAAAGTTGATTCAATAATAGAGGAGCCTGATAGCTGAAGATTCTGCCACCTTTGCCAGACCTCCAGACTCTTGGAACAAGTAAATTTGCATTTAGAGAGTGGAGTGTTTTTCACATATGTTGGAGCTTTATCATTTAAGGCTTTGCATGGAATAAGTAGGAAGTAATCAAAATCAGGTCAATAAACTGCAAAATACCGCAAGAACATGTGTAGTAAACACCTCATTTTACCATAAAACTTTTTAAAAAACTCAATGAAATGAAGAACCACAGTGGGCCCAGTATAGAACCTCAACATCAGAGATGACCCGTTCACATTCAGCAGATAATCTGTTATAGAACAAACTTACAAAGTAAGAGCATATCATGTATACATATATATAAAGATTGTTCATGCCATTAGACAGGTAATAGGTGAGCTCTTCACACATTTGGATTTTTTTATTGTTTTTATTGGTGCAGCCAGTGACGTACAGTTTGTGTGCAACACCTTAATTGGTCTTTAGAAACTGTAGTCATGGATCTAATACCAGCGTGACTCCCGTTTCTCCCTCCACCCTCCAGGATTTGAGTACTACGAGGCGAGTGCCAAGGAGAATATCAATGTACGTCAGGTGTTCGAGCGCTTGGTGGACATCATTTGCGTGAAGATGTCAGAGCGAGTGGATGTGGAAGCACCGGCGGCTCCAGGCTCCAAGACCACCAGACTGACTGACAAGCCTGCCCAGCTACCTCAGAAGTGCTGCTGATCCCTTGTCCTCCCTTCTCCATCTCTCTCCTTACACCCCCAGTTAAAAAATAAAAATCAAATTAGCTACTATATGGTTCCATCACACTCCCTCGGCTTCAGTTTGTGAGCTGTCAGTTGTCACCTGAGCAGCTCCTGATACCCGACATCCACGATAACACTTTTGTCCAGTCACCTGTAGGGGTGAAGTCATGTTGAAAATGTAGTGCCCCCTTTTTGTTTTTATGGAACCAGTTGGATCAGTCTGCTTTCTTCGAGATCGGACCGGTTCCTTTTGGATCACTTCCAGGTCAGTTTAAATCAGTCTGATTCCATCTGGTTGATTCCAGCTCAGACTAGATCTGTTTGGTAAACTGAATTCATATTAGTTCAGATAGACCACTCTGATTCAGTCTAGTTTAACCTGGTTCAGTGTTGGCCACTCTGTTTGAGTCTGTTTGAGTCGGACTGGATCAGGCCAGTTCAGTCTGTTGAATCTGGAGAGTTTTGGACAAGACTGGTTCAGGCTGGATTACTCCAGTTGCATTCACTACAGACCACATCAAACCAGTTCAGTCCAGGTCTGCCTGGTTTAGTCTGGATTCAATCTGTTTCAGTATGGTTCAGACCAGGACAGTCTGGATTACTCTGTATCAGGCCAGTTTTATTTACGATCAGTCTGGTTCTGGCCACTTCAGTTAGGCTCAGTGTGATTCACAAAACAACAATGTTGAGAACTACTAGACAAACTTTCATCAATTCACTCTGTTTTTGGTCTGGACAAGTCGGCTTTAGATAAAATCTCCTAGACTAGTTTAGTCTTTTTGGATCTGGCTCAGTTTGGATCAGTCTGCTTGGTTCCAGATTACTTTTGTTTGATACACTTGAATCCGGTTCAGTCCTGTCACACCCTCAGACTGTAGACCTCATCTCCTGATGGCTGACACACATTGAAGTTACCCCTCAAACCTTCAGCAGGTGTATTAACAGGTGTGTCAGCAGGTGTATCAGCTGGTCTGTCCACAGGTGTAACAACAAGTGTGTCAGCAGGTGCATCAGCAAATGTATCAGCAGGTGTATCAACAGGTGTATCAGCAGGTGCATCAGCAGATGTATCAGCAGGTGTATCAACAGGTGCATCAGCAGATGTATCAGCAGGTGTATCAACAGATGTATCAGCAGGTGTATCAACAGGTGCATCAGCAGATGTATCAGCAGGTGTATCAACAGGTGCATCAGCAGATGTATCAGCAGGTGTATCAACAGGTGTGCCAAAATGTGTAAGAAACGGTGTATCAAGCGGGGTGTGTGTGGAGGTGTATCCTTGTAGCCACCATAACCGCAGTGCCCCCACCCCCACCCCAATCACGTGTGTGTTCATGATATTCAGTGGCTGTTCAGTTATTCAGGTTCTTGTGTTTGTGTTCAGAAGTGTGTGATTCTCTGAGATCTGTGTGTTTCTGAACAACAAGCTGTTTTATTAAGTATGAAGAACTAAATCCTGCCAAACAGTTGTATAGCAACCGCGCACACATGTGTGTACCCGCCCACCACGTGTCTTGATAGAACGTACGATAATATTGACATTGTGTTCATATGATTATTTTTTAAGTGACTTTGTAAATGATAGAGTTAGAGCTGAATATATTGTTGTTGACTTTATTTTTATGCAGTGGACCAGTTCAATCAAACATTTCTGTAAACTTGTTGTCTTAGGGTTTGATCCTGTACGAAGAAGCACAAAGTGATTGTACAAAATATTGTGAATGTTTGTATATTATAGATGAAATTTAGTATAATTAAAATCACAACAATTAATCAGAGCTCATGACTTTTTTTTTAAATGTTGATTTAACATTGATTATGAATCTAGGACTCTTATTGGGGTATTTGAGGTGTAAGGGTGGGGCCGTACCTCTGACAGGGTCCACTTTGGTTCCCAGGCTTGTGGAGTTGTACCCCATCAAGGCTGCTTTTTGTCACTAATTCTGTTCAGAACTTTTATGGACAAAAGTTCTAGATGCAGCCAAGATGTTGACGTGATGCGGTTCAGTGGTGTCAGAATGGTCCTGTCTCATCACTGAACCAAAATGTTCATCAGTCTCTGAGTGGTTCACAGCTGAGTGTAGATCAGTGAGAACAAGAATCAGTATCTCCAAATCTAAGACCATGGTTCTCAGTCAGAAAAGTTCTCAGTCCCCCCCAGGTCACAACTGAGGAGAGAAGTTAAACGGTGAGTCCCAGATCTATGTCATACCCCTTCCCCTTGCGTATTCAAAAAATATCATGACCATTAACTTTGGGGTCTTATCTGCTGAGGTAGCCTCCTCCACATCTTCTTCCTCACTGGATTTCTGGTGTCCGAGAAATTCACTTAGCAGCGTATCCTTAGGGGCAAACGTCTTGATGCAGTCCTGGATCTGGGTTGTTTCATCCTGGATGTAGGCTTTGATGCTCAGTAATCCTTCTTTCTGCTTCTAGGAAATCCTAACATCCACAGTGGCTAGTATCTCCACACTGTGGAAACCATTCCAGAAAATGAAAAACAAGCTGAAGATGGAGCTCACATTGTAAAGCCATGGCAACGGCCAACTTCCTGATGGTCGAAAAGTTCAGAGCAACACTCGTAATAAACGACTGGCACCGACCAGAACCAACTGAGGTTTTTAATGAGGTGATATCTTTGAGATGAGGCTTCTGAATGATTGTTTGGTGCCACTGCAGGAAAAGTCAAAACACCTTTTTTTCCAGATTTTCCTGCCATCCAGTAGCACTGTAGAACAGCACACATGAATGGTTTTTTTTAACCAGAATGTCAGAAAAGCAGCTCTGTAAGGACATGAGAGGACAATCACATCTGCTGGCAGCAGGGTGAACTACAGTCTGGTTCCTGCAGTTTCCCCGCTTTCTGTCTGCTGATAAACCAAACACCAGAACTGAAACTGGTTTGTGTTCATAAAAAGTGTTGGATTTCCAGAAAACTGACACCCAGAGCAACAGAAACAAGCTACTTATCATTGGCAGTGTTTTTTTTAACATGTTTGTAGAGATGTTTTTGATTCACTGCTACTGCTTTTATAACTGATGGATCTCAGACCCATGTATTCTTGGTTGTTCCGGGTCCTGGTTCTAAGATTGCTATGTTCTTGCTGGTACTGGCTCTGAGCAGTCACAGACGGTTGTTTTTTAGGTGGTTCTGCATCTCTGTCCTCTGTCCACCATAAATCTAGTCTGTTTTCTTCTTAAAGGGTCACATATGAATGCCTCTCCATGGACCACTGTAAAATGTCTGATTCTTCATCTCAGAGGACTTTTACATGTCAGGGATCTAAAAAAAAAAAAGCAACAGCATTCATACAGGTATTTAGATAAACATACGATAGATCAGCTGATTTCGGTTAATGTGTTGTAGTGGATACATTTAATAGTTTAATGATTATTTCAAATGCTCAAGTATTTACAGCCCTCTCACAGTCGTCACAGATTTGACCAATCAGACACACCGCTTTGCTGAGATTGACGCGCTTGCAGCCAATCAGAGGCTTTGTTTTCAACAGCCCGCAGTTTCACTCGAGCGAGGTCACTTTACGAAAACTCCAAACTTCCTGCTGCACCTGTCCGAAACGCGATCAGGTGAGTAACATCCTCCAGTGGATCACTGTCAGAACCCGGGTCCGGACTCCTGAGCATCAGAAGGGACCGAAGCAGAACCCGTAGGCGGGCCATCAGGGAGCTCAGCGTCAGCATAGGATTAGCTAACACTCAGCTAGCCGAACCGTTAATTTACCAGGTTTACCAGCAGGATAAACTGTTTAATTTAATCACCAATTAAATCTGAAAGTGAAGACGTGTAATAACGATCAGTTGGGACGGTTTGACCTTCACTGCAGCGGTTAATCCGATATTGTAACTTCGTTTGTTGGAGGCTGAGTTCGTGTTTCTTTTAAATTTCACTAATTTAACATGAGGTTTGGTGGACTGACGGGCGACATTATTAGATCCCATTCAGTTGTGCCGCGGGAGCAGCCTGTCGCCGAAATACATTAGTGAAAACAGGCATTTAGGAGGGACTCTGTCAGATGACGGAGCAGAACAGTCCCAGCTCAGTTATGTATCTGGTTCACTCTGTAGTTCTGGACCAGAACCGTTTCTGCATTCTGTTCAACGGTTATTAACTAGTTCATTAACCGGTTAGTAGCTTTAAAATGTCAGAGAATTAATATCAGTTTCAAAGCCCATCCTGGAAATTGATATACATAGATTTTCAAACGCATAATCTTTTATATTATTTTTAAGGGCTGTCAATGCAAAGTAACCCCAAATATTATTTGTTAGATTCCTCCCTCTTCTCTCTTCTGCTTCTGTACAACGTTTTAGCACTTCTAGTGGGCCCAAAGTTTTGAGAAAAAAAAACAACAAAAATGCTTAAAAAAATAGCAGTGTTATGACTTTTAGTAGTCCCACTGGAAATGATGGTTTGGCAGTGTATTTCAGTATCTAACATTTTAATGTCTATTGGTAATAAATGATGGTTTATGAGATTTGACAATCATTGCATTGTGTTTTTCTTTACATTTCAAACAGCATCCTCACTTTTTTGGAGTGTGAGTTGTGTAAATATATATTTATCCTCTGTAGCTCAGTCATAGTTTACTGTGGAGTACTATGTACCATATGTGTGTTTTGATCATGTACGTCGTCTCTGACAAATCACATTTTAAGTTCATTAGTTATTATTACTTTCTTTTTTTCTTGTTATTTAGGCAGTTTTTTGCCCCTGAATCTTAAGGCTTCTTATCCTGTGAAGTAACCTGAAAATTTCTGTCTAACATCTTTCATACTTTTTGGGACAAATTTATATGTGTAAAAAAAATCCATGAAGTGAAAAGTTTACAACAGAGTTATTTAAGTTTATTTATTAGTTATTTCATCTATCTGAAGGGGGTAATAAAATAGTCTATGAAGTAACTATATTATAGATTATTAATAGCCTGTAAAGTAATGGTACATATCCCGGTGGTACTGTTATATAGTATAATACTAGTAATATTGTGATGGAGGAGCAGTGGGCTAGATGGACTGGTTGGTGGTGGTGATGTTGGTGGGGTGTACAGCCTGAACCTTTAATGAATCAGAGGGAGCAGCTGTGAGGGCGGCACATGGCCACAGACATGGTTACCATAGTGATGCGTGAGTCTTCAACCCCTCCCTTCTCTGTTTAGGCCTTCTCAACAGATATCAGCATTTGATTTAGAGTCTGTGTGTTGGGATGACATTTAGGAACTATATATGAGAACAGGCAGTAGCAGCATTGACAGTCCTTTAAAGTCTCCTCAGAAATATCCGTGTTCTTTGAAGTGCTGTACGGGACCTGGTTTATGCTCAATTCTGGTCTTCCATATCTCTCAGAACTCCTTACGATGCCTCAGGCAAACAAGTTTGTGAACGTCGGAGGTGCACCCGGTCAGGTGTCTGTCCCGGAGCAGGGTGAGCCTCCGCCTCTACCGGACGCCAGGATGCCAGGGGCAGATGCAGGAGCTATGGACTACGACCAGGGAGACCCGGAGATCGTCAAATCACCCAGTGACCCAAAGACGTACAGGTGGGGAAGTGTTTGAACATCAGATGGGGGATTCACGTGTCAGTTGTGGATCTTATTATCTACCATTAGGTTAATTTTGTTATGTTCAGAAGATCCAGATGACTCGGAACATACAGTATTTGGATGCTGAGATGGTTTCTGCTGAAAACCGCCACTGATTGGTTCAGAACAGGGATGCAATTATCGATTAATTCGTTAGTCATAAGTAGGTTGGCTTTGTCGATGAATTCAAAATAAATTGATAAGCGGTGTTTTTTCCCTTAATATTCTTGTTTTAAAAGGGTATATAAGAATAAAAGGTAAATATAGTTTATATACTGAATAAAAATGCATGTATTCATTAATGAATGGTTTATTGTAGCATTAGGGACAGTTCAGTCAATGGCAATGAATTCTTTATAGAAACTGAATAAAATATGTTAAATACTGTGGACTGGCTCATCTGTTGCATGTGAAACATTAGAAGCTCAACCAAAGAAATACTGAACAGAGAGCAACACAAAATATTATTATATCAAAACGTCCTCAATGGTGCTGCGCCTTCTCAGTAACACCCTCCACTGTCCTATCAAGGCATATGTTGCGTTTCCATTACACTTTTTTACAAATAAAAAGTGAAACTGAGAATTTGTGACACAGGTATGGCAGCAGGGGGTCGGTGTATTATTGCGATGCTGCTACTGCTGAGACAATAGTCAACATAGGATGAAGACAGCGTGTGATTGTTCAGAGGTAAAGCCCTTATGTAATGCATAATGATTGAATAGTGTTACAGCACAGCTACATCACGTTAATTAGGCCAAAAATAGCTGGAAACTAGATTTTCAAGACTTTAGATTGACCAGCTATGTCCCATCCAGCACTGCCAGACCTGGAAATGTGCAAAGTGTTTCCAATACATTTTTGCAGTAAATTGGATTATTGACACATCTGAAAACCCACCTTGGGAAAGCATAAAAAGGTTTTTATGATATTTGGCAGTTCATTCAAATTAGATGTCTCTCCATTACAGGATTTTCTTTGCGGTTTTTAGGCTATGTGCAGATCTAGGGGTAATGAAAATGTGACTCTACCGGCCTTCCCACACGCCCGCTCCATGCAGCACAGCTGCATGCCAGCTGTTTTAGTGGTGACTGAGCGATCTTGTTGAGCTCTTGTACTTAAACGTTAAACGATTTTCGTGTGTGTGTGTGTGTATGTATGTATATATATATATATATATATATATATATATATATATATATATATATATATATATATATATATATATATATATATATATATATATATATATATATATATATATCAGGCTTGATGATGGGTCAGTATGGACCACTGGCCACTTGGCACGATTAATGAAAGTTTACCTGAAGGTTTTGAGGTAATGTGAGATTTATTTGGCAATCTGCTAATTTAAGGATGTATTTGTCACTGTCTCTTCCTTTCTGGAATATTGTTTATAGGCTGGATCAGTTGTCCTTGTGTTTTCTGATCGGGCTTATAAATAAAATGTATTATTATAGATTTTATTTTTAGGTTAGCGGCATGTTGACCCCAGCGTTGGAGTCCTGTCCCTCATGCAGATGAGCCAATGGCGGGGTCCCGAACTCAGACATCTGTAGCTTTCAGCTCCACAGAAAATCGATTCAGTTCATTTCAATTCCAAAATACTTTCTGAATCCATGAAGGGAAAGTCTGAAGGATCTCCTGTAGCATCTGTGTTGCAGCTGATCGGAAGAAGTGTCTGACTGAAGACACTGTTGCAGAGTCACTGTGCTACGAACAGGATGCTCAGGGTTGTCCACGATCTTCTTCATTTTATGAAGTACGCTTCTTTGCCCAATCAGCTCCACAGGCTCCAGAAGACTCCCCAGAACAGAGCCAGCCATCTTTATCAGTTTGATGCACTTCCACATGCTAGTTGCAGAGATCAACTTATCTGTAATTAGATTTGTCTTTTTTGCAGGTACATTGAGCTGAGCAACGGTCTCCGAGCACTCCTCATCTCCGACTTATACAGCACTGACGGGAGAAGAGTTGGTGGCAATGAAGAGGATGAGGAGGAGAAGGAGGAAGAGGTGAGGCAGCAAGAGGAAGAGGAGGAGGAGGAAGAGGGGGACTCAGGTGAGGGCTCCCAGGAGGAAGAGGAGGACAATGAGGATGAAGATCCCGACAGCGACTTCGACGAGCTAGATGAAGAGAACACAACAAAGAAAAAGAAGAGCTCTGAAAAACAGGTGGCTCAGAGAACAAGGACGGGGGGGCAGGGTCAGTGATGGCACTCTGCTTTTTGGCGTGTGTCGTTATGTGATTGTCCCACATTTGTCGCCTCTCAGGCCGCCGCTGCTCTATGCGTTGGTGTGGGAAGCTTCAGCGACCCTGAGGAGCTGCCTGGCCTTGCCCACTTCCTGGAGCACAGTGAGTTTCCCTGACATGGTTACCCAGAGGACACGCTAAAGCATGCCAGAATTAAGTAGAAATATTTTTAACGATAAAAAATGTCTCAAAATTAGCATTTAAAACAGCACTGCAGAGGAGTTAGTCTTTTTTAGTCGCCGGTAATCTCTGTTAGTTGCCGGTAATCTCTGTTAGTTGCCACTAACAGAGATTACCGGCTAATAGAGACTACAGGCAACTAACAGAGACTACCGGCGGCTAACAGAGACTACCGGCAACTAACAGAGGCTAACAGAGACTACCGGCGACTAACAGAGACTACCTGCCACTAACAGAGACTACCGGCAACTAACAGAGACTAACAGAGATTACCAGCAACTAAAAGAGACTACCGGCGGCTAACAGAGACTACCGGCAACTAACAGAGGCTAACAGAGACTACCGGCGACTAACAGAGACTACCTGCCACTAACAGAGACTACCGGCAACTAACAGAGACTAACAGAGATTACCAGCAACTAAAAGAGACTACCAGAGATAGTCTCTGTTAGTCGCCGGTAATCTCCGGCAACTAAAAGAGACTACCAGAGATAGTCTCTATTTGTCGCCGGTAATCTCTGGTAGTCTCTGTTTGTCGCCGGTAATTTCTGGTAGTCGCCGGTAGTCTCTGTTAGTCAGCGGTAATCTCTGGTAGTCTCTGTTAGTCGCCGGTAGTCTCTGTTAGTCGCCGGTAGTCTCTGTTACTCGCCGGTAATCTCTGTTAGTCGCCGGTAATTTCTGGTAGTCGCCGGTAGTCTCTGTTAGTCAGCGGTAATCTCTGGTAGTCTCTGTTAGTCGCCGGTAGTCTCTGTTACTCGCCGGTAATCTCTGTTAGTTGCCGGTAGTCTTTGTTAGTCTCTGTTAGTCGCCGGTAGTCTCTGTTAGTCGCCGGTAGTCTCTGTTAGTCGCCGGTAGTCTTTGTTAGTCTCTCTTAGTCGCCGGTAGTCTCTGTTAGTTGCTGGTAGTCTCTGGTAGTCTTTGGTAGTTGCCAGTAGTCTCTGTTAGTCGCCGGTAGTCTCTGTTAGTCGACGGTAGTCTCTGGAAGTCTCTGTTAGCTGCCTGTAGTCTCTGTTAGTTTCTGTTAGTCGCCGGTAGTCTTTGTTAGTCTCTCTTAGTCGCTGGTAGTCTCTGTTAGTTGCCGGTAGTCTCTGGTAGTCTCTGTTAGTCGCCGGTAGTCTCTGTTAGTCGCTGGTAGTCTCTGTTAGTGGCCGGTAGTCTCTGTTAGTTTCTGTTAGTTACCGGTAGTCTTTGTTAGTCTCTCTTAGTCGCTGGTAGTCTCTGTTAGTTGCCGGTAGTCTCTGGTAGTCTCTGTTAGTCGCCGGTAGTCTCTGTTAGTCGCCGGTAGTCTCTGTTAGTCGCCGGTAGTCTCTGTTAGTCGCTGGTAGTCTCTGGAAGTCTCTGTTAGCTGCCTGTAGTCTCTGTTAGTCGCCGGTAGTCTCTGTTAGTCGCCGGTAGTCTCTGTTAGTCGCTGGTAGTCTCTGGAAGTCTCTGTTAGCTGCCTGTAGTCTCTGTTTGTCGCCGGTAGTCTCTGTTAGTCGCCAGTAGTCTCTGCTAATTGCCAGTAGTCTCTGGTAGTCTCTGTTAGTCGCCGGTAGTCTCTGTTAGTCGCCGGTAGTCTCTGTTAGTCGCCGGTAGTCTCTGGAAGTCTCTGTTAGCTGCCTGTAGTCTCTGTTAGTCGCCGGTAGTCTCTGTTAGTCGCCGGTAGTCTCCGTTAGTCGCCGGTAGTCTCCGTTAGTCGCCGGTAGTCTCTGTTAGTCGCCGGTAGTCTTTGTTAGTCTCTCTTAGTTGCCGGTAGTCTCTGTTAGTCGCTGGTAGTCTCTGGAAGTCTCTGTTAGCTGCCTGTAGTGTCTGTTAGTCGCCGGTAGTCTCTGTTAGTCGCCGGTAGTCTCTGGAAGTCTCTGTTAGCTGTTTGTAGTCTCTGTTAGTTTCTGTTAGTCGCCGGTAGTCTCTGTTAGTCGCCGGTAGTCTCTGTTAGTCGCCGGTAGTCTCTGTTAGTCGCCGGTAGTCTCTGTTAGTCGCCGGTAGTCTCTGGAAGTCTCTGTTAGCTGTTTGTAGTCTCTGTTAGTTTCTGTTAGTCGCTGGTAGTCTCTGTTACTCGCCGGTAATCTCTGTTAGTCGCCGGTAATTTCTGGTAGTCGCCGGTAGTCTCTGTTAGTCGCCGGTAGTCTCTGGAAGTCTCTGTTAGCTGTTTGTAGTCTCTGTTAGTTTCTGTTAGTCGCTGGTAGTCTCTGTTAGTCGCCGGTAGTCTCTGGAAGTCTCTGTTAGCTGTTTGTAGTCTCTGTTAGTCGCCGGTAGTCTCTGTTAGTTGCCGGTAGTCTCTGGTAGTCTCTGTTAGTCGCCGGTAGTCTCTGTTAGTCGCTGGTAGTCTCTGTTAGTGGCCGGTAGTCTCTGTTAGTTTCTGTTAGTTGCCGGTAGTCTTTGTTAGTCTCTCTTAGTCGCTGGTAGTCTCTGTTAGTTGCCGGTAGTCTCTGGTAGTCTCTGTTAGTCGCCGGTAGTCTCTGTTAGTCGCCGGTAGTCTCTGTTAGTCGCCGGTAGTCTCTGGAAGTCTCTGTTAGCTGTTTGTAGTCTCTGTTAGTCGCCGGTAGTCTCTGTTAGTCGCCGGTAGTCTCTGTTAGTCGCCGGTAGTCTCTGGAAGTCTCTGTTAGCTGTTTGTAGTCTCTGTTAGTTTCTGTTAGTCGCCGGTAGTCTCTGTTAGTCGCCGGTAGTCTCTGGAAGTCGCCGGTAGTCTCTGTTAGTCGCCGGTAGTCTCTGTTAGTCGCCGGTAGTCTCTGTTAGTCGCCGGTAGTCTCTGGTAGTCTCTGTTAGTCGCCGGTAGTCTCTGTTAGTCGCTGGTAGTCTCTGGTAGTCTCTGTTAGTCGCCGGTAGTCTCTGTTAGTCGCTGGTAGTCTCTGTTAGTGGCCGGTAGTCTCTGTTAGTTTCTGTTAGTTGCCGGTAGTCTTTGTTAGTCTCTCTTAGTCGCTGGTAGTCTCTGTTAGTTGCCGGTAGTCTCTGGTAGTCTCTGTTAGTCGCCGGTAGTCTCTGTTAGTCGCTGGTAGTCTCTGTTAGTGGCCGGTAGTCTCTGTTAGTTTCTGTTAGTTGCCGGTAGTCTTTGTTAGTCTCTCTTAGTCGCTGGTAGTCTCTGTTAGTTGCCGGTAGTCTCTGGTAGTCTCTGTTAGTCGCCGGTAGTCTCTGTTAGTCGCCGGTAGTCTCTGTTAGTCGCCGGTAGTCTCTGGAAGTCTCTGTTAGCTGTTTGTAGTCTCTGTTAGTCGCCGGTAGTCTCTGTTAGTCGCCGGTAGTCTCTGTTAGTCGCCGGTAGTCTCTGGAAGTCTCTGTTAGCTGTTTGTAGTCTCTGTTAGTTTCTGTTAGTCGCCGGTAGTCTCTGTTAGTCGCCGGTAGTCTCTGTTAGTCGCCGGTAGTCTCTGGAAGTCGCCGGTAGTCTCTGTTAGTCGCCGGTAGTCTCTGTTAGTCGCCGGTAGTCTCTGTTAGTCGCCGGTAGTCTCTGGAAGTCTCTGTTAGCTGCCTGTAGTCTCTGTTAGTCGCCGGTAGTCTCTGTTAGTCGCCGGTAGTCTCTGGAAGTCGCCGGTAGTCTCTGTTAGTCGCCGGTAGTCTCTGGAAGTCGCCGGTAGTCTCTGTTAGTCGCCGGTAGTCTCTGTTAGTCGCCGGTAGTCTCTGTTAGTCGCCGGTAGTCTCTGGAAGTCTCTGTTAGCTGCCTGTAGTCTCTGTTAGTCTCTGTTAGTCGCCACTAGTCTCTGTTAGCTCTGTAACTATAATTCACACAACACAAAGTATAATTGGCTGCGGTAAAGTCTAACGTTAGACGAATACGTCTCACTCTGACATCAGGGCTTGTTATCATTCTGTTAGCACCCTTCAGTTATGACGCTAATGGCCATGGAACAGCTCGTCAACTGTTTTCACACTGCAACGACTGAGACTTCCCCAAAGGAACTCTGGGTATGAGTTTGGTTCACTTGGTTCAGCATGAACACAGCAACTGCGTCTAAGTGACATCACCCCTCTCCAGAGGTGGTCTTGGGTCGGCTGTCGGCGAACTCTGATCTGGTCTGTTTGGGGCGTGAAAGCTCCCCGACCTCAGTCCGGACCAGCTATGTGCAGACTCCACATGTTTGAGCTGAAACGGCTTCCGGAGACAGCTGTGCAGTGCATTGTGGGCGGTGAAGGAGCAGATAAAGAAACATAGCAAGAGTCTTGGCTGGCAGCTGCAGACAGTTGTTCCAGATGTTGATGACATTGCACTCTTCCTGTTTGCAGTCAGATTACCTGTAGCTCAGCTGATCCGGTTTATCCCAACTTGCTGCGTGTTGCTTGCGTATTTCTTTAGCCAGTCTCTCTGTGCCCCTCCCCCAGTGGTGTTCATGGGCAGTGAAAAATACCCGGCAGAAAATGGCTTCGATGCCTTCCTGAAGAAACATGGAGGAAGTGATAACGCCTCCACTGACTGTGAGAGGACCATCTTCCAGTTCGATGTTCAGAGGAAGTACTTCAGAGAGGCCCTTGACAGGTGAGATTCATATCATTTCACTTTTGGGAAATCTGTCATCTCTTGATTTTTCTAGGAGATCATCTTGAGTTTCATTGACCTAAAATAGATGAGAAAACATTAGTTTTGAGGTCCAGTAGGTCCAGTAGGTCCAGTAGCCCCAAATATTATATAAGACCTTTTCAAGTCAGTATAATCCACATTCAAAAATACTTTATTGGTTCGTAAAAGAAAATTATTAGTTGCAGTAGTTTTTATGATTTAAGTCTCTTCAAATATTAATTGCATGGTTTACTGCTGTGTACAGGAAAGATCTCCTGTAGTGGTCTGAAGGATCTTGTGTAGTGTCTGAAGGGTCTTCTGTGGCAATCTACAGGATCTCCCGTGGCCTCTGAAGGTCTGAAGGATCTTCTGTAGAAGGATCACCTGTTGTGGTCTGAAGGATCTCCTGTTGTGGTCTGAAGGATCTCCTGTTGTGGTCTGAAGGAGCTCCTGTTGTGGTCTGAAGGATCTCCTGTTGTGGTCTGAAGGATCTCCTGTTGTGGTCTGAAGGATCTCCTGTTGTGGTCTGATGGATCTCCTGTTGTGGTCTGATGGATATTTTGCAGAGGTCTGAAGAATCTTTTGCAGAGGTCTGAAGGATCTCCTATAGTGGCCCGAAGAAGCCTCAGTGCTGAAGGTTGTCAATAATCTTGTTCATTTTATGAAGTATCCTCCTTTGCACAATAAGTTTCAGACGCTCCAGAACAGAACCATCTTTATCAGTTTGTTCAGTTTCTGGTTGTTCACTGGTTCTGATGCTGCTCCCCAACAGATGACTGCAGATGTGACTGAACTCTCCACAACACCTTTGTTGAAGATATTCAACATCTTGCTCCAAATGCTGAAGTACCTAAGCTTCCTCAATAATTTAAAGTCTGATCTGTCGTTTCTTATAAACAGGATCAGTGTCTGAGTTTTCCTGCTGATAACAAGTCTCCAACTTGGACTGGAAGTCTGAGGTGTACAGCGTGAAGAGGAGTGGTGAGAGTACAGTCCCCTGTGGTGCTCCTCTGCTGCCGACCACCTGCTCAGAAACACAACCGCTCAGCTCTCACAAACTGTGGTCTGTTCGTTAGGCAGTCAGTAATCCAGGTGATGGTGGAGGCGTCCACTTGTTTCTTCTGGAGTTTCTTACGTAGAAATGCAGGCTGGATGGGGTTAAATCCACCGGAGAACTCAAAGAACATGATTCTCACAGTGCTGCCTGCTTTGTCAACAGGATCTAAGACAGATCTAACAGACCTGTGCAGACCTTGATGAGAAGATTATGAACCATTAATTTGAATCAGGTGTGTTGAAGCAGGGAAAGCATTTTCTAATCAATCCTCGTTATGACATGAAGTGCAGTGAAGCAGGTAGTAGTTAGTAAAAAACCCATAAGCTACAGCTCCACTGCTCTGCCAGCAGGGGTCACCTGTAGCTGGCTGGGCCACGCCCACCTTCTGTCAATCAAAGTTAGCTGCAGCTAACTGCAGCTGCAGCTCCTGAAGGAGCTGGTAGCTGCCGCTAACTTCTGAGCTCCCAGCGGACATTTACAGCTGTATATTAGTTTCAGATGTTGTTTTTGTGGCAAAATTGAGCCATTGACTGAGCTAACTATCAGCCAAAAGGCTACGCCTCATATTAGAAATAAATGTTTTACTTTATATAATTTTACCTGAAGAGGTACATAAAACTCCCCTGTACAGTTGTCATGGATGTAAAATCAGACGATTGGGACCTAATGAGACCGGAATGAGACCGATTGAGACTGTAAGGTTGGACATTGTAACATTGAGGTTACAGGAGATTTACTCACTGTTGGATCCTGACCCTCGAGGTAAGTAGAGGAACCGTAGATCTGGATCCAGACCCTCATGGACAGTGGTTCTAGTGGTCAGTAGAGGAACCACAGGTTTTGCATTTACAGATTGGAGTCTAAATTAATGTCTTGCCCCTTCAGGTATTGATAAATTATTTCTAAATTTGACTTTGACTGAGGAAGGTTGGAGGTTACCTGTCTGGTTTTGAAGCAGTTGCTGACTGGTTTTTGAAAAGGCACTTGTGGTTTCCTTGTGTTTGAATGATGTTTGAAGAGTGCCTGACATTCCTTACTGCCATCATACTTCCTGCAGATCTTAGTCATATCAAGCATCCATCCACGGTCCGGCCTGAGCAGTTTCACACAGACTCTGTGTTACCTGTATTCCAGGTGGGCTCAGTTCTTCATCTGTCCTCTGATGATCGAGGACGCTGTGGACAGAGAGGTGGAGGCTGTGGACAGTGGTGAGTCCTCGTCCGTCTGCTCACCTTCTTGCGATCATCTGCTTCCTCATCTACAACTTCTGGTTCTGGTGTCTCCCCAGAGTTCCAGTTAGCCAGACCGTCGGACTCCCATCGGAAGGAGATGCTGTTTGGGAGTCTGGCCAAACCAGGACACCCGATGAGCAAATTCTACTGGGGTGAGAACCACACACACTGAAAGAAAAACGTCTGGTTTCAGTCCAGGATCTGGTGGTCAGAGGTGACTGTTGGATCCGGTTCTGATGGTCATCCTTCAGCTGAACAAACAGGAGAAAGATTAATTAAATTTTAATGACATAATGTTACTTACAACCTTGGTTATTATAGATTAGGATTTTTTTATTTCCTTTTGTTATTTACCATGCTTTATTATAACGTATTATGACTTACTGTAGTTGACATTCTGAGGCTCAACATTTAGATTCAGGAGGAACACCATGTGTTCTTTTTTGGTCATGGAACACTGGCTCCGGTTCTCTAGGAGGAGAACCGGAGGCAGAGGCAAGACACTCTCAAGAAATTATATCGCTCTGCTGGTCTAGAAACGCCTAGATGTCCTACTGGAGGATCTGGAGAGCCTGGAGATGGATGGTTGGATGGATGGATGGATGGATGGATGGATGGATGGATGGATGGATGGATGGATGGATGGATGGATGGGTGGATGGGTGGATGGATGAGTGGATGGATGGATGAACGATGAGTGGATCATTGATAGATCCTTGGGGAGGGTCACATCCTCAGCTTTGGCCTCACATTTGCAGGGGGTGGTCCTGGGTGGTCTCTCACAGGTGTGTTGCCCTGACAGGTAACGCCCAAACGCTGAAGCAGGAGCCCAAACTGAAACAGATTAACACCTACGAGAGGCTGCGGGACTTCTGGAGGAGACATTACTCTGCTCATTACATGACGCTGGCTGTCCAGTCCAGAGGTACTCACCACCAGCACACCTGGAACACACCCGTGTTTGGCCGAAATCAGCAGCAGTCACAGATGGCGGGTGTTCTTGAACCTGGCGGCTTTATTCAGGCCTGACTTCACCTGAATGTCTAAATGTCTGTAACCAAGCCCACTTGTGATGTCATCAGCTCACAGTATGTTTGCTGTGTAGAGACGCTGGACACTCTGGAGGAGTGGGTGAGGGAGATCTTCACCAAGGTGCCCAACAAGTAAGAACTCCCACACCAGAACATTAATGTGAGCTTTAACTCCCAAGCAAAAACGTAACTTTGATGGCTACAGCGCCTCTAATAGGTGTCCTGTTGAGGTCAGATTAGTTTTATTCTCTCCACACTGAATCATGAACGAGTCTTTGAAGGTTTGTGAACTTCAGAAATTTGCATCTGTAGATGTTGACCTCTGGAACGTCGTAGGCTCTTTGTTGGAGCTTTAGGTTCCCTCTACTGAAGTTTTAGGTAAGTGAAGCAGATTTCAGATAATTTGCTCATGTGATTCATGAGATGATGACAGGTGTGAGGTGTAGCATCTCTTGTGGACAAAACTACAACATTTGAGGTGCTTCCAAAGAATGTTGTACTTTTGGACATGGTTTTGTTAAGTTTGGATTAATAAAAACTGCATATTTGAGTGGATAAGTTTGAGTTTGAAACAGATTGTTTAAACCAATTATTAAAGGTCCATATTCCACATTTTTTGATAAGTACCACAACAGAGTCGTTAATGTTCTATTGTGACTCAGACTAACTGCAGCAACGTTGGTGCTCCGATGCACCTCCATCATACCATAATCAACTAATCAGATTTCTTCCTGCTCGTTACACAAATAAACTGCAGACTTTGACAAGTTGGGCTTCCACGTCCTGTAGGACTTTAAATTCGTGATACAACACAACAAAGTCATTTTACTTTCTTCCATCAATGGTGTACCACAAATTACATACTCTATTTCAGCAAACACAGGTGATTGACATAAAGAAAATGATTTGACAAATTCGTTGAATGAACATAAAGAAATTAATCAACAATAAGCTTCACACCGAGACTTATATATCAAGAAGTCCAGATCAGCAGAAGAGCAACAATGAGATGACTTGTAGCTGCGTCACACAGGAAAACATTTTAATCTTTTACCAAGTTTAAAACCTCTCGGACAACATAAAACCTTTAAACTTGACCAAAACCACCAAATATGTACTGTTAAGTTTACTGTTACCATGGCAACTTAAACAGGCTGACATCAGACACTTTTAGTCAACATATCACTGACTTTCCAAAAGTCTTGGAAATGGGTTAAAAAATGGGACCGCCTCAGGACTTCCTCATGGCAGCGGTTTCTGGACTGTTTTCAGTTCTCTTTGATCTGAGTGTGACGTTTGACATAATTTACACTGCATTCCCATTGGCATCCTTATCTCCAGCTCAATATCATAAAATTGAGCTTTTTTTTTATTGCCATTAAATTCACTTTGTCCACATACTTTTTGTAATATTCTACAACTCTGTTGTTAAAGGTGCGTACCAATAATAATAATAATTAAACTATATTCATAAAGCACCTTTTTCAACAATGTTACAAAGTGCTTAACCTGGCAGCGGAGGGAAAACCCTATGACTACATGACTTTAGCCCAGAGATGTATTATTACAATTAGCAGAGTGAGCAGAGGACTGTCAGAGTGCTCCGCCTGCACACAAAAATAGAGGATTCCAGCTCCATGATCTAAATGATCTAACAGACCTGGAGTTATTGTGTTACAGTCAAAGTAAAATTACTATTGTTGTGCTTTCTATAAATAGGAGTCAAAACTGCAGAATTTGGGACCTTTAAAGACCTTTAAGTCACTTAAGAGAAGCTAAGATTGAAAAAATTGTGATCTCTGCTGCAAATCAGCAGTCGTCCAGATGTTTGTAGTCCAGTTAGTTTACTGGTCTCATCAGGCTTCATGGATAGTTACATCTGAGTATCATTTGCAAATTAATCCTGCATAGTAGTAGCTAATGGAAGCATGCTTAGAGTATAAAAGTAGTGTTCCATGTCCAGAACCCTGAGGAACACCAGGACTATCTTCTGTACAGCACATATTTCAAAGGCCACATTCTTCCGTGTCAGTATAAAAAACAACAGCAGGTGACACGATACCGACGAGGCATGAGTAAACCCCCCTAACACCCCCCCCCCACCCCCCCCCCCAATCAGTCAAGAGGATGCAGCTCATCATTGTTCCATACCGGTTTATGAGCAGTATTATGTGAAGATTAGTCAGGGAGTCTGTTTGTTGTTCACTGATCAATGACAGCAGGTCTGTGTTGGTTTGTTTGCAGCAGCGAACCTCAACCGGACTTCTCTCACCAGCAGCAGCCGTTCGATACGCCGGCCTTCACCAAGCTCTACAGAGGTCACTCCTTCCACTCTTGTTGTAGTTGGTCAGTGCTGCTCCATACTCACACCACAGACTGTATAAAGACAACTTGACAAAGACTTCTGTGATGTCACCTATATGTTTCTGAAGACAGGCTTTGAAGTAATATTTACGCTCTGCCCAACTCCTGGTTAGTCCAGGAGCCTGGCAGCTGGTTACAACACGCCCACCTTGGCGGTCTATGCTAACCTATGGTGCTAATGACGTAGTTGACCATCATTCTGACTGAGTCCGTCCATCATCACCATTTCAGATGTCGTTTTGGTGTTTTGGTGACTGCTGAAGGGCTACAACAGCAGGCTACCCACCAGCAGGACAAGCTGCAGGTGGTGTACAAGCTCTGGCTGATGGGTTACTTCTGCTGACGGATCTGGCTGAGCTGTTGTCAAACCCAAACCCTTCCAGGCCAATGCAGAGCAGTTATGGAGGTCCATTAGGACAGTTACCAGTGCAAAACAGAATGACTTTCCAGTGTTTTTATTCACAGCCTACAAGTCATGTGAAAGAAGCTAAAGTTATGATACTGTAGCTGTTTGATGCCTCAGCGGTTATTTATGAAATCGTGCCCATAATTACACATAGACTTGACGTTTAGCATAATCTTAAGATAATCTTAGATGAAGCACATGAACATTAACGTACATGCAGGTTTCATGGTTGTAAAATCAAATGAACCAACTTTGGCTTCCTAGTCTGAAGCAAACCTAGGAATGAAGAAAATCTAAATGAAGTTCTCTTCAAAAACCCCAGTATGACATCACAGATTTCTTCTTATACAGTCTGTGATGAAAGATGAAAATCTGTGATTATGGAGCCCAAAACTGTTTTTTTTTGTACCAGACTGTAAATATGTTTACTTCTGCTATAAAGTTGGACTTGTTAACATGGAGGTCAATGGAGATTAACTCATTGTTGGATCCAGACTCTAGTGGTCAGTTGAGGAACTGCAGGTCTGGCTCCAGACCCTAGTGGTCAGGCTCTGGACCATAGTGGTCAGTAGAGAAACTGCACTTTGGCTGATAAAGTTGAAGAAAGACTAGAGGTTATTGGTTGCCTCAAATGCTTAAGTTGGGCCTTTCCTATGATTTATTGGCTGTTGAAATCTTTCATGTTATGATGACATCACTTGTGTTTCAGTGGTTCCTGTGAGGAAGGTTCATGCTCTGACCATCAGCTGGGCCGTCCCTCCTCAGGGAAAATACTACAGGTGCGTCCTGGAGGCCGTCCACACCAATCTGTAGAGACCAGATCAGATCTGAGTTACCTGCTCGGAACTTCAGCATGTCTGCAGGTGTGATGTCATCAATGAGGTCATATTTGTGTTTTTCAGAGTGAAGCCTCTTCATTACATATCCTGGCTGATTGGACATGAGGGAGCTGGGAGCATCTTGTCTCTGCTCAGGAAGAAGTGAGTCCTCAAACACACCTGGGAAAAAAAAACAAACAAACTAGAGTAGACCTGAAAAACCTGGAACAAACCTGAAACACACCTGTGTATGTGTGTTCAGGTGCTGGGCTCTGGCTCTTTTTGGAGGGAACAGCGAGACAGGTTTCGACCAGAACTCCACCTACTCCATCTTCTCCATCTCCATCACCCTCACAGACCAGGGCTTCCAGAACTTTTACCAGGTCTGTTCTCTCACACACAGCGCTAAAGGTCTGGAGCAGCTGCCGTGCTTTGACATCTTAGGGCCTTCATACATCTTTGGTTCTTGGTGAACCCCTGTTCTTGGTCTGTGCAGGTGATCCACCTGGTGTTCCAGTACCTGAAGATGCTGCAGACTCTGGGCCCTCAGCAGAGGTAGAACACGCACTCTTCCTCACACTCATCTTCACACACTCTTTCCATCTTAAATGTGGAATATGCTGCTGAATAGAAAACAAACCCAAATGTTCAGCCTCTTCCATCTAACCTCCATGAAAAACCAGAATCACATGCTTACCTAATCAGAAAGAGGTGCTATAACCTGTGACAAACTAAATAATTCCAGGAAATGATTTTAAAACACAGACTTCCTCTAGGTCTTAAATGGTTGGTCTGTTAGGAACTGACTTACTGTCTACAATGAAGCACTGGTACAACTAAACAAAAGTTCTCATCACTTCAGAGATGGATATGAAGATGTTGGCGTATGTGAGAAGTAGCAGATGATTGATCTTAACTTGTTGTAGGGCTGGGTATTGAGAAGCAATACCTTTCTGGCATTGATCTTTGTTACCATTGAGTAGCGAGAAACTCCACGTCATTCTATATCTAATATAGATCCATGGCAACGACAATTTAGATCCGTGGTAGTCAACTTCTGCGTGGACAACATCATCCCCACCAGCAAAATGAGACGCTTCCCCAGTTAAAGAGAGCCTTCAGGGAGGGAGACAGAGAATTATTGAGGTCAGTACAACAACAACTGTAAGTCAAGATCAGAAACGAAGTGTACAGGAGGAACCTGGAGAACAAGATCCAGCAGCACAACGTGGAACATGTGTGGTCAAGGATGAAGAAGATCACAGGCTTCAAGCAGAAGAAGCAGACAGATGGAAGTCTGGACCGCGCTGCGGTGGAATGTGGAATTAGTGCTGCTCCATCATTGTCTCCTACATCAGGAGATGCTGCCCCCATTGCACCAGCAGATGGCAGTAAATAAAAAGGCTGATACAACCTTCTGCATCACCACTGTCCACAGAGACACCGTTGACAGTTTTCTGATATGCTGCATCACCACCTTCTACATAGGCACTGTTGAGATCATTTTGACCCGCTACCTTGTACAGCAACTGCAACATTATCAGTATGGCTCTCCCCAAACTGCAGGACATTTTCTACAAGAACAGTGTTCACAGGGTCTCCTGCATTGTGCAGGACCCTCACACACCATGTGGACCAACCCACAACCATTCTCAGTGGTCTGTTATTAAAATTATCAACACATATTAACAGATTCTCTTTAAAATATGAATGATTATGTTCTTTATTTGCAGTCCAGATGTTGATGCAGTGCTAAGTAGCTATAGTGATGACACCTAGCCTTTGGTTAACAACCAAAAGTGTCAATCATGTACCGGCACTTGTTCCTGATGTCTTCACATGTCTGAATCTGTCTCCTCGTTAAGTTCTTCTCCAATAACCTTTATTTACAGCTAACGTTTGTTGTTTCAGAATCTACGAAGAAATTCAGAAGATCGAAGCCAATGAGTTCCACTACCAGGAGCAGGTACTGCCATAAAGACCTACCAGGGTTAAATGTTCATCAGGAGCAGGTTCTGCCATATAGAACTACCAGGGTTAGATGTTCATCAGGAGCAGGTACTGCCATATAGAACTACCAGGGTTAGATGTTCATCAGGAGCAGGTACTGCCATATATACCTACCAGAGTTAGATGTTCATCAGGAACAGGTACTGCCATATAGACCTACCAGAGTTAGATGTTCATCAGGAGCAGGTACTGCCATATAGACCTACCAGAGTTAGATGTTCATCAGGAGCAGGTACTGCCATATAGACCTACCAGAGTTAGATGTTCATCAGGAGCAGGTACTGCCATATAGACCTACCAGAGTTAGATGTTCATCAGGAACAGGTACTGCCATATAGACCTACCAGAGTTAGATGTTCATCAGGAGCAGGTACTGCCATATAGACCTACGAGAGTTAGATGTTCATCAGGAGCAGGTACTGCCATATAGACCTACCAGAGTTAGATGTTCATCAGGAGCAGGTACTGCCATATATACCTACCAGAGTTAGATGTTCATCAGGAACAGGTACTGCCATATAGACCTACCAGAGTTAGATGTTCATCAGGAACAGGTACTGCCATATAGACCTACCAGAGTTAGATGTTCATCAGGAGCAGGTACTGCCATATAGACCTACCAGAGTTAGATGTTCATCAGGAGCAGGTACTGCCATATAGACCTACCAGAGTTAGATGTTCATCAGGAGCAGGTACTGCCATATAAACCTACCGGGGTTAGACGTTCATCAGGAGCAGGTTCTACCATAAAAACCTACCGGGGTTAGACGTTCATCAGGAACAGGTTCTATCATAAAAACCTACCGGGGTTAGACGTTCATCAGGAACAGGTTCTACCATAAAAACCTACCGGGGTTAGACGTTCATCAGGAGCAGGTTCTACCATAAAAACCTACCGGGGTTAGACGTTCATCAGGAGCAGGTTCTACCATAAAAACCTACCGGGGTTAGATGTTCATCAGGAGCAGGTTCTACCATAAAAACCTACCAGAGTTAGATGTTCATCAGGAGCAGGTTCTACCATAAAAACCTACCAGGGTTAGACGTTCATCAGGAACAGGTTTTACCATAAAAACCTACCAGGGTTAGACGTTCATCAGGAGCAGGTTCTACCATAAAAACCTACCAGGGTTAGACGTTCATCAGGAACAGGTTCTACCATAAAAACCTACCAGAGTTAGATGTTCATCAGGAGCAGGTTCTACCATAAAAACCTACCAGAGTTAGATGTTCATCAGGAGCAGGTTCTACCATAAAAACCTACCAGAGTTAGATGTTCATCAGGAGCAGGTTCTACCATAAAAACCTACCAGGGTTAGACGTTCATCAGGAACAGGTTCTACCATAAAAACCTACCAGAGTTAGATGTTCATCAGGAGCAGGTTCTACCATAAAAACCTACCAGAGTTAGATGTTCATCAGGAGCAGGTTCTACCATAAAAACCTACCAGAGTTAGATGTTCATCAGGAGCAGGTTCTACCATAAAAACCTACCAGGGTTAGACGTTCATCAGGAACAGGTTCTACCATAAAAACCTACCAGGGTTAGACGTTCCTCAGGAACAGGTTCTACCATAAAAACCTACCAGGGTTAGACGTTCATCAGGAGCAGGTTCTACCATAAAAACCTACCAGAGTTAGATGTTCATCAGGAGCAGGTTCTACCATAAAAACCTACCAGAGTTAGATGTTCATCAGGAGCAGGTTCTACCATAAAAACCTACCAGAGTTAGATGTTCATCAGGAGCAGGTTCTACCATAAAAACCTACCAGGGTTAGACGTTCATCAGGAACAGGTTCTACCATAAAAACCTACCAGGGTTAGACGTTCATCAGGAGCAGGTTCTACCATAAAAACCTACCAGGGTTAGATGTTCATCAGGAGCAGGTTTTACCATAAAAACCTACCAGGGTTAGACGTTCATCAGGAGCAGGTTCTACCATAAAAACCTACCAGGGTTAGACGTTCATCAGGAGCAGGTTCTACCATAAAAACCTACCAGGGTTAGACGTTCATCAGGAACAGGTTCTATCATAAAAACCTACCGGGTTTAGACGTTCATCAGGAACAGGTTCTACCATAAAAACCTACCGGGGTTAGACGTTCATCAGGAGCAGGTTCTACCATAAAACCCTACCAGAGTTAGATGTTCATCAGGAGCAGGTTCTACCATAAAAACCTACCAGAGTTAGATGTTCATCAGGAGCAGGTTCTACCATAAAAACCTACCGGGGTTAGATGTTCATCAGGAGCAGGTTCTACCATAAAAACCTACCGGGGTTAGACGTTCATCAGGAACAGGTTCTACCATAAAAACCTACCTGGGTTAGACGTTCATCAGGAACAGGTTCTACCATAAAAACCTACTGGGGTTAGACGTTCATCAAGAGCAGGTTCTACCATAAAAACCTACCGGGGTTAGATGTTCATCAGGAGCAGGTACTGCCATAAAAACCTACCGGGGTTAGACGTTCATCAGGAGCAGGTTCTACCATAAAAACCTACCAGGGTTAGATGTTCATCAGGAGCAGGTTCTACCATAAAAACCTACCAGGGTTAGACGTTCATCAGGAGCAGGTTCTACCATAAAAACCTATCAGGGTTAGACGTTCATCAGGAGCAGGTTCTACCATAAAAACCTACCAGGGTTAGACGTTCATCAGGAACAGGTTCTACCATAAAAACCTACCAGGGTTAGACGTTCATCAGGAGCAGGTTCTACCATAAAAACCTACCAGGGTTAGACGTTCATCAGGAGCAGGTTCTACCATAAAAACCTACCAGGGTTAGACGTTCATCAGGAGCAGGTTCTACCATAAAAACCTACCAGGGTTAGACGTTCATCAGGAGCAGGTTCTACCATAAAAACCTACCAGGGTTAGACGTTCATCAGGAACAGGTTCTACCATAAAAACCTACCAGGGTTAGACGTTCATCAGGAGCAGGTTCTACCATAAAAACCTACCGGGGTTAGATGTTCATCAGGAGCAGGTTCTACCATAAAAACCTACCAGGGTTAGACGTTCATCAGGAGCAGGTTCTACCATAAAAACCTACCAGGGTTAGACGTTCATCAGGAGCGGGTTCTACCATAATAAGGCTTTGAAAGTGAGGCTTTACCAGGTGACTTAGGCTGTAAATCTCAGTGTTACTGTTAAAGTGATTTTGAATTTTCTGTGACAGAAGTGAAACGTTTGAACTTCTGTCTCTGTCTCACAGATGGATCCCATTGAGTTTGTGGAGAACATCTGTGAGAACATGCAGCTGTTCCCCAAACAGGACTTCCTAACTGGAGACCAGCTCATGTTTGAGTACGACCCGCAGGTAACTGTGGTCCAGACTCCGGCCCAGAGGAAGTAATGATGAGGGGGTTTGGGAATAGTTCAGTTTGGAAACATTCAGTAATAATTAATGCGACTATCTGAGAATCAGCAGGAAACTTGTGGTTGTTCTGTCACACAGAAACATGAATAAAAGCTGTCATACATGCAAACTCACATGTACTTCTGGCAAAGGAATTTGTTTGTGAGTAGAAATTTAATATTTCTTTAATTGACCTGGAAAAATGTTGGAATAAATTAACATCTCATTCAAAGTTGTTCCTTCTGAAACCACTGATATAATCCTGTACAGAGAGTCAACTAAACTGGAATATTCTGGAATAGTTAAAATAGTAGGTCCAGTTCTGCAGTGACTGGAAGGATGTTTAAAGGAAGGTAGTTTTAATCAGCTTTTAAATGGAATGGTCTGCCCTTAACTGTTAATAAGACTAACCTTTGCAGTGGTGTAACAAATAAATCTGTCTTGAGGTCTAGCACATGCAGCATCAGCAGGGATCACCGGTAAACTCTGTCACACGGCGTTTTTAGATTAAATCCCGCTGTTATCCCTGGATGATGGGACGCCTGTTTAACACGCACTGGGCAGTGTAAATGCAAGGCATGTTATTGCCTCTCCGGTGCCTGAAGCCAGGTTGAGGCAGGTCTTGGGTTTGACACCTGGTCTCCATGAACAGACAGGATCCTCAGTTAGGATGCTGAATGAAACTATAAGCATGTTGTTGTTTAAACACTTTAATAATTGTTGGTTAAACTTTAATGTGACCATATTCACCTTCTCTGTCTGAACTCAGGACTGTCTACAATGTTGTAATATTGAATTACCAGAAAAAAGCTGGAAACAATAAGGTAGTTAGCAGGGTTGGGAACCTCTTCAGTTGTTAATTAAATGAAACCTGAAAGCTGGAAATATGGCGGTTTAAGATGATTGTGAACCAGTCTGTCTGAACCAGATATATCCTGAAAGATGCGTGTTATCAGCTATAATGGTGTTCTCTTCGTTACAGTAACTTTCATTTAGAGAACTTCCACTTTGTTTCAGTTAGTTCTCACATATTCCCGTTAATTCCCAGCGAAAGTCTCCAACCTTGAAAATTCCTAACATCTGACTAAAGACTGACTTGTGTGCCAGGTGATCGGGCCGGTCCTGATGCTGCTGACGCCCTGCAGAGCAAACCTGCTGCTGCTCTCTCCAGAGAACCAAGGCCTCTGCCCGCTCACAGAGAACTGGTTCGGTACCCGCTACAGCTGTGAAGGTACGACACCCACAACACGTTTCACTCACTGTCATCCTGAACTTTGACCCTGAACCGTGACCCTGAACTAAAACTATGTGAGGCTAAAAATAGCTTAAAAATTAGGTTTTTTAGTATCACACCTGATGATCCACAGTGTTGAGAGGTCTGAGGAGCGATAGAGCCCAGAAGCCATCAGCAGAACATTAGTGACCCTGACCAGGGTTGTCTCATTGACACTGGATTTAATCAAGGTTGTGGACAGTGAACTTTGGTCCTAACAGTGATGGGTGGTGTGATGTGACACTGATGGAGTTTGACCTTGGCGTTCACCTTCAATCTCTTTGGAAGTTGTTCTAGGCTCTTTGCTTTACAGTCATTATCTGTGTCTTCAGTTTGCCATTCGTTTTCCACTTGTCCGGCAGGTTACAGTCCTGTGGAGCCTAAAACCTCAGCAAGAAATTTCCAGCTATAGTCACAGGAAATATCACCGTTATTGACACCATTGTCCTAGAGGGTGGTGATGGAAATTGGGCAACTGTTTGTGGAAGAAGGAGAGCAGGGAGGCGTGTCTGTAGGCAGAGATGGTTGAGAGCAGGGACTTTGAATGTTGGGACGATGACAGGAAAAGCCAGAGAGTTGGTTGACATGATGCAGAGGAGGAAGGTGGACACGCTGTGTGTGGACAGGGAGCCAGGCTAGAAGGATCACGGTGTGATCATGGTGTGGATGGGAGGAGAAATGGAGGCATCCTGAAGGAGGAGCTTGTTAGGAATGTTCTGGAGGTGAAGAGAGTGTCAGATGGAGTGATGAGTCTGCAGCTAAAATCGAAGGTGAGATGTTCAGTGATGTTAGTGGTTATGCTCCACAGGTGAGTAAGAGGAGGTGGAATTCTGGACTGAGGTAGATTAAGTGATGGAGAGCATCCTTAAAGATGAAAGAGTGGTGATTGGTGCAGAACTCAATGGACCTGCTGAAGAAGACAACGGAGGTGATGAGGAAGTGATGGACAAGTTTGTTATCCAGGTTAGAAAAGCAGAAGGACAGATGATGGTAGACTTTGAAAAAAGGATGGACATGGCTGTAGTGAAAACTTTGGTCCAGAAGAGGCAGAACACAGGCTGACTGATAAGAGTGGAGGCAGGAGCTCACTGATGGACTACATCTGGTGTGGACAACGTGACCTGAAGGAGATTTAAAGTAGTTGTAGGTCAGAGTGTAGCCGGACAGCACCCAATGGTGGTGTGTAGGAGGACTCTGTTGGTGAGGAAGATGACGAGGACGGTGGTGGAAGCTGAACAAGGGTGTTGTGTTGGTTTCAGAGGAGCTGAGACGGGCTCTGGGTGGGCCGGAGGTGCTTTCAGAAGACTGGACAACTACGGCTTATGTGATCAGGGAGTACTTTGAAGAGTTGATGCGTGAGGAACATGAGGTGAACCGCTAAAGATCCCGAGGCAGCAAAGATTAGTAAGACTGAAGTGAGGAGGGCTTTGAAGAGGATGAAGAGTGGAAAGGCAGTTAGTCATGATGATATATCTGAGGGGGTATGAGAGTGTCTAGGAGAGGTGGCTGAAGAGTTTTTGACAAAGACATTCAACCAGCTCTTACAGAGCGAGAGGATGACTGAGCATTGGAGGGGAAGTGTGCTGCTGCTGATATTTAAGAACAAGGGAGACATGCAGAGTTGTGGCAACTACAGGTGAAGAAAGATGATGAGCCAGTTCAGTGAGGTCATGGTGAAGAGAAAGCTAGACTAAAGGCAGAAGTGAACATTTGTGAACAGCAGTGTGGTTTCCTGACTAAACAGACCACTACTGATGCAGTATTTGCTTTAAGGCTGTTGATGTAGAAGTACCGAGAAGGTCAAGGAATGGTTCTGTTCAGCCACAATTCCAGCAGTGTCTGACTTTCATTAGTCAGGTTTCAGTAAATTATTCTGTAATATTAATTTTGTCAATATCAAGTTCTTTCGGTGACTATTGTGGGTTTTTCCTTCTTTAATGAAAAATAATAATAATAATAATAATATTAGGGTCATATAAATAAAAGTATTTTCATAAAACCCAAGGACACTTGACAGACAGACAGATAAAACAACAACAACATTGGAAAAAACAGTATAAAGTAAAGGAAAGGACAATGAAATTGGACTTAAAGTGAGTAGGCAATCTTAAACATGTGAGTGTAGAGTCTGAATTTGAAGATGGGTTGAGTCAATATTTCAGATGTCAGCTGGTAAAGAGTTCTAGAGTTTGTGAGCAGAGCAGCTGAAAGCTCTGCTGCCCTGCTGAGGCAGGCAGAGGGGACAGTGAGGGGGATGATGATGATCTGAGGGAATGAGACGAATAAGGTGGGGCGAGGTTATGGATGGCCTTGAAAGTGAACAGTAGGAGTTTGTAATGAATTCTTTGGCAGTTGGGAGCCAGTGGAGCTGCTGCAGGATGGGGGTGATGTCTATTGAAGAGGATGGAGTGGGAAATGGCGTCAAAGGTGGATGAGGCTGGAGATGTCAGTTGCAGTAAAGAGATTGTTAGTTATTTTTAGGGGTGCAGTTTTGGTGGTATGACAGAGGTGGAAACCAGACCAGAAGGGTCATAGAGGGAGTTCTGAAGTGAGAGTGTAATTGGGAGGCAACAGTTTTTTTGAGGATTTTGGAAATGAAGGGCAGATTGGAGATGGGGCAGAAGTTTTTGTAGTTGTTGGGATCTGAACCAGGTTTTTTTCAATATTGGAAAGTCTTGAAAAGTGATGGAACAATTTCAGTGCTGAGTGAAGAGGTAATGATGGCAGACATGAGGAGGCAGGATTTGGCCAGAGATGGGGAGGGGATTGAGCTGACAAGAGGAGGCCTTGGATTTCCTGATGCAATTTCAGTCATACCATGGAAAGAAAACTGGAGAAGGGCTGGCAATATGGGAGAGGTTCAGGTAGAGAGAGAGGCAGTGGATCTAAGGACAGCTGCTGGTGGATTTTGTAATTAAAAAACGGCATTAATGATACCAACTATTTTTTCCACATTGGTAGGTCGTTGAGAGAACAGACTACTGCGTGATTTTCACACGATCTTGAAAGGTTCAGATAAATCTATAATCTCATTAATCCAGGACTGCCATAACACTCTTCCTCTTGAGCTTTTTTTGGGTGCTTATGGTCTTTATTGGTTGATGCAGATATGGGAAAGAGGAAAATCAAAAGAATGATGAGATCAGCAAAGGTCCCGGGCTGGAAGTTGAGCCTGACCGCTACAGTGAGGGCATTTACCCTCTGTATAGTGAAGTTATCGAGTGCCCTGTAAAATGCTCGGCGTAGGACCGGTGGGCATGCTGAAGGCTACAGAACTGGACCATGACTGACACGGTCCTGGTGAAGCCCAGGAGTCAGTTTCTGTCCGGTTCTGGACAATCAGTTGTTGCAGACAAAGGAGACTCATAACTTGTACTTGTGTCTTAAATGTGGGTGTGTTTGTTTTGTCTCTTCAGACATCCCAGAGGAGTGGCTGCAGCTCTGGACCGGAGAGTTGGAGCCGAACCCGGACCTCCACCTGCCGGCTGAGAACAAATTCATCGGTCAGGCTAAACTCAGTTATCCTGTCCAGCCATTCCCAGTTGTTTTGGGGAACATTCTCTGGTGAAATGGGTCCCATACTCTTCCATTTTCAGCTATTTACATTGGTACAGTATGTACCAAACCAATCACATCGGGGAGGGGGTGGGCCTTATGTGATGACTGACACAGGAGCTTCTAAGAGCCACAATTCAAAACAGCCAAGATGGCTGCAGACAGCTGCAGCTCTGTCCTGATACACCAGAAAAATCCTTCTGGAGACCTTCCATTGTAGATGTCTGACAGTAAAATCACCAAACCTGAACACTTTTCTCACCATCGGTTCTCCTCCCTATTGCTATAGCAACGGATTTTGCCCTTAAAGTGCCTGACTGTCCCGACACGGAGTTTCCTGTCAAGATAGTGAACGACCAGCGCGGCTGTTTGTGGTACAAGAAGGACAACAAGTTCAAGATCCCTAAAGGTGAGTCCTCAGCTGGCTGGTCGAGACGCTGCTAACATCATCAGGACACATTTCGCCCGGAACATCAATTAGAAGACTGTTTTGTCCTGCTAGGCTGGTCAGACAGCAGGATAACAGCTTTATTTTAGTTTAAATAACCTAAAAAATCTTATTACTTTTAAACTATGCAACTTTACTTAGACCATAGCTATTTTCTTTAATTGAAATGTCTTTACTTTTGATGACAGTCAGCCATGTTTGCAGCCTTGAATGTAACCGAAGAGAAGTCCTTTGTTATGAAACATTCCTCTATGTTCCACCTGATTTCCATAAAACTTTAGCATGTGTAAACGTGGAGTCTGAGTGTTTGGAAGTAGAACATGGTTGTTAGTTAGAGTTAATACAGAAACTTGTCTTTGTGTGTTTCAGCCTACATCCGTTTTCACCTGGTCTCCCCGTTGATCCAGAAGAGTCCAGAGAAGTAAGCTACACACCTGGATATAGGTTTGAGGAGGTCAAATAGGAACAAAAATCAAAGAATGTAAACCCCACAATTCTAAAATCCTGAATGAAGGAGATATTTCCACTCCAATGCCATGGCCTTGATGGAGCATTCATCTTCTGGGACACACCTGCACATACTCAGCTCAGTAATTTATATAACAATAAGGTTACAGTCTAAAGACTAAACCATAAAAGGACTAACCTGCAGTTCCTCTGTTGACCACTAGGGTCCGGATCCAACAGTGAGTTTATCTCCATTGACCTCCATGTAAAAATGTCCAACTGGACAACAGAATTAAATAAATTCACATTTTGTTACAAAAAACTGTTTTGGTCCCCATAGTTAGCTCTGTATTCACTTTAGCAAGTTGGCATCTTTAGTATACTTGACTATTGAGCAGTTTCTAAAGACCTAACGGAACATAAATGTTCTTATTCTATTTATTCTTATATATTATTGACAAGAAATCGGTATCTGCAGAGGAAGAATTTAGGTCATAATCCTCGATTGTTTCACTATGTTCTACTGTAGGACGATGAGAAGTGATGGATCCTTAAATTCATCTACAGCATTACATACATGAATAAACATCTGCTACAATAAAACCTTTTATCATGCGCTTTAACATCAACACGGTTAAATCCAAACGTTATTAAATAGTGCTCAGATATGAGGGCGTTAACAGGTGACAAACATGATCAGGTTCTACATCGTAGGGGAGGACGAGATGGAGGCTGTGATTAAAGCAGGGTGGGTTCATTTACTTTTTTCATGACGCCCATTGATTCTAAAAGAGAAGTAAAAGCTAACTTAAGACTGTCGCTGTCAACATCCATATGATTGGTAAAGTCTCCCCCCATGATGACCATGTCTGCACTGATCAATAAATGAGAGGAAACCTGAAAGCTCAGACAGAAACTGTAGACCAGCACCAGCAGGAGGCCGGTACACCACCAACAACAAACCTGGCCTCTGATTCCCAACTTGGAGGTTTTAGACTAAGTGGAGGCTTTTGAACCTATTACAACTGCGTTTGGTTTAGATTTAATTTGAAGAGTGGAGTTGTAGATCGCCGTTACTCCTCCGCCTCGCCCCGTGCTTCGGGGAATATGATAATTAAAATAACCGGGTGGTGTCGATTCATGTAAACTAAAATGCTGCTTCTCCTGTAGCCACATTTCTAATAAAAATAAAATATAACTCCGGTGATTAGTCTTGGTAATTAGATCATTTGCTAATAGAGACCAGAATCTCAAAGATCTCATATTTCAGCTTAACTAACCCTGGTTACATACTCACTAGTCCTGGTTCCAGGTCTGTTAGTCCTGGTTTCAGGTGTCGTTTTAGTATCGTGTCCTAAAATGACGATGTTTGGACAGATTTGATTTAGTCAAATTTTTTTAGCATAATAAATATGCATAAGCTAAGTCAGCCAAGACAAAATGGCCCACTGTGCTTGACATCAGGTGGGCGTGTTCCAGGTGTCGTGTTCCTCCCTGGAACCTACTTGCTCCAAACCTGGTTAATCCATAAATGTGACCCACAACACAAATCCTAGTGGTCAGTAATTGTGGGTTCATCCTGGTTTGCATCAGAATAGTAGATAGATTTTGCTGTTTGGGATGAACTACAATAAAACCAAATAGATGTGGCTTGAGCCAAGCGAAAGCAGACCTTTGATCCTGATGCTGTGCTCAGGTATAATTATTAGTGTTGCGACCTGTAGCTTCAAATACATCGCTGAGCTCCAACTAGATGGATGTGACGAACCTTCTCCTCTTCTTTAGTCTGGTTCTCTTCGACCTCTTCGTCAACGTTCTGGCTCACAACCTGGCAGAACCGGCCTACGAGGCCGACGTGGCCCAACTGGAGTACAAACTGGTGGCTGGAGAGCACGGACTGGTGATCCGGCTGAAGGGCTTCAACCACAAGCTGCCGGTAGGAGGACTCCATTTCTACATAATCGTCTCTGTACAACGGTGAAATGGACTGTTGCTGATGTCTTTCTCTTTTGGCACTTGAATGTTCCATATGACATGAGCTTACTGAAGCTCATGATAAGATTAAGGATCTAATCACCTTTAGGGATCTTTTAAGCTCGTTCCTTCTATGGTTCCTGGTTGAGCTTGCTGCAGTGCCTCGTGGTTGTTATTAGCCTTTTACAGTTTTTATTTTAGTTTTTTTTAATGTAGTCTCTCCATTAATATAATTGTTTTTTCATCCCAGTTGGGATGCTGTGCAGCTTCAGAGATTTCCTTCTTTACGTTTTCATTTTTTACCACCTACTGTGATGAGTAACCATAGCAATGGACAAGTTGTTTACAAGCGGGAGCAGCTGATCAAGAAATCTAGAAGCCAAATTATTCCCAGACTGAGACTCCAAATCCCCCATGATGGAAGAGGAGCCGTCGTGGATGTAGAACAGGAACAGAGCGGAGAGGGAGGAGGTTTAAAGCAGCGCTTCCATTTGTGATCCATCCAGTCTCTTGCAAATAAGACGGACGAGGACAAATCTGCAGTTTTATCAGTGCAGTATCGTGTTTCAACGAGACGTGGCTGCAGGAGCACGTCCCCGACGTCAGCGTCTCCGCCTGCTTTCAGACAGACTTGGAGAGGAAAAAGCAAGGCTGGTTACCAGCTGGTGGTGTTGTGGCACCACACTGCACATGACACGCAGCCAGCATCAATGCCGTATACATTTGAGGACGTTGACATTGATTGTCGTGTTGTAATGACATGTTTTTGTGTGTTTTGGGTTTCTTGAGAGAACACTACTGAATCCAGTGTTACCTGGCAAATAAAAAAGTTTCCCTGTTTGGGTAGTGTTACTCACATTGGCAGTGTCCTCCATCCTCGTGAATACTCCTCTACACTGGTGACCCCGACAACTCTTCAGATGTTTCCCGAGTGTTCTTTTGCATGGTCAGTATGGCCGCCAACGGCGTTAGCCTGAAACTTCCTTGTTTTTGGGAGAGACGCGCTGCCCAGGCAGAGGCTCAGTTTGACATTACACAGATCCCTGAGGATGAGTATTATCATGTCATTGTGGCACTTGGGGACTCCACTACCATCAGAGTGGTGAGCCTTTTGCAGAATCCTCCTCAGGAAGATAAGTATGGCAGGCTCACAAATCTGTTGCTGGGAACCTTCCAGGTTTCTGCCTTCAAATGTGCCAGACTTGTTTGCACCGAGTGGGCTGGGCGACGCAAAGCCCTCGGAGTCGATGGACCACATGCTGCGTCTCCGAGGTAACCACAAACCCCGTCTCCTATTCGAAGAACCTTTGCTGCAGCAGCTTTCCGGAGAAGTGTCTGCTCAAGCCAGCTCCAGCATCACGGCACCCTGTAAGCTGGCTAAGGGTGCAGACACGTTCTTCAGTCATGCAGCAACAGTGCAGCAAAGCACCAACGCACCAAATTATTAAAGCGTGTTGAGTTGTATTTGAACAGCATTAATGTGTCATTAACATGTCAGCTTGCTAAATCCCTTAAAGCAACATCAGTTTTAGTTTGTTAAGCTGATGTTACATTAACTTTAGTATTCTCGAGCTCATAATATCACTCAGACAATTGTTTTTAACAATAGTTTACCATGTAAGCGCTCATGATGTTACTCTAATTTCGCAGAATTAGTTCTGTGATATACCAATAACTTTAGCATTTTAAAGTTTGTATATAACATTAGCTTTAGGATAATTTTGGTTTATTTTCAGGATGAAAAGGTTGTTTTAAATAAATAATAGCATGGTGAAATTGTTATTTATCTGAGGTATATGTATTAATTTACTACACATACATATGTATTAAACAAATGCATCTACCTTTCATAAATGTATGCGTTTAATATTAACGCTCACTACGATCAGGTGATATTCATAGTTTTGACATTGGACAGTTTCCCAGAAGGCCATTCTCTAAAGAAAACCTCTGGACTAAACCAGTTTGGTAGCAGAGTTGGAGATGTATGAAGAACACGTAGAACATGTCACGAATGTGAGCTCTCGTCCCTCTTCTTCTTCCAGCTGCTGCTGAAGCTGATCGTGGACCATCTGGCAGACTTCAGCACCGAGCCAGCCGTCTTCAGTATGTTCACAGAGCAGCTGAAGAAAGCCTACTTCAATATGCTCATCAAGCCAGACCGACTGGGAAAGTGAGCAAACACATTCACCTGTGCTGAAACATCTGAAACACTGGAAGGTCGGTCACCGCCTCCCACCAATGTCACGGTCACTATAGCGACCAGCTGCTACATGCCACCAACACAAGAGTGTTGTTGAGAGATTGGACTCTACAGAGTGTGACGATGTAAAGATGACCACTCTAACACGAACCCTAACTGAACCAGTCATAAAAAAAAAGAAGCACAAATTCACTTTCAACAGTCCAACTCCGAATGAAGTCTGATCTTTGGTGTTTGACCACCAGAAACCTGGTTCCGATGGAAAACTGCTCTAGATTCATAGAAATCACAAGAAGCTGAGATAAATGAAAGATGTTTTAGACGTCTAAGACGATTTCTTTCACACTTGGTTCTGTGCACTGATGTGGAACGAATGATGTGAAATGAATGGGTTCAGGCTACAAACTAAAAGATAAGTTTCTCCCTGATGGCGGTGACAAACCGCAGTTCGCCTTATTAACCTCATTAGCATGGAGCCCTTCCACCCACACAGACCTGTACTTCCTGCTGTAGTCAGAGTGTCATGTAGATGGATGGAGACGTTGGCAGTAGGACCTTAAGTCTTCTGAGCTGCCATCAGGGGACATTTATTTTCTCTTCATTCTGATGTCCTGAACTGCAGAGACGTTCGTCTGCTGATCCTGGAGCACTGCCGCTGGTCCGTCATCCAGAAGTACCAGGTCCTCAACGACTGCCTGTCCGTCGAACACCTCATGACCTTTGTCACAGCGCTAAAGGCGGAGCTTTACGTGGAGGGGCTGGTGCAAGGGAACTTCACCAGTGCGGTGAGAGCCACACTGATGAACAACACCAGCTACAGCACTGATGAGAGATAACGAACTGACAAGAAGCTGAAACTCAAATAGAAAATCTTTATCCAAACACACAGATTTAAAATTGCAAGTCTGAAAGTAGCAGAGTGGCTCGTATGTTGCTATGGTAACTGCCTGTGGGCTGTGTATCACCCCTCCCCCTTGCTTTTCTTATGATGATGCACCTTGAGGAGAAAGTTCTGATTTAACAAAAAAGTCTGAATGCCTTCACTGTTTATGAAGAAAGCAGATGAATGATGATGTATAAAGACGTGTAGATGAATGAGAAGAAGCAGGTGTGAAAGATGTTTGAAAACAGGTTATTCAGGTTACTTGTGGCGGTGAAGACTGAGGGACACATCAATTGAAAACCAAAAAAACACATCCTATTGTAGTCTGAAGTCTCATGAGCCGTTAAAGGGTCACTCTCTGCTTAAGCCACTCCTATTATTTCCAATGGACTTTCTATGTCTTTTTCTTTTTTTACTGTTCTTCGCAGATTTCTACTAACAATACATTTAATTTTTATCAAAACCATTAGCACACTTTTCCCACTTAAGATGATCATTTTATTTTATGTTATGATAGAGTGTTTTCAAAACTGAAAACATGGATGTTAACAAAAGTCAATTTTGAACTAGAAAAAAGAGAAATGTGGAGGATGGAAAAAGCAACCCAAAGTCAGATAAGTGTAAGAGAAATGAACATACAGCTTACAGTTAAAGGACTGAAGTTACAATTGAACCAAACATATTTTTGCCTTCGAGAACTTGTTTGGTTTTTGACCGCTGACTTAATTTCCTCCAACAGGAGTCCAAAGAATTCCTGCAGTTCTTCACTGAGTAAGTATACTGCTTCACATCAACCTCCTCGCACATGAACGATGTTAAAACACATCAACCTCCCCGCACACGAACGATGTTAAAACACGTCAACCTCTTCGTACGTGAAAAACGTTAAAACACGTCAACCTCTTTGTACGTGAACGACGTTAAAACACGTCAACCTCCTAGTTTGTTAGCGACGATAAAACACGTCAACCTCCTCGTACGTGAACGACGTTAAAACACGTCAACCTCCTCGTACGTGAACGATGTTAAAACACGTCAACCTCTTCGTACGTGAAAAACGTTAAAACACGTCAACCTCTTTGTACGTGAACGACGTTAAAACACGTCAACCTCCTAGTTTGTTAGCGACGATAAAACACGTCAACCTCCTCGTACGTGAACGACGTTAAAACACGTCAACCTCCTCGTACGTGAACGACGTTAAAACACGTCCACCTCCTCGTACGTGAACGACGTTAAAACACGTCAACCTCCTAGTACGTGAACGACGTTAAAACACGTCAACCTCCTCGTACGTGAATGGCGTTAAAACACGTCCACCTCTTTGTACGTGAACGACGTTAAAACGCGTCAACCTCCTAGTACGTGAACGACGTTAAAACGCGTCAACCTCCAAGTACGTGAACGACGTTAAAACGCGTCAACCTCCTCGTACGTGAACGACGTTAAAACACGTCAACCTCCTCGTACGTAAACGACGTTAAAACACGTCAACCTCCTAGTACGTGAACGACGTTAAAACACGTCAACCTCCTCGTACGTAAACGACGTTAAAACACGTCAACCTCCTAGTACGTGAACGACGTTAAAACACGTCTACCTCCTCGTACGTGAACGACGTTAAAACACGTCAACCTCTTTGTACGTGAATGACGTTAAAACACGTCAACCTCCTAGTTTGTTAGCGATGTTAAAACACGTCAACCTCCTAGTACGTGACCGACGTTAAAACACGTCAACCTCTTTGTACGTGAACGACGTTAAAACGCGTCAACCTCCTAGTACGTGAACGACGTTAAAACGCGTCAACCTCCAAGTACGTGAACGACGTTAAAACGCGTCAACCTCCTCGTACGTGAACGACGTTAAAACACGTCAACCTCCTCGTACGTAAACGACGTTAAAACACGTCAACCTCCTAGTACGTGAACGACGTTAAAACACGTCAACCTCCTCGTACGTAAACGACGTTAAAACACGTCAACCTCCTAGTACGTGAATGACGTTAAAACGCGTCAACCTCTTTGTACGTGAACGACGTTAAAACACGTCAACCTCTTTGTACGTGAACGACGTTAAAACACGTCAACCTCCTCGTACGTGAACGACGTTAAAACACGTCAACCTCCTAGTACGTGAACAATGTTAAAACACGTCAACCTCCTAGTTTGTTAGCGATGTTAAAACACGTCAACCTCCTCGTATGTGAACGACGTTAAAACACGTCCACCTCTTTGTACGTGAACGACGTTAAAACACGTCCACCTCCTAGTACGTGAACGACGTTAAAACACGTCAACCTCCTAGTACGTGAATGACGTTAAAACACGTCAACCTCTTTGTACGTGAACGACGTTAAAACACGTCAACCTCCTCGTACGTGAACGACGTTAAAACACGTCAACCTCCTCGTACGTGAACGACGTTAAAACACGTCAACCTCCTAGTACGTGAATGACGTTAAAACACGTCAACCTCTTTGTACGTGAACGACGTTAAAACACGTCCACCTCCTAGTACGTGAACGATGTTAAAACACGTCAACCTCTTCGTACGTGAACGACGTTAAAACACGTCAACCTCCTAGTACGTGAATGACGTTAAAACACGTCAACCTCTTTGTACGTGAACGACGTTAAAACACGTCAACCTCCTCGTACGTGAACGACGTTAAAACACGTCCACCTCCTAGTACGTGAACGATGTTAAAACACGTCAACCTCTTCGTACGTGAACGACGTTAAAACACGTCAACCTCCTAGTACGTGAATGACGTTAAAACACGTCAACCTCTTTGTACGTGAATGACGTTAAAACACGTCAACCTCCTAGTACGTGAACGACGTTAAAACACGTCAACCTCCTAGTACGTGAATGACGTTAAAACACGCCAACCTCCTAGTACGTGAACGACGTTAAAACACGTCAACCTCCTAGTACGTGAACGACGTTAAAACACGTCAACCTCCTAGTACGTGAATGACGTTAAAACACGTCAACCTCTTTGTACGTGAACGACGTTAAAACACGTCAACCTCCTCGTACGTGAACGACGTTAAAACACGTCAACCTCCTAGTACGTGAACGACGTTAAAACACGTCCACCTCTTTGTACGTGAACGACGTTAAAACACGTCAACCTCTTTGTACGTGAATGACGTTAAAACACGTCAACCTCCTAGTTTGTTAGCGATGTTAAAACACGTCAACCTCCTAGTACGTGAACGACGTTAAAACACGTCAACCTCTTTGTACGTGAACGACGTTAAAACGCGTCAACCTCCTAGTACGTGAACGACGTTAAAACGCGTCAACCTCCAAGTACGTGAACGACGTTAAAACGCGTCAACCTCCTCGTACGTGAACGACGTTAAAACACGTCAACCTCCTCGTACGTAAACGACGTTAAAACACGTCAACCTCCTAGTACGTGAACGACGTTAAAACACGTCAACCTCCTCGTACGTGAACAACGTTAAAACACGTCAACCTCCTAGTACGTGAATGACGTTAAAACGCGTCAACCTCTTTGTACGTGAACGACGTTAAAACACGTCAACCTCTTTGTACGTGAACGACGTTAAAACACGTCAACCTCCTCGTACGTGAACGACGTTAAAACACGTCAACCTCCTAGTACGTGAACAATGTTAAAACACGTCAACCTCCTAGTTTGTTAGCGATGTTAAAACACGTCAACCTCCTCGTATGTGAACGACGTTAAAACACGTCAACCTCTTTGTACGTGAATGACGTTAAAACACGTCAACCTCCTAGTTTGTTAGCGATGTTAAAACACGTCAACCTCCTAGTACGTGACCGACGTTAAAACACGTCAACCTCTTTGTACGTGAACGACGTTAAAACGCGTCAACCTCCTAGTACGTGAACGACGTTAAAACGCGTCAACCTCCAAGTACGTGAACGACGTTAAAACGCGTCAACCTCCTCGTACGTGAACGACGTTAAAACGCGTCAACCTCCTCGTACGTAAACGACGTTAAAACACGTCAACCTCCTAGTACGTGAACGACGTTAAAACACGTCAACCTCCTCGTACGTAAACGACGTTAAAACACGTCAACCTCCTAGTACGTGAATGACGTTAAAACGCGTCAACCTCTTTGTACGTGAACGACGTTAAAACACGTCAACCTCTTTGTACGTGAACGACGTTAAAACACGTCAACCTCCTCGTACGTGAACGACGTTAAAACACGTCAACCTCCTAGTACGTGAACAATGTTAAAACACGTCAACCTCCTAGTTTGTTAGCGATGTTAAAACACGTCAACCTCCTCGTATGTGAACGACGTTAAAACACGTCCACCTCTTTGTACGTGAACGACGTTAAAACACGTCCACCTCCTAGTACGTGAACGACGTTAAAACACGTCAACCTCCTAGTACGTGAATGACGTTAAAACACGTCAACCTCTTTGTACGTGAACGACGTTAAAACACGTCAACCTCCTCGTACGTGAACGACGTTAAAACACGTCAACCTCCTCGTACGTGAACGACGTTAAAACACGTCAACCTCCTAGTACGTGAATGACGTTAAAACACGTCAACCTCTTTGTACGTGAACGACGTTAAAACACGTCCACCTCCTAGTACGTGAACGATGTTAAAACACGTCAACCTCTTCGTACGTGAACGACGTTAAAACACGTCAACCTCCTAGTACGTGAATGACGTTAAAACACGTCAACCTCTTTGTACGTGAACGACGTTAAAACACGTCAACCTCCTCGTACGTGAACGACGTTAAAACACGTCCACCTCCTAGTACGTGAACGATGTTAAAACACGTCAACCTCTTCGTACGTGAACGACGTTAAAACACGTCAACCTCCTAGTACGTGAATGACGTTAAAACACGTCAACCTCTTTGTACGTGAATGACGTTAAAACACGTCAACCTCCTAGTACGTGAACGACGTTAAAACACGTCAACCTCCTAGTACGTGAATGACGTTAAAACACGCCAACCTCCTAGTACGTGAACGACGTTAAAACACGTCAACCTCCTAGTACGTGAACGACGTTAAAACACGTCAACCTCTTTGTACGTGAACGACGTTAAAACACGTCAACCTCCTCGTACGTGAACGACGTTAAAACACGTCAACCTCCTAGTACGTGAACGAAGAAAAACACGTCCACCTCCTAGTACGTGAACGACGTTAAAACACGTCAACCTCCTAGTACGTGAATGACGTTAAAACACGCCAACCTCTTTGTACGTGAATGACGTTAAAACACGTCAACCTCCTAGTACGTGAACGACGTTAAAACACGTCAACCTCCTAGTACGTGAATGACGTTAAAACACGCCAACCTCCTAGTACGTGAATGACGTTAAAACACGTCAACCTCCTAGTACGTGAACGACGTTAAAACACGTCAACCTCCTAGTTCGTTACCGACGTTAAAACATGTCAACCTCCTAGTTCGTTACCGACGTTAAAACACGTCAACCTCCTAGTTCGTTACCGACGTTAAAACATGTCAACCTCCTAGTTCGTTACCGACGTTAAAACATGTCAACCTCCTAGTTCGTTACCGACGTTAAAACACGTCAACCTCCTCGTATGTGAACGACGTTAAAACACGTCAGCCTCCTAGTTTGTTACAGACGTTAAAACACGTCAACCTCCTCGTACGTGAACGACGTTAAAACACGTCAACCTCCTCGTACGTGAACGACGTTAAAACACGTCAACCTCCTCGTATGTGAACGACGTTAAAACACGTCAGCCTCCTAGTTTGTTACAGACGTTAAAACACGTCAACCTCCTCGTACGTGAACGACGTTAAAACACGTCAACCTCCTCGTACGTGAACGACGTTAAAACACGTCAACCTCCTCGTATGTGAACGACGTTAAAACACGTCAGCCTCCTAGTTTGTTACAGACGTTAAAACACGTCAACCTCCTCGTACGTGAACGACGTTAAAACACGTCAACCTCCTAGTACGTGAACGACGTTAAAACATGTCAACCTCCTAGTTCGTTACCGACGTTAAAACACGTCAACCTCCTAGTTCGTTACCGACGTTAAAACATGTCAACCTCCTAGTTCGTTACCGACGTTAAAACACGTCAACCTCCTCGTATGTGAACGACGTTAAAACACGTCAGCCTCCTAGTTTGTTACAGACGTTAAAACACGTCAACCTCCTCGTACGTGAACGACGTTAAAACACGTCAACCTCCTCGTACGTGAACGACGTTAAAACACGTCAACTAGAGTGGTAATGCAGCTTGTAACATTATCCGCTGGCACCTTTGATGGGTGGCTGCAGGTGTGTTTGATTTGTTTATGAAACTTTCATGTGTTTGACGGACTTCAGTTCAAATTCACTGGTTTCTGACACATTTGTTATGTTTATGACATCATTATATTACGTTTGACATATCGTTACGTTTGAAATGGCGTTTCATTAAACATTTTTCAAATGTTTTTGAGGTAACTTGTTCTGTTTGTTACACATTTGTTTTCACGGTTTGGTTTGTTCTCGTTTATGAGTCGTTTGGCCGGTTTTTTAGTTTGTGTTTATAGCACGTTGAGATTACATTTATAATGTGTTTATTATGCATTTGTTACATTTGTGACGTGTTTACAACATGTTTGTGACATGTTTTTTTACATTAATGGGGTGTTTGTTATATTTATGATGGATTTATGCAGTTTTGATGCGTTTGTGTGCAGGAAGCTGCAGTTCCAGCCTCCACCTGCAAATTTCCCCGTCTCATTCCAGGTGGTGGAGCTGCCAGAGAAACATCATCTGTGTAAAGTGAAATCTCTGAACAAAGGAGACGCCAACTCTGAGGTCACTGTGTACTACCAGGTGAGAAGATTAAGGGTGATTGATCTGACTGAGAACAGCTGAACTGGTGAACCAATGAACACGTGGAGAACACTGCATGAAGCCTACACATTATCATGAATCCTGCCTTTATTTTAAAGCCGCATTTATTAAAACACCTGTTTCTTGTTTTGGTCATGAGGAACATCTCTGAGTGCATGTTCTGTCCTCTGTTTCAGTCGGGGTTGAAGACGCTCAGAGATCACGCGCTGATGGAGCTGATGGTGGTGAGTGACATGAACGAGGCAGACCAGGAGGAGAGACTTGTTTCTGTGTCATCATCTAGGTGTGTGTGTGTGTGTGTGTGTGTGTGTGTGTGTGTGTGTGTGTGTGTGTGTGTGTGTGTGTGTGTGTGTTCACAGATGCACATGGAGGAACCGTGCTTCGACTTCCTCAGAACGAAGGAGACGCTGGGGTGAGACACCACAACACAAACACAACCATGAGGTTTAAATGTCCTGAGAGGTGATGAAGAGTCAAACGGATGAGGGACAGTTCTAGATATATGGAGGTCCTACACCAGGTTCTGTTTGAGGACCACAGTCAGTAGAACCCCAGGGTGACAGAGGATGTATACCATTTATCTTCAGGTTGACAAGGTGTCAGGTTTAAACGACCTAAACATTTATTAAACACACAATAAGGAAGAAAGACAAAGTCAGTCAGTTTCGTTTATCTCGCAAGGAGGACGGACAGAGAACATCTCCGCCGCTCTCGTCTCTGTCCGCACCCGCCTCTCGGTTCTCCTGCTTTCGTTTGATTGAAAATAAGGAGGTCACAAATCACATGAAGATAAGCAACAAGTACAAGATTTATTCTGACCTGTACAATCATCTTATAAGACGAGCAGTATACAGTGAGTAAAATAAAGATGAGATAAAACAAAGAGTGTGTTAAAGGTTTTTGTAGAACAGCACCAGCAGGTCTCAGTCTTCTGATTCCTAATCTATGATCATAATTCATCTCATTTATAATGGAATTATTTGAATGTTTGTCAGAATAAAAATGAAAAAGTTTACATTCAGTAACATTTTTTTAAAGTTGGAAAATAACTGTCTCATAGTGTTAATATCTGAAACATTCTTGATGGAGATGTTTTTTTTAAACCAATTTATGAATTTATGAGTGAAAAGATCATAACACAGACAACATAAGTAATTTAATTTTATCTGAAGAGATGTTACTAGTCTGTACAGTGGTGATAAATATGCCGTCTGTGATCAGCTATGTTTTATTAGTTTTTACAAGGGGTCGGGGACACGCCCACCTCATGTCAATCACAGTGGCTTGTGGTTGTTGGAGGTTTGAACTGTTGTTGTCAGTGAAGTCTACCACCATGACTGACCAGACTTCTGCTTGGAAGTGTCCTGAAATGTTTTTGTTTCCTTGAAACTGAACATATTAGTTTGTCATATAATGAAAACAAGCACATATTCAGACAGAAATGCAACACGGCTGCTGCCGCGAAGGAAAGACAGACGAAGGAGAAAACTGCAGTGTGCGTGAATGCAGAAACAAATTCAAATTAACCACTGTTTTACATGAATACAAATGAATGTGGATGTTCTCAATATTCACTCTCGTGTAGATGCAAATCCTAAAATATAAAATGATCAAATCATTCCAGCAGCCTAAATGGGAAGTGCAGTCAATGCATCCAGGCACGCTGATAAATCCTAAAGGGACATTCACTAAAGCAGGAGCAGGATGCTGTTTATTTAAAACAATTACTGGTATCAGCTTTTTAATGAAAATGACTCGCTATAATCGAACCCATTTGTTCCTGCTGTCAGACCCCAACAACTGACCTTTTTGTTGTGTGTCTTGTCTCTCATGTGTTCATTTTGTTTCACTGCTCGCTGTAAAACATTTGTCCCTCAGGGATAATACACATATTATTCATACTGCTCTCTCTGACCCCGCCCCCTCCAGGTACCAGGTGTACCCCACCTGCAGGAACACCTCAGGGGTGCTGGGATTTTCTGTCACCGTGGAAACGCAGGCAACCAAATTCAGGTGAGAGGAACCTGATCCAGTTCTCAGCGTCGTCACCCCCTCCTGTCTGTGGCAACTTCCTGCTAAAACATGTCTTTACAGCTCAGAGTTTGTGGAGGGAAAGATCGAGGAGTTTCTGGAGTGTTTTGGCCAGCGTTTATCTGCTCTGAGCGAGGAGGCCTTCAGGACCCAGGTGACAGCTCTCATCAAGCTGAAGGAGTGCGAGGACGCCCACCTGGGGGAGGAGGTAGACCGCAACTGGTTCGAGGTGGTGACGCAGCAGTACGTCTTCCACAGACTCCACAAAGAGGTGATGAACACTCCTGCCACTGCTCGGTTTTATGAGTTTACCCTGAGATCCGGGGAGCCAAACAGTTTATCAGTTTCAAGTCTGATCACACGCTTCAAAGGTTCGACCACCAAACATCCACCGAGTTTCATCGAGGTTTGCTGTTGCGTTCACTGACCTCTGAGTAACAGCGAGTTCAAGACACCAACCCTCAAACGGCCTCTCAGGACTGACGAGGCCTAGATGGGGAATGTTTTAGTACAAGTCAGCTCTATGGAAAACTGCACATACACACTGCTCAAATACGGAAGGAACCATGAAAACGCTTCAGACCTCCAGGAGACGCGGTCCTGCTGGATGTGTCCACTGGTGTTGACTGGGTACAAGAGGACGTCACGTCGTTTGATGGAAACTCACAAGCAACCAAACATTCCACACTGCTGTGGCACTGAACGCAAAAGCACCCCGACACAGCCGAACTCCCAAAATACAACTCACGACCACTTTAAAACACCAAACAATATACATGCATTAAATTTACGCAACCAGACACCTATCAAGTTAATTATGAATATTTAATAGTGTGGAGCCCCACCAAAAGCCGTCGGTCCACATCCCTCAAGTCTACGCGAGGTAAGGCTGACAGGTAGCCTCCCAACAAGGATCCTCCCAAGGACGTCCGCTCCACGACGGGAACCACTGCAGCACGATGTCCCTTTACAGTCGCCAAAATGTTCTGTAGTACATGTCTTATCCAGCTGGGTGCATTAAGTTAACCAGAAAAAAAACACGGCAGATGCTTCCAGTACGTTTATACATCATCTACATGCAAATGTGTCAGGACATAAAGATCAAATCCTTCCAGCTGGTGAATATGAGTAAATCCAGTCACACTGATAAATGCTAAAGGAACTTCTGAGCAATTCATGTTTTCATTTTTTAAATCATGTTAGTGGTTAGCACTGTTGCCTCACAGCAAGAAGGTTCCTGGTTCGATTCCCGGCCCGGTGGGTCTTTCTGTGTGGAGTTTGCATGTTCTCCCCGTGCTTGCGTGGGTTTCCTCCGGGTACTCCGGCTTCCTCCCACAGTACAAAAACATGCATACTGGGTTAATTGATACTTCTAAATTACACCGCCCGGTGTGAATGTGAATGTGAGTGTAATTGGTTGTTTGTCTGTCTTTGTATGTTGGCCTGCGACGGACTGGCGACCTGTTAGAGCCTGATAGGCTCCGGCAGACCCCCGTGACGGATTAAGCGGGTATAGATAATGGATGGATGGATGGATGGATGGATGGATGGATGGATGGATGGATAGGCTACTTGATGACTTTGTGGCAACTGGAAAAAGAAAAAAACTGTAACGACCACACGTGTGTGAGTTGACAGGAAAAAAGGGGGCGGGGCTTACAGGTCTTTCACTTTTCTCTCATTCGGCATCATTCCCTTCCTAATGTAATAGGATAGACTATATCCACTTCGTTATTAATAAAACTTACATTTGGAAGTAAATAACAGCTTATATAATTAACCCGAGGTATTTTGTGTGACATGTGATGGTTGTGATGCACGAAAGGATCACGTATGCTGACTACGCAGGCTGACGCTTTTTAAATCGTTCAGGGTGCCACGAGTACAAGTCTGATTTGGCCGCATTAAAATCTACTTGGGTCGTAAACGAACCTTTCTGACACAAATGCGGCATGTCATCGTTCAGATGTCTCTAAAACTTGAGTTATATGATGAGTTGTCTGATTAAATTGAACTGGTTTCAGCGTCGTGATGAGGAGGAGACTGAAGTAAACCTGCTCTCGGCCAGGTTTACTCACAACGTCAGTTACCGCGGTGACAGACTGTGTACGAGTCACCCTGGTTTCTGAAACTGGCTCTAGTGAATCCTCTGGCCCGGGGTTCAGTAACCTCACTTTGTGAAACAGACCCCAGATAGTTGTAGCAGACATCTGAGTGAGAGCAGCACAAAAACGTCAGTCTAAGGAAAAGAAGAAGTTCTCTGGTGATGTGTAAAACATGGTTACGTTTGCAGCTGGAGGGTTTGAACTTGAACCAACCAGTCCGGGTCACAGGCTGCCCGCAGACCCTGCGTCTGGTTCGGATTCTAGTTGTGGTCCTGACCCCTGTTTTAGTCCTGACCTACTGTGGCCCTTTTGCAGATTGAAGTTCTGAAGCGTTTCACTCTGGAGGATCTGGTGTCCTGGTTCCTGGAGCACCAAGGACGGAGCAGGAAGCTCAGTGTTCATGTAAGTGACCCTTCACTCTCAGCAGTGATGATTCTGAACTTCCACCAGTCTTTGTCGGTAGACTCGGGATTGTTTGACCTTCTTGCTGACCTCCAACCAGAGGGTGGCACAAACCGTACGCGCTGTCTGCACATGCTCAGAGGCGTTGCAGCTCGGCTGCAGGGTTGGACGTACTCAGGTCTGTTCTGCCGGATGGTTGTTCTGGAGACGGAGCGACACTTCAGGCCGTTTCAGGGACTTGTTGGGCCTCTTATGCTTTTGTTGTGCTGAACGTTTGACCCATCAGTCAGAGTTCAGTAGTCCACTGTTTTCGCTGGTCTGAACTGGTGTCTGTCTCCCGTCAGGTGGTGGGATTTGGGGTCGAGGAGAACGACCCCCCTGACCAGAGCTGTGTCAGCAGCAGCCCTGACAACCCTCCCTCCTCGGCCTACGGAGAGGTGAGCGAGCTGACCTTCCTACCAGCGCTGTCGCCGGCTCTGCAGGACACCGAGCTCATCACCGACATCAGAGCCTTCACCTCCTCCCTGCCTCACCACCCCTACCACAAAATCCTGGGCTAGACCCCCTCCACAGCAGAGTAACCATGGCAACATGGATTCTTACGATGCTGCATTCACTTCCTTTGGAAAATCTTGTTTGTGTTTGTTTGTTTGTTTTAAACTTGGTCTTGGTGGATTTTAATGTGTGAAGACTCAGGGCTCTGGCTAAGAACCACAGACGTCCGTTTGACCGTCACTGATAAGAAAAACATGTTAAATGTTTCTGGAGTTCAACAAGAAACTTCAGATGTCAATGTTTGGCTGAAAAGTTGGAACTACTGAAATAAAAGATGCATTTGTCCTGAAGACGGCGACATGTTGTCAGACTTCATCGCCGCATTCCCAGCTAAACAAAAAGCTGTTGCCATAGCAACCAGCTGCTGCCAGGTACCAGCTCTGGCCCTTGAACTACTGTAACTAACGATGACCACTAACAGAAACATCACTGGTTAGATAGATGCTCACATAAACATGCTGCCACTCATGAAGCCACACCCCTAATTAGTCTTATTTAGACAGAGACTGTTCTTTGTTCCAGATTGTAAATATTTTTATTTCTGCTGTAAAAGTTAACAGTGGAGGTTAACATGGAGGTCACGGTTTTCATACCCTCCCTTAACGACCTGGGTTTTCGGGAGTGGTGCAGGAAGGGCATTAAAAGCTTTAAAGATCTGTTTTTGGACAACACCCTGGCCTCATTTGAGCAGTTAAGCTGAACGTTTGGTCTCTTAAAATGATTTGTTTTGATGTCTGCAAGTTAGACAGCATCTCCTCTCCTTCAGACCTGGCCTCGTCGCTCTCCCGGACTCAACAATCGTAGAAACGTTCTTTCCTTAAACCCGTCGCATAAGAGACTCGTCTCATTCTTCTACAACTGGCTATCAAACCTAAAGTCTCACCGAACCCTCTGACTGCTCTGTTCGGGATCGCTGGGGAGAGGGTGTGTCTAACTCCAGAAAAACGGCAGACTCTATCTTCTGCCTCCCTCTTGGCCAGACGTACCATTCTTTGTAGGTGGAAAGATGCTACCCCCCCCCCCCCCCCCCCCCCCCCCCCCCGACCCACAGGCAGTAGTTGGAAGATATCATGTCAACTGGAAAAGATCAGATTCTCACTCAATCACAAGAGTAGGAACTTTCAGGAGATGTGGGGCCTTTTTCTGGAGACATTTCAGCAGATCTGGGAGCGAGGGCACCGGGGTGCTTTATCATGTCGAACATAAACCGGCTTCAAGCTCTTCATGTGGTGGCAGTTTGCTGGTACCCCAAAGATGGCTGGCAGGGACAGAGAAGGGGAGGGGGAGGGTTTTTTTTTGGCTGTTTGTTTGTTTTTGGTCCTGGCTTGCCGCCGTTGTTTTGCATTTATGTATGCATGTTTATGCATAAGAAAATTCAAATAAAAAGATTTAGAATATAAACATGGAGGTCACTGAAGAAAAGCTCGCTTTTGTGTCCAGATCCTAGTGGTCAGTAGAAAGTAGAGGAAGTGCATGTCTGGAGCCAGACTCTAGTGGTCAGTAGAGGAAGTGCACGTCTGGAGCCAGACTCTAGTGGTCAGTAGAGGAACTGCACCTTTTGGGATTTCTGAATCCGAGTCATTTTTGAAAACCAGATGTTGGGCGTCAGCGGCTGCTGGAATAATACATGCCACTATGATTTTGTCTCATCTTATTTAAAAAGATATTGATCGGAACTACAAATGTATGTCCAGCAATAATCTGATTCCACTTTAACTCGGCTCCAGATGTAATTAAACCTTTATCTGAGTCTTTGGAGTGCAAAAGTGTTTCGGAATTCTGACTGGATTGTTCATCCACATCTGGACTCCATATGAGAAGGAAGGATCAGTATAATGTGTTTTTGGATCTGGATTTTCTTCCAACAAATGTGTAAAACCCCTGGGGGCGTGGCCACACCAGTCAATCCAGACGGCAGCATCAGAGAAGTCCAACATCTCAGGAGGGTATAGCCGGAGATGAGCAGATGAACGAGTGCTGAGCTTCAGAGGAGCAGCTCGTAGAAATCCAGCTTCTGGGGTTTTCAACCAGCACACAGTCAGCAGCAGCACGATGTACTGAGGAGTGACCGTCGGTCCACGTCCGGCCGTCTGGCCCTGCAGCTCCACCTGAGGAGGAGGAGTCAGTGTTGCTGTCACACACCGATGACTGCGCATATCGGAGCAGCCTGCTGACTCATGACATGTCCCATAAAAACACACTTTTGAAGATGCAGTTTTTTACTGGTCAATCCTGAATGTCAATCTTAGTTCATAATGTACGACGAGGCTATCAAATGTCCATTAAATAACATTTAAAATAAAAAATTAAAAGAATGTGAACATAACGATGTTTAAACTGCAAAAAGTAAACAATCTAAAACAAGTAAATGAACTCAGATGAACAAATCTCAGACGAGTAAAATACCTCAGTAGAGTCAACGACCTTAGACGGGTAGAAAAACGCCACATAAGTGAAATACCTGAGATAGTAAACAACTTTAGACGAGAAAACAACCTTAAGCGAGTAAACTGTCATGAAGCAGTTGAATGAGTGATTGATCAGCTGTAGCGTAATCACCAATCAGAGACTGATGCTGTCACCCACCGATCCAGAAAGGTTTCTTCCCAGCAAAACGCCACAGCCAGCTGACTTCTCTTCTGGAGCGCACGTCACTCAGGCTGCTGTTGTAGCTGAGAGAGAAGAGCGTGCACGTGAGTATCATCAACACACAGATGATCAATAACTGAAGCCAGCTGTCAATCACAACCAAAGTTTGAGTCGAGTCTTCCTCATGTTGTAGATGCTCTAATCCTTCTCTCCGTCCACGGCCTCCAGATCTTCCAGGAGGACACTGAGGGGTTCCAGACCAGCAGAGATATCATCTCTCCGGCATGTCTTGGGTCTGTCAGAAACTCCTTCTAGGTTGGACAAGAGACTTCCTAACCAGATAAACTACGTCACCTGATAAATCCTGACATAACCAGACCAGACCCCTTCCTCTCCTTCCTTGAACCTAGAAATTTTATCCCTCAAAGTTCTGAACAGTCACATGGATCAACAACCTGTCGGAGAAACTAAGGTGACTTACAGCACCGAGCAGGTTCTGTCGGCGCTGGCCCAGCTGGCCACAGATGAGCTGATTATGTAACAGCGCCTCCTGTGGAAAGTCCAGCCCTCAGGACACAGTCCCGTCTGAAAGCAGAGTTGACAACACGGTTAGAAGATGGTCAGCAAAAGGCTGGAAGAGTAAATGGCCTTAAAAACAAACACTCATCATTATAACTTTCACGTATATCAATCCAGGAAGTAGAAAAAGCTGTAGTTCCTCGAGGAGCTAGAGCCAGACCTGCAGTTCCTCTACCGACCACTAGGTTCTGGACCCAACAGTGAGTTCATCTTCATTGACCTCCATGTTAAAATGTCCAACTTTATAGTAGACATAAAAATATTTACAGTCTGGTGCAAAAAACCGTTTTGGTCTTTATATTTCACATCCATGACACCTGGATGGGGGAGTTTTTATGAGCCTCCGGTAAAATTATATCAAACCACAAATGTATGTACAATTAGGGGTGTGGACTTTTGATTGGCAGCTGGCGCTGCCATCACCTTAGCAACTAAATGCTTTGCGCTGTCTTAACTTAAGTCTGCTGCTCAGCTCAGCTCCTCTCTTCATTCGAGTGTCCAGAACATGCACTTGTGGACACCTTTATGTTCAAATACGGTGTTTGTTTTGGAGAGACTCCGACACCGGAACAGCAGTCTAGTAATCCCACTCCAGCCCAACGCCTTTCACCAGGGGCATCTCCAGAGTGGAACAAGGTCCAGCCTCTCTCCAGGGATTGGTTCTGAGAACCCGTACTGTGCGTTGATGTGATCCTGACTATATCTAGACGATGCCTCTCAACCTCACAGGAGACCACCACAGGTCCTGTTCATATCCCAGAAGTCTAAGCAAAGCTAAGTAGAAAAACTGACACGCAGTCATTAACCACAACCACAACTTTATTTCAGGCAGTTAAATGGATTTATACAGTAGACTAAAGTTTTATCACAGACTGAAAGGTCTGTACTCCCACTGAACAGAACACAGACAGACCTTAGTACAAATGTTATGAGCATATTTGAGCTCTGACCTTGTTCTGGTGGAGCTCAGGAGGCTGTCTGATTGCCACATGGTCCATCTGGTGGGTGTCTCCAGGTTGTGGCTCCTCCAGGAGGTGACTGTGATGCACTGGGACCCCCCTAACCCCACCGTGCTGCAGCTCCTCCAGCCAGAGAGGAGTCAGAGCATGGAACTTATGGGAGAGGAAGCAGAGGGGTTAACAGTGAAGAAGTTGGACATTCAGTCCATCTCTGAGTGAAGGGTCATCTTACCGTCCAGACTTTGTCCTTGGTCCTTCTCTCTGGAGACAGATGAACCTTATTTGAAAAATTGAATGATTAATCAGCCATCTAGTTAATCTACAACATCAACTCAAACTGACTGCAACATACATATTCCTCTTCTATTGTCTCCGGCTTTCACTTCTGTGTACTGTATGAAACCAAAATATTTGACATAGTTTTTGTCAAGTTTATTTAATTTGTTAGTACATATCCATTCCTCAAACAACAAACATTGACTTGAAAGACGGACTTAAGGGACCAAGCGTTATGTAAAATTAAAGAAGCAGAGGTCCTTATACAGAGCCTTGTGGTACTCCTCAGTTAGTACGATCCTTTTCAGATGACTTCCACGGCTTAGAAGCTCTGAACGTCCCACCAGTCAGTCTGAATCGATGAAGTTTCCTGTTCTGGTTCTGATGCATTTATGTGTTCTGAGAGGACTCCATGCCCCAAGAAACATGTTAACAAAAGTTCTCTTGGACCACAGTCTGAAGAGGCCTGAACACATGGTTTCCCAAAAAGGTTACCCCAAAATGAGTCACAGTCCTAGCAGGCTTTGTGCGTCTAACCGAGGTGGGAGGTGACACCACCTTGGAAACCTTGGAGTTATACTCGATCAGGATTTGTCTTTTAAACAGAATATTAATCAGGTTTGTAAAACTGCGTTTTTCCACCTCCGTAATATCACAAAGATTAGGAGCATCCTCTCCCAGAGTGATGCTGGAAAACTAATTCATGCGTTCGTATCTTCTAGACTAGATTACTGTAACGTGTTGTTGGCTGGATGTCCAAGTAATTCTCTGAACAGCCTCCAGCTGATCCAAAATGCAGCAGCGCGAGTGCTGACAGGAATCAACAAGAGAGACCACGTCTCAATCTGCCTCCTTTTTAGTTCCTCTACTCAGCTGGCCTACGGCAGGAGGGTCCCTGCTTTAATTATTGCTCTGGGTTTCTGGAAATTGTTTCAAGACAACTAGTATTTCAGTAGACACATTATAAATCAAACTCACAGAGACCAGCAGAAGTGGGTAAGGAGAACTGCAGTTCTTAGCAGCAGATGCTGAGATCCTAGTCATGTGACTGTGAACAAGCACTTCTGCACCACAAATGTCGATGTTCCCACCAAACACGAGGCGCCCATGTTCAGTTTTTTTGGTCTAAATGTGTTTAGTTCATCACTGCCCTGATTTAGCCCCCCAGACAAATCTCGGTCTGTTTGACCGGTCTGACGTGGACGAGATCCAGCCCGACAAAAGACATTCGGACGTGGTCTGTGTCTAGTCTCTTTGATGTGTCAGAAATGATGGCTTTTCACTTTCACTTTTCAACCAAATCCAAACGTTGTTTAGACCAGCTGTCTTCAACCCTGGTCCTCAGGAACCCTGGTCCTCAGGAACCCTGGTCCTCAGGAACCCTGGTCCTCAGGAACCCTTGTCCTCAGGAACCCTGGTCCTCAGGAACCCTGGTCCTCAGGAACCCTGGTCCTCAGGAACCCTGGTCCTCAGGAACCCTTGGTTCTCAGGAACCCTGGTCCTCAAGAACCCTGGTCCTCAGGAACCCTGGTCCTCAGGAACCCTGGTCCTCAGGAACCCTTGGTTCTCAGGAACCCTGGTCCTCAAGAACCCTGGTCCTCAGGAACCCTGGTCCTCAGGAACCCTGGTCCTCAGGAACCCTGGTACTCAGGAACCCTTGTCCTCAGGAACCCTGGTACTCAGGAACCCTGGTACTGTCATAGATGTTGATCTGCTCCAACACACCTGAGAGAATTTGATTAGATCAGCTTGTCATCGATGTCTACACAAGGCTGTCAGTGCTCCACCAATCTGCACCAGGTGTGTTACAGCAGAGCAACATCTAAAACATGCAGGACGTCGGTTCCTGAGGACCAGGTTTAAAGAAACACTGCTTTCCATCTGTCTGCTGACAGACTTCGGCTGACCTACCTGCTGATGCTGCAGGTGATGTCATCGCCACAGTTGTTGCTAGGCAACAAACACTCCAAGTCATTCATGATGGTGTCTAAAGATTTCAACCACATCCACAATCCAACAGTTTCTCTCCAGATGTTGATTATAACACAAATGATTGTTTACTCATATAAAGTTATAGGAACTTTACACCACAATAGCATAATTTCCATTTATAAGGTTCATAAAGTAGCATTCAGTTTAATTAAATGCATTTTATTCAGGTCCATATTCACTGTCCACTGTTGTCTTGATGTGAAAAATGATATTTAAAGGAAACTTTTCAGTTTTTTTTTGTTGTTTTTGCTTAATCCTACCAAGAGTACCAACTGGTTTTAGGCTGAGCCGGATCATTTTGTTGAGCTTCATCGTTTTGTGTGAGCACCTCAAAGACACTCACTAACAAACACCACTGACTGTCCCTGCTAAATATCTGGAGCTGGAGGGAACCCCCATTTAATCTACAGCCAATCAGATTAAGACATCCATGTGACATCACACAGGAATCCCTGGAGCTTCCCAGAGACCCAGAACATGACCTCCAAGCAAACATGAAATTAATAGCAGATACAAAGTCCTCTAGTGGGAGAAAAACCTTAAACCAAACAGTGGCAGGAAAAAATCCCCTTCAAGAGGGAAGAAACCTGGATCAGGACCTGGATCATAAGGGGGGACCCTCCTGCTGAAGAACAACCGGGTAGAACAAGAAGAACAGAGAGATGAGAGACGGAGACGACTGTATAAACAGGTGCAGACAGCAGACACTGGGGTGGTCAGAGGTGGGACTGCAGGTCAGAGGGTGGGACTGGAGGTCAGGATGTCAGCAGGTCTCCAACAGAGACGTCTACACAGACAGGTGGAGGTGAACGGGTGGAGATAAGAAGGTTAAACTGTGCTGACGTTACAATAAAGTCACTGTAGTATCTGGTCTCACATCGAACTGAAGATAAAACTGTCATGATGTTTGATGGATAACAAATGTAGGACCGGCTGTCGTCCTTTTGTCCCCTTTTGAAGCCTGACTCGAGACCATGCTCGCAGATTTTTGTCACAATGGGTTCAGAAAGGTCCCAGACTCTGCAGATCTGTTTTTATACCTTCTTTTATTGTTATAAGAGAAGTAATAAACCTTTTTATAGATCTAAAAGTTGGCTTTGGAGCAGTTTTTTTATCCTTTTTTCCACAGACATTGACCGACAGAGAGAAAACAACCACAATTAACCGGTTGTTGCTTAGCAGAGTCATTATTTTATATTTCATCACTTGCTGTTGCATGGCATGGCCTAGCCGGCAGCTCCACGAGGCTCTAAACATTTCCAAAATGTGTGAAAACATCACTTCCTCTGAATTTCTGGAAATACTTCAGCATGTCAGAGAAGTGTGATGACAGAGAACTGCGGGAGTGAACCACCAGACTGCAGTTTTGTCTGCTGCCACCAGGTGTCATCGGTTCACAGCTCTCGTCTATGAGGGAACTCACCTTTTGTCCTCCGTCCTTGAGTCCAGAACTCCCAGTGCTCCCAGTAGGGGTTTCCAGGAGCCTCCCACTGCGGTGGTGGACGTGTCTGTAGCTAGGGGCCGCCTGGTCCTGAGGCTCTGCCTCTCTGAGATCCAAGAAGGGCTGGCGGTTTGGGACATCTCCTCTGGGAGGGTGGGGTCGGTTCTCCCACAGCAGCTCCGCCTCAATGTCGGTGACAGGATCTCCCTCAAGGTCAACATCAGGCTCGAGGGGTTCAGGGAGGCGAGGAGGGGGAGGACTGTGGTCGTCCACCTTCACGTTCTCTGGATCACACCTCCCTGACAGACAGAAATCAGGGCACAGTACATTTATTAACCAAGATGTTTTTAAATGCAGATTTAATCATCATATTCATTTAAACACTAAATAGAGGATCAATGAAATTCTGTCATCTGATCACCTTGTCTGGGGTCGAGGATCTCCACGGTGGCTGAAGTTCTTTGTCCCAAAACGGCGTTCTGAGGGCCCCTAAGAGTGACGGTGAAGGTCTCGTGGTTTTCCTCCAGGCCGTCGTCGATCAGGTAAACGTTCCAGGTTTTCATGTTCACACCTAAACTGACATGAACACACACACACACACCAGAACCAGTGATGGAGCTCTGACGATGAATGTTTGGTACCAGAACCAGACCTGGTGATACACGGACCTGGGTCAAACTGGATCAGACCAGCTGAGCTGTGGGTGAAGTCCCTGGCCAGTCTGGCTGATCCTTCCTCCACCTGAACAGACAGGAACACATGACAAGCCTATCATAATAGGTGATAATAGGATTAAAAAGTAATAATAATTCATAAAAGGGCATCAGTTATATTAAGTCATATTAATTCAAATTAAAATACAGGTCCTGTCAAGTTGTAATAAGAAGTCAGAAAAGGTCATAATAAATCATATTATGTCCTGTTAAGTGATGAGAAGTTATAAGTTATAAGTACTGCAATCCTCCAGGGGAACCCAGTGGAGGAACGTGCTGCTGTAGTTTGGTGCTTATAAACGTTGAACTTATCACATCAATGTCAGACTTTCTTCTTAGCAAATGTTCCCACCGCCACATTTAGACAAATAACCCGTAAATAAACACGTAACAGTATAATGAAAACTCATGTGTGTGGATTTATAGTTTCATCAGTTGTTGTCTGTATCTTCTGTGGTTGTCTGCGGAGGGGCGATGGTTCGATTCCCCGCTCTGCCTCCTGTTCATGTGTAGGTAAGATCCCCTACATTACTCCCTTTTGTCAATAAAGAAACAAAGCGCTTTCATGGATGTCCAACCAAAATGAATCCAAAGGCACAACGCAGCATCCTCAATGAGGAAACGAAGAAGGCTTGAAGACATCACTTGAGCTGGAAACATCTCTGCTCATGAGTCTATGGTGAACGAGTCCATGAAGAACACCATAGAGAAAGACAAAATCTGTCAAAAAGCGCTTTGGAAAACCACAAATGTACAGGGAAAAGTGGACTGCTTAGTGCTGTTCAGGAGGAAACCTCAGAATTACGTCTGGTGACTAAGATCAAAACATCATCCCAGTGGTGAAGCATGGCGGAGACAGCATCATGATGTGGGAGTGCTTTGCCAGTCTGGGCTACTGAAAGAGCTTCTTGAAATCGCTGCAGCCAAACAAGGTTCAGATATCTCTCAATGTTTAAAAAAGACTTAAATCATCAGCTCAAACACATGTTTGTTACCAAGACACAGATAAAGGTTAGATCATGTAGTATGATTACTTAATCCAAAAAAAACTAACATACTTTTTTCCCATCATCTAGAAGTCAGTATGAGGTTTTTCAGGAAGGAGGAACAGGTTCTAAAGCAGTTTTTGGAGCTTAAAACAGGTTGTGTGTGAGGAAGCTTCACCTGAATGCTGACATATGCTGGATCGAAGCTTCTTCCACTGCGCTGGATCTGGATCTGAAGCACCCCGGCCGACTCACAGGTCCTGTAGCAGGTCGCCGACAGCTCTACCCGAGACCAGGACAACTCCAGTCTGCAGGAGACCCAACCAACAGAGGAGAGTGTCATTGAGGCTGACCTCAGGATAGGAACATGGGCCCTGAGAGCTGAAACTCACATCTGAGGGAGGCCGGCGTTTCCTGCCGGGTCTACAAGTTGGAACTGGAAACTGTCAGCTGTCAACTCCACGTCTGCCGGGACGATGAAGACCACAGCTCGCTGGTCCACATCCAGCTGGGTGAAACGGTTTCTGATGGCAGATCCTGTTGGACAGACGTCCAACCGACAAAGCACACTTCACGTTTACAGACCTAGTTAAAGTTACTTGTTAAAAGTGTAAGTCTCAATAAATAATAAATAAGTTAATAAGTTCAAAAACGGAAAAATTAAAATCTAATTATTGTTTAAACTTCAAGGAAGGTAAGCAAAACACTTAAAGTAGAATATCTATCCTGTAGATCAACAACGCTTTTCCCAGCACACCTGTGGCAGCGTTCTCCAGGTAACCAAATTGTGGAGGTCTGCTGATGGTGAACTGAACCTGGTCTACTGGGCTGTCAGGGTCTGAGGCCTTCAGGTGTCTTTTGGTGATAAAGATGCCATAACGGCCACTGCCCACATCCACAATGGTGCTGGGAGTCTGCCTGATACTCAGACTGGGAGGGGTCCGGTCCACCCGGTCAACCTAAAATAAGAACAGGCTGTCAGTAACGAGAACTACCAGGAACCTGATGGTCTTGGCCCTTGAGACACTAGAAACACAACTGTCTGAGAAACAAGACCCAGTACCATCATGAACAGAAGATCTGACACCAAGAACCACCAGAATCACCACTGTCCAAGACCAAGAATATCCTGTCAAGCATAGAAATCCACTAAGAAGAACACCAGTCCAAGACCTGGAATTGTTAGAAGACAGAAATGCAAAACCACTAAGAATGTCATAGTCCGAGACTCAGAACCGCGCCTCAGACCTACTCTACACAGTAGAGTAGGTCTGAGGACCAAACTCCATCTCTGTGTCTAGTTTGTGACCATTCACCAACTGGACGAGTGTGGGTACAAAAGGTGGTTCTCCTCTGGGTGTGGGAACCACCCAAACACAGAGAACTGAACATGTGTTCCGCAGGATCCTGTGAGTTTTTTTTAATAATCCGTTGGGCACAAGGACAGAAGAAACTTGGGCAGGTTGATCACTTATTTTCATGGAGACTGTGAGTGTATGAATGATTCTGGTCCAGTTCTGCAGGCTGATGAAGTGAAACCAACAGATGAAAGATTTCTTCAGTATCAGAGGAAGCTCTTAAAAAGACTGGTTTCTGCGTTCCTCCACCATCTCCCCTGGGTTTCACTGAACAGTGGCAGTATTCTCATCAAGTTGCCTCTAATTAGTGGAGAATGCCGCCATTAGCTCCTTTGGCTTGTGGACATGAAGGTCAAGACAGGGATTTTCTCATTACATCACAAACTCCTGCAGATCAGAACTGTGGTGCATTGTGGGACCTGAGAGCAGAGACAGCAGGATTGGTATGTACGCACGGATGTACGGATGTACGGACGGACGGACGGGCAGGCAGGCAGACAGACAGGCAGGCAGGCAGACAGACAGGCGGACGGACGGACAGACAGGCAGGCGGACGGACAGACAGGCGGACGGACAGACAGGCGGATGGACAGACAGGCGGACGGACAGACAGGCGGGTGGACAGACAGGCGGATGGACAGACAGGCAGGCGGACGGACAGACAGGCAGGCGGACGGACAGACAGGCAGGCGGACGGACAGACAGGCAGGCGGACGGACAGATCCCACAAGGGAAATTATAGTGTTTCAGCAGCATAACAATTTATAGAAACAAGTAGAAATATAGAATAAAAACAAAATAACACTAAATCAAAATTAAAATAATTTACATATATACACATATACAATTGAAAAAAAAATATTGGTAATAATTTAACAGGCAGTTTAAGAAGCTCCATATGTACATGTGTGGTTGTCTGTCACAGAAGGCAACATTATTGTAAAGTGCTTTGGTGAATGGTAGAAAGGACTTTCTAAAGCACTTTTTGTGGCAGCAGAGAAGAATTCGTGTTTTGGAGAAAGGCCTCCTTAGTTTCTTGAGTGGTTGTGAAGAGTTTCAGTTCGGGTGTTTATGGTTTATCAGCAGACAGACGGACTGGGACAGAAAACGGCAGGACGATGAACCACTAAACTGCAGTTCACTATGATGCCACTGGATGTCACTGTCGTCTCATGTTACAGAAAATCTCTACAGATCATCTGGTGTTTCTGTTCCTCTCATGTCCATGTTTGGCCAATAAAACTGTTCAGGTCTGCTGCTAGTTCGCAGAAAATTCTAGAAAAATGTTGATTATAATTATTTTATCAATTACAGAGAGTTTAGTTTTTCTCTTTATGTCTGAAAATCATCAAAAGTCCTTTTGTACTTTTTTTTAAATACCGCATAATAACTCACAGAAGCTCAGTGTTAATTCAGTTATTTAAAATAGCTTTGATTTTGCCCGGAGTGCAACCCAACACATCTCATAAATATCAATGACCTCAGTAGCTCCTGATTGTTTGTTAAAAGTTCTGCTCTGAATTTTCCTACAATCAGGAAGTTGACCGTTGCTTTGGCCTCCGCCTGTGAGCTCCATCTTCTGTATTTGTTGGAAAAGTTTATAACTTCTTAACATGATGTGGAGATACTGGTCACTGTGGATCCGAGGACTCTGATTGGTTAGCCTTCTTTGTGGATCATTTTCATGTGCTTCATGAGTGATTTCAGATAACTTTGGATTTGATGGCAGCAACCATTTGTCTCTCCGAGGATCAGGACACTAATCTACTTTACCATTTTAAACCAGTTACATAAACCCAGAAACACCCGATATCCAGCCTGATTTTACTCGTGATTACGCCCCCCCCCCCCCCCCCCCCCCCCCCCCTACCACCACCACCCCATAAACTAACCTGATAACACCAACGATCCAACCTGATTCCTCCTGCAATGAACATCTAATTCCACCTGTGATCCAAAGCCTCCTGTTATTCAATCAGATTCCTCCTGCAATTGCAGCTTGATTACACTTGTACACAACCTAATTTCATCCAGGATTTAAACCTGATTCCATATGGGATTGACATGATTCCAACTTGGATCCAAACCTGATTCCTTCTTTGTGCCAAACCCAATTCCACCTGCAGTCTTAACATGAGTGCAGTGCTTGTGACTCACTTGTATGGTGAACAAGGCAGGTTCCTCCTTCAGCTGTCCAAACTCCAGGTATCCTCTGTTGTTCTTGTCACTTGGAAGAAAGTGGAACCTGTCTATCTCCGCCAGGCTGCCCGGGTCGTGCCGATAAGCCAGGTTCATCTTGTCCACGTCTGTCTGGGAGAAGCTGGGTGGCAATGGCAGTGGGGCTCCTCCCACTAACAGTATACCATACTGCGGCAGCTTGGTGACAATGTATGTCAGGTTGGTGGTGACGGTGTCAGGGTCAGTGAGCTGTAGCTGCTCAGCACTAATGATGGCGGTGGAGCCCCCCTGCAAACGGAGGCCAGTGTTGCGGTTTAGGGTTGGTGGAATACGATCGCTGTGCTCGATGGTGAAGTGGAGGCTGCCACTGTGGGAGGAGTCACCGTTAGTGACAACAAAACTGCAGGAGAGAAAAATAATTCCAGTCAGAAAGAGACATTCATCCATTTTCTATACCCGCTTTATCCTTTGCAGGGTCACAGCGGTCTGCCGGAGCCTGTCCGACTCATCACAGGAGAGGCAGGGGTCCACCTGGCAAGCAGACTTGAAAATCCTGCCTGGTGGTTTCATTCACACCAATATTCATGTGATCAAATCCAGGTTAACACCTGACAATGGCAGGACTTGAATCACCCAAGGGGTGATGGAAGATCAATGACTTACATCCGACTTCAACAGTGCATAAAGTGACCGGTCAGTTTGAACTGCAGAAGCTTCTGGGTGGAAGAATCAAGAAAAGGAAGTCCAGTTGATTTAAGAATTTGAGGACCACTTTGACCTGTATGACTGAGAGTCAATACCAGCACGGGTATTTTTTTATAACTATTTACATCTGGATGATAGATGCATATAGACGCACAAAAAACCTGTCCCCACAAAAACCTTGTTCTCTTTAAAATAAGAATGGCTGTTTTCTGTCTTTATTCACAGCTCACATGTCACTACAGTAGTAAGTAGGTAAAGTGATGACAGCTACACCTGGGCTGTGGGAGCAGCCAATCAAAAGACCATGCACCTAATAACAGTGTTGTGGTGGTGTTGGGTGGTTTAATTGTGGTTCTGTGGTGGTGTTGGGTAATATTGGGAAGTGTTGTTTTGGTGTCTATTGTGGTGTTTTTGTGGTGTTATGGTGGCGTTAGATGGTGTTGGGTGATGTTGGTGTTGGGTGTTGTTGTGGTATAATGGTGTTATTGTGGTGTTGGGTGGAGTTGGGGTGGTGTTGTGTTGTTGTGGTTGCGTTACGGTGGTGTTGGGTAGTGTTGTAGTGTTTTTGTTGTTGTTATTGTTTTTGTTTTTTTTAGGAAAAAGCCATTTTCATTCCAGCATGTGCAGTTCTAGAAGTATGAGATGAAATGTGAATCTTCTTGGTAAAGCCCCCCTTTACACGCCAAACAGTGTCTTTTTTGAGGTATTATTGTCACATGTTTTTACAATCAAGTCTGTGAAGTTTTGTGAACATTTGCTGTTCACATCTGGATATACAGGCCTCTGACGTTTGATTGGCTGTTGGAAGGCTATTTTGAAGAGTCTGTTGACTGCTTTATAAAATTCAAGCCACTGATACGCAGCTGTATTTATATATGAAGACAGGTGTCAACAAAAACAATTGTTGACTCCATTGGCTCCATGTTTGCAGGCCAGAGCTTCCAGAGCTGCATCCTGACCTGCAGTCCCACCTCTGACCACCTCAGTGTCTGCTTTCTACACCCGTTTATATCGTCTCTCTGTCGTCACCAACTAACCAGGTATCAGTTATATTTACATGGAAGTCTGAGTTCTGCTGCTGACAGATAGGTATACTAGTGTATCTTGGCTTTTGTACCTTTGACGGTGTCTCTATGTCTCTATTCTTTCTTTACTTCCTGTTCTACCCGGCTGGTCTTCAGCAGGAGGGTCCCCTCTCATGATCCAGGTCCTGATCCAGGTTTCTTCCCTCTTAAAGGGGAGTTTTTCCTGACAATGTTTGGTTTAAGGTTTTTTGTAATAATTGCTCTGGCTCCTGTTCTGGGATTCTGGAAAGATCCTGGACACAAATTATGTTGTAGTAGACGCTGCAAATTATATAAATTTGGTCTTTCAATGAATTCTGTTCATAAGATACTGATATGTGTTCGTGATCTGAGTCAATATGTTGATTTTCTTACTTTAATACCACTTAGAGACTTACAAAGGTACTTCAGTTGTTAGAGATCTGCTAGAGATCCTGAATTTCAGGTCTTGTTTTTCCGGTCAGGTTCTGGATGAAATTCAGGTTTTGATGCCCAAAGACTTAGATCAAGATGATAAACCTCACTACAACACCTTCAGCCCACACTAAGAATTACAACATTGTCGCTGACAGTGTGACCTGGTGGTGGCTTCACCAGATGACAACCAGAACTGGTGTCAGGTAGGGGGCGTGTCCTCTCTCACCTAAAGAAGTCGGCCTCGCTGTCGTGGCTGTTGTCATGGCTGTAACAAACTCGGTGTGCGGCCACATCCAACTGTGTGAAGGTGACCAGTGGGACACCTGGCCGCTGGATGGCGTGGACGAGGCCATGTTGAGGAGGGACAGAAACCGTGTAGACCAGCTCCTCCGGTCGGCCCGCCGAGTCCGATGCCAGCAGGATGTTAGTGTTCAGGACCACCTGCTGCCCCTCTGCCAGCTGGACCCTCTTTGTCAGCAGTACGATGTCTCCTGGAGGAAGTCAGAGGGAACTGTGAGCTGAACCTGGAATCTAGGTCCAAAACCAGGACAAAGCCTGGTCCAAAATCTGGCCTAAAACAAGTCTGACACCAGGTCCAAAACCAGGTCTAAGACAAATAATAAACCAAGTCTCCAAAACTATTTTTAAACCAAGTCTGAAACCAGGTCCAAACCAGGTCCAAACCAAACCAAGTTTCTGCATCACCGGAGGAGCAGTACCTTGTAATGGGCCCAGAACCAGTCTAAAACCTAAAAAAGAACCACCTTAAAACCTGAAAATCAGGTCCACAACCAATCTAAATAATTTCTGGTACATTTATGACTCAGAGGACTGAAGTTAAAAACTAGCAGAAGTGAACATGTCATGTTTCTGCAGCGTTGTTGGGAGGATCAGGACCCAGAGGAGACGGGCCGGTGCCGTCCACAGCTGCTACACCTCCCCCCCTTTAATTATTCATCTGCTGAGGCGGCCGGCCATTTGTCACCTTCGCTCCTGCAGGATTGTCGGGCCCGGAGCCAGAAGGTCCGAGCCCCTGCAGCGCTGTGTTCACCCGACTGGTAAAACTGGCAGGAAGAGGGCGCTCAATAATGCATGAATATGTGTGTTTGTGAGGCAGCAGAGGCTTCCTATCAGTCGTTTCTGTCTATAAGAAGACTGTACCGTGATGAAAAATGAAAAAAGTTTTGAGCCAATCAAGTCTAGGGGCGTGGCCTAAAGCTGCTCTTGTCTGTATTTAGGGATGTAATGATTTAAACTATCTACAGGGGGCGTTATAACTGACACCTGTCAATATCTAATCAGCAGATTCAGAATAGAAATCTGAAATGTGGTCTACTAGTAAGCAGTAAACAGCTAAAGTGGCAAATGCAGAACTTTTCAAAGTGGCTTCTTAACAGCCAATCAGAATTCAGAGGTCAGTATCTACTAACGTGATTGATGTTCATGTATAAAAAAAAAAAACGAACAAATCTGGATGCACTTTGTAAATATCCCAGACCAGACAAAGAACTGAACCAGAACCTGAGCCTGGACTTTAGCCAGGACCAAGACTAGTATGCTGGGTTCACAGCCACCACCAGATACTGAACCTAACAGGTTTCTAAAGCACCTCTGAGACCACATGTGATGCCAGTCAGGTCTTGAGCACTCCTTAAGGCTGATCATCTTTCAGGGTCTGGATGGCTCCATCACATTGGACTTTTGTTGCAAACCTTTAAACAGAACCTAGTCCAGGACTCCCAAGAATCTACCCCCCCCCCTGCCTCTAACTGATAGCTTCAGGCTTGTCCAAGGATCATTCCAGGTCTTTCTGAGTCAACATGGCCCTTGTTCTGCATAACAGTAGGGTTCTGACCTTTGTTGACCGTGTGGACGGTGATGAAGAAGCTCTGACCCGGATTCTGATGGTCCCTGTCACTGAGGGTGAAGCGGAAGCTGTCGTGACCTCGGAAGCCGGTGGTGTTGGGTGCAGCAGTGTGATGATACCAGAGTCGGTTCATCTCCACGTCGTCCTGGGTGAAGTTATGACCAGCAGAAAGTTCGGTCCAACTCGACTCCAACTGCAGACGTACAGTCATCTTCAAAAGTTAGTAACTGCTCTTTTAATCTGGTTTTTAATCAAGAAATCACAGAGCTAATTTTTCACTGTGGCTCGTAATAAACACGGGCAATACTAAGTACCGTTTTACTGCTTCATCAGGATTTAAAAGAGTAACTAGTAGCTAATTCTCATCATCAACAGCTGTGCTGACTTCTAGAAAAGCAGATGTCTCTGCTGGAAAATTCACGACTGGTTTAACACAATGGCAAGAGGGCAAGACGTCAGCAATGGTCTTAGAGAAGTGTTCTCATCCAGAACAAACAACTTCACTTTAATCTCATCTGTCCACAGGACATTAATCTAGACGTTTGTTGAGATGCCGTTCTGTGAACCTCAGCCATGTTGTTTTCAGACAGAAGAGGTTTTTATTCTGGTAACTTTTCCAAACAAACTGTACAGGTTCAGTCTTCTTCTGACCAGTAAGGTCTGCAGGCTCACAGTCAAATACTGAGGATGTTCACTCCTGGAAGATTGACAACTGTCTATGGCACTCCTCAACGTAACGTTAACTTGTGAGACGCTCCAAACGTTAACTTGGATCAGAGGTTTGATCCTATAGAAGCAGTAGGAGGGTACATGGAGTTAAAAGTGTCTGATACTCCTGCAGGTCAGAGGTCTGAACTATTCATGCTCAAACCAAACACAAATGTCACCTTCAGCTGCAGTTTTCCAAATCGTGGTGCAGCATTGAGGAAGTAATACACCTGGTCTGGGGGCGTGTCCAGGTCCTCGGCCTCCAGAACCACGTTGGAGATGACCCTGCGCTCACCAGAATTCACATCCAGCCCAGCGTTCCTGAAACACCAACAAAGAGGACTACCAGTTCAGAGCACCAGACATCTGCTGAAGATTTTTAAACAATCATTCAAAGATCTTCAAGAGAAGAGGTGAACAAAGATAAAGACATTCAGTGTCAACAGAAGACTGACCAGGTCCATCAAAAAGCAGGTATGAAACAGCATTCAGAACCAGTCCAAATCAAGTCAAGACCAGGTCAAAACCATGTCAAAGACCATGTCTCAATCAGGTCAGAAACCAAGTCCAAAACCATGTCCAAATGAGATCAAAAACCAAGTTCAGGGCAGTTCAAACAGGACCAAGCTGTTCAATCTGGATTATTCTGGACTAAGATAACGAGAAGTGAACAAAAGTAGGCTTAACTGGATCGTACTGGACCAAGGTGGACCAAACTCCTTCATTCATCATGGAAGGGGAATCCCAGTTTGATGACTGGCATGAAACAGAAAGTTTTAGTGTGTGTGTGTGTGTGTGTGTGTGTGTGTGTGTGTGTGTGTGTGTGTGTGTGTGTGTGTGTGTGTGAGAACATCAGGAACCATCTGGCTGCTTCTTCATTTGGAACTAAAGTCCACCAGGAGAAGCTGCCACAGTCGTCCTGAAGGAGAAGACAACAAGGATGGAGACATCTGCCAAGTCTGCCTGTTACTTCCACACAGATGGCACAGAGGGACCAGCGCGGCCAGCGCCGGGACACTGGGACGCCCAGACGGGCCTCCGCTGGTCTGGAGATGGAGCAGGGGAGGGGCAAGGATCTCACTTCAGTCAAGGATGAAAACTGGCTGGTATAGGTCAGATATCAGGCGGAGTCCCACCGTCATGTTCAAAGATCATTCCTCCTCTTTAATCAAAGAAAGAAATCATCCGATGCTACTGACTCTTACTGACAAATACGACCTGACATAACAGAGTTGAGATTCTGAAGTGCTAATTTAAACTAACTTAGATAAATAAACCCAGCGAGCTACCGTTTGGACATAAATTGGTGCAAAAAAAAAAAAAAAGACGTGTTGAGACTTTAAGCAGGTCCATATGAGGTCAAAAACCAGGATACAAAAGTAAAAATCACAAATTCAGACTGTACAGCTTTATCGTGCAAAAATTAAATCTTAGAAATCTTTTTTGTTAAACTTAAGTTTAGATTTTATTTATTTGAATTTACATAGAAAAATCTCAAAATGTAATACTTTATTAACTTGCAAATTTCTAAGAGAAACAAAAAACCAAAAAATGTTGACTTCATAAACTTGGAGAGTTTCAATAAAAAAGTTTTGTTTTGAAGCACAGATGGTGCATATTTGAGTCAAAGTTTCAGTTTTTCTTTGTCAAGCTATTGAACATTCTTATCTATGTTGCTACAGATAAATATTTGTGATACTGAGGCTGACCTGGTAGTTTTGGCGCCTCCTGGTGGCTGTAGGCATTTATCCATCTGTACAGTTTAATCTGTAGTAAAGTTAGAATAAAGGCGAAAACATCGTGAAAACTCAATCTTCTTTTAACTTGACTTTAAAGTCACTTTTATCAAAGTGTGCATTCTGAACTGTTGGTATTTACTGTATATTATTTCCCTGTTTGTTCTTTTTTGTTTAAGGTTGAACTTGTTGTACATGTTTATGTTCAAAGTTTATCATCATAATTATCATGAAATAAGTGAACAATGGCATATTAGAGTTACACGTTCACAGCTGTCACGTTAACGAGATTAACATGCTCTCACTGATCACATCTGTCAGTGTGTGTGTGTGTGTGTTTACTTGTCAACCTCCAGTGCGGGGACAGTATTCAGTTTCATACTATCTGAGAACAGTGAGGTCATCACTTAGAGGCGGAGCTTTAGAATCCTGTTTCAGACCAGGTGTCAGGTTATGTACCTCACAGAGACGGAAACTTGAGCATGGATGTGTGTAAGCATCTCTATGTGTGTGTGTGTGTGTGTGTGTCTGCGTGTGTGTGGGTGTGTGCATACATGAGCAGCCGTGGTGGGTTGTCGTTGACCGGCAGCACAGTGACCCGGGCCGTCCCCTCGACTGTGTGCACGCCATCTGTCAGCCTCAGCACCATGGTGTCCTCCAGGGTTTCTGTGTCATCGTGCATGTACACGATTTTCATGCCTGCAGTGGAGGAGGAGGGGTACCAGAACAAAAAAACATTGATGTAGAAGACAACTGGAGGAGGTCATATGCTGATTAAACAATAATCATTTAAACTTCCTGTCGTTAACAGAAATAATGCCATATTTTGTTTGATGGAATTGGAGGAATTTTTTTTTCAAGTGGTCCCTAATGAGGCATGTTTGTGAGGTTTCTGCAATAAAATTGACATACCTTAATTAAAACGACCATCTAAGAAACTACAATGTATTTTTTAATAAAACTGGTGGTAAAATAAAGTGACATTGGAATTCCAGTAGTGACATCAGCAGTTCCTCTACTGACCACTAGGATCTGGACCCACTGGGTTCCTCTACCCACCACTGGGGTTTGGATCCCAACCTGCGATTGCTCTGCAGACGGCTTCAGACCGGTTTGTTCCACCCTTTAACAACAAGGTGGCATCCAGTACTAGGAAAGGAGGCTTCAAAACCTACAGACACAATGCGGCTTCAGAAACCTGTGGATGACATCTCATAGAGTTTATGAGTGGAGCCAAAAGGTCTAATGGCAGTTGGGGGGGTCATCAGCAGGTGTGAGTTAAAATATTACAATATAGTGAAAATACTGAACTTTTTTTTCCTGTATCTGCATTCTGCATCCTAACATTTGCTGTAAAGTACCACAATATCATAACTGTTGAGTTGAGTTTCATTACATGTCCATGTATCCAAGAACAAATCATGGATACAAGCGGTCAAAATTAATTTCCTCTGCAGGGTGTCTGGACTTTTCCTCAAGAGAAGTTCAGCCATCCAGGAGGAGCTCAGAGTAGTCACTGCTCCTCCACATCTAGAGGAGCCAAATAAGCTGAGTCGGGCATCTAGTAGAAGGTGAATGAGGTGAATGGATACATGCATGAATGGATGGATGGATGGATGGATGGATGGATGGATGGATGGATGGATGGATGGATGGATGGATGGATAGATGGATGGATGGATGGATGGATGGATGGATGGATGGATGGATGGATGGATGGATGGATAGATGGATGGATGGATGGATGGATGGGTGGATGGATGGATGGATGGATGGGTGGATGGATGGATGCATGGATGGATGGATGGATGGATGGATGGATGGATGGATGCATGGATGGATGGATGGATGGATGGATGGATGGATGGATGGATGGATGCATGGATGGATGGATGGATGGATGGATGGATGGATGGATGGATAGTGGGACATTTTTTAGGCAGAAGGCTACGTTTGTTATACAGGTCTGGAGATATGACCAAGAAAGTGTAAACCAGCATATCGTAGCGACCCTTGTAAAAAAAAAAATGATCAGATTGTTTCACATAAGTCATGTTTGGTGTTTTTCAAGTCTGAAAATCAAGCATTACAGGATAATCTGGAGAAAGTTTTTTTTTTAATGTTATATCTTAGTTATGGGTTGAAGGATTTGGATGATTGACACCTCTACAGAATCTTAAAAGCCAACAGAATCAGCAATTCACTAATCATGAATGAATCAGCCCTGGATAGTGACAGGAACTGAGATTTTCTTTGAATCTTGAGAGTTTTTATTATATTACAATGCACAAGTACTAATGAAATCATGATAATGGTAGATTTTCACGTAGATGCTAAAGCATTCGTTCTGTGACGTTCTCTTCTTTTATGTTGTGTGGCTGCCTGCTGTTGGATTTGTGTTTTTTAAAGTGGAAATGGTCTTTAAAGGATTAGGGTTAGGGTTAGGATTAAAGGATTAAAGCTCAGTTTCTCCCCACTGGTTGGAGGAGGTTGAGTGAAACAGTCGGAGACTGACCCGACCTTGTCTTAGCTCCTGCAGGGTGAAGGAGTCCACATGAAGGCTCCTCTGAAGCTCGGCTCCCATCTCCTGGTAGCGGTTCTCCTCTGTTCCGTAGATCCCGTTAACCAGCCTGCCATGAGCTGGTGGCTGCTCCACTGTGAAGGTGAGGAGATCTGGGGGGGCGTCCAGGTCAAAGCTGTCGAGTATGGAGGGAGTCAGCTCCCTCAGCCCACCCTCCTTCACCTGCAGGACACCATGAGTCATTCACCTTTTCTCTCCGTTTCAGTCACAAAATCCTCCCTGTCCAGTTTTTAGTTTTACACGCACCTCATAGTCTGTACAGTTACCATGGTTACACAGTAAACAACAAATAGGTTGCTTTGAGACTTCAGAGAAACTCAGGAAGTACATACAGTGAAGTTGGAAAGCAGCAGAGAAGGCGTCTCGTCATTGGTTGGGTGGATGATGATGTAGACTGGGACAGGGGCGGAGTGGTGAAGCCCGTCACTCACACTGACAGATAGCTGGTCAAGTGTTGGCTCCACCCCTCTGTGCTCTGACTGGACGTAGTTGATGAAGCCTGAAGTCAGGTGGATGAGGCTGAAGGACTCTGGAAAGAGAACAAATTTGAGGTCAGGTGACGACCCTTTAATGCTCTGTTGACCGTTTAATTGATCATTTAGAAGTTAAAAGTCTGTGAAACTCAACTCAACCTCGTTGAGGCATCTCTAATTTCTACTTAAAAACCCTCAACAGGTGGAACTGGCCTGACATCAAAATTATAACACAAAAACTCTGGGCTTGATGGTAACTTCAGTACGCTGGCGGTCATGTTGTGATGTTCACTTTAGCATGTTGGAACTCATTCACTCCCGGAGCAATGTCCTACGGACGGATGAGACCAAAGTGGAATGGTCTGGTCACTTCAAATATGGTTCTAGACATTAAGACCAAACACAGCAGAAAGACTTCATGCCCACTGTCAAGGATGGTGGTGGAGGCGTGATGGCCTGGGATTATATTTCACTGGTACTAAAACTAAAACCAGCTCTTACTGACCTACTCGCAGTCCAGCGTTGCTCTTCTCGGAGCCCAGCGATGGCAGCGTGTTCTCCAAGAAACCATGAAGAGGTGGAGTTTCCACATAGAAGGTCAGCTCCTCGGGGGGGCTGTCAGCGTCAGACGCCCTCAGAACTCCGCCACACAGACAGATCGTGGATCCTTCATCCACCGTCAACATGGACTCCCCTGGATACGACAGCAGAGACAAGAAAGACTCCTGAGTGCTGAGGAAATATGGGAGTACTTGGTACCTTACACACACATTCTTCATTTAATTTTAGTTTTTGTCCGTTAAATACTTGTGACATATATGATGGCTCATCTGAGGATCAGATTTTCCTCCTCATCGTCAGATAAATCTGTCCATACGGCCCCGCCTCCCCCCACCACTGTCCTCTATGTGTCCAGCTGTAAACACCTTGTGAATGAGCGTTAATGAGGGGCGGCCCTGTATCTGGCTGATAAACCAGCGCCGCCCCCCTCACCAACATCAGCAGGACTAATGCTCTCACACGCCTTTCATCTCTGCTAATTAATGAGCTGAATGAATGAATGACTGAATACGGAGATACGCAGGATTAGCAGTCCTGCTGCTAACACTAATCCAGCGGGCGAGGCAGCGCTACCCCAGACACCATTGTAAAGGAGGGACGCTCTTCTTTTGTTTCATAAAGACGCTCACTGTCTGCTGTCAACACATTAATTCATTTAAAATATGCCAGAACCAACATTGTCAGTGGTCTTCCATGAAGACAAACAGAAATGATCCAGAATGGAACCAGCTGTCAGTCAAGGAACATCTGAACCACCAGGATGGAAGTGTCAGACTTTAACTTTCCAAGATGAAAAATCACTGTTGAAGTTAAGTTCCACATGGTTCACAGGCTTCCCAGAGATTCCACAGAGTTTTCCCAACTGATCCACAGTATGACGATGTTCACTGGGTATTCCAAAGGAGTGGGTCCTGAGTGGTTTTCCATGGTCCTGCAAGTCCAACCACAAACCCCCCCCCACAAAAAACAAGCCGCATTGGGAGTGGTGGCCTAGTGGTTACAGTGGTGGGTTTGTGCGTGGAGGACACGTTAGCAAGACCAGATATCTTTCTGCTGAAACTGTGACATTTTTAAAAAACCTCGATTTCCTTTAAAGATTCATGTGAGTTTTTACACTCACATGAATCTTTATTTCTGATGCTTTAAAATGGAATATTTATTAAAACTCCACCGAAAAGACATTTTTCACATATCTAGGTCACATGACAACCCAGCTACAGAGGACCGTTGTATGTTCTATAGGAAACAAGAGACTACGTTCAAAACCTGCAGGTCCTCTACCGTCTACCTGGGTCTGGATCCAGACCTGCAGGTCCTCTACCGTCTACTCAGATCTGGATCCACACCTGCAGGTCCTCTACCGTCTACTCGGGTCTGGATCCACACCTGCAGGTCCTCTACCGTCTACCTGGGTCTGGATCCACACCTGCAGGTCCTCTACTTTCTACTTGGGTCTGGATCCACACCTGCAGGTCCTCTACCTCTACCGCAAATAAAGACCAGAGTCTTACTAACAAACTGAATATATGTTGCTGTGCTGGTAACTGTACAAAGACTGGGTCTGGGTTGGTCTGGAAGGGTCCAAGGATCAAGTTCACCTATGCAGGTGGCAGCTAATTTCAACCTCGGTCAGAGATGCTACCGGAACTAACTGGTGAACAACCTCTGTCTTGTTGACTGCCAGCTGCTATCTGCATCCAGAACAGCCGGCTCCTCCGGCCGAGTCCCCACCAGACTGGCCCGGACCCTCTTAGACTGACTAACTTTGGGTTGACCTCCGCCAGGATGCAGCTCTGAAAAGCCCAGAGCTGCCAAAAGGCCATGGTCGATCAGTAAAAAGTTAGTTCATTGAGGGTTCCAGTGGTGCCTTTTCAGCAACATCTGAAATGAGGACGGATGGACTGATTTAATTTGAATTAATGTAAGATAACGCCGATCAGTATCCCTGGACAATTATGGTTTCCTGTTGGCCCAAATGCTGAGTTAGTTAGAGCATCAGCTCTTCAAAGATCCTGGTGTTCCTCAGTCAGAGCTCCACTAGTCCTCGTTTTGGTTCTGGCAGCACTTGTTTCATGGATGAATTAGTGGAAGGAAGGACGGATGAACAGACAGACAGAAAGAGAGATAGATGGTGAAGATTCTGACCCAGAGTGATGGCAGGAACTTTGTTGTTAACAGGAAGAATCGTGACATTCAGGTCGTAAACGGGAAGTGTGTCATGGAGAGGAACAGGTGGGGCATCTCCATGACAACAGCCATCCACCGTGCCGGCTTCGCCATCGGAGATGATGAGGGTGACGGTGTCAAATGCTGGCTCCGGACCGACCTCTGCACCTGAACACAGAACGTCCACAGGAAGAGTATGACGTTAAGGCTGGTTTGTTAACGACTTGAGCCCTAACCTAAATCTAACCTAAATCTAACCTGAATCTAACCTGAATCTAACCTGAATCTAACCTGAATCTAACCTGAATCTAACCTGAATCTAACCTGAATCTAATCTAATCCTAACCCAACTGTCACTGCTCTGATAAACAGGTTACGGGTGGCTACCTGCAGTTCAACATGGTACTACCAGAGAATGTCAAGTAGTGCTCATTTTTTACAGCCCCAATCCCAACAAAGTTAGGATGCTGTGTAAAATATAAATAAAAACAAAATACAAGGATCTGCAAATCTCATAAATCCAAATTCAACATGAAAAAATATTTTCCATGAAATAAAATATTGCAGTTTCAACATCTAATATGTTTGTTATGTGCTATTAAGAATAAAATATGGCTTTACGAGATTTGCACATCATTGTATTCTGTTTTTATTCACATTTTATAAAGCGTCCCATAGTTTTTGAATTTTCTGGACTCAACTCAACTGTATTTATAAAACACAAACATAAAAAAATTGAAAACAAATCTAAACATTTAAGCATAAAACAAAAATTAAACAATAAGATAAAACACTAAAACTAAGATCTAAAAACTGATTTAACAGCCAAAGTGAAAAAATATGTTTTAAGGGAGGATTTAAAAACGGGGAGTGAGTCGGTCTGCCTGATATGTGAAGGTAGCTCGTTCCACAATTTTGATCCAGCGACTGCCTGGCTGCCGCTAAGCTTCCTCTTAGTCTCAGAGACGACTAACAATAACTGATCTGCTGACCTGAGGGAGCGTGCAGGACTGAAGCAGGTCAGACAGGTACTTTGGAGTGAGACCACGGAGACATTCAAATCAACGCGTAAACGAACCGGGAGTCAATGAAGTGATGCTAAAATTGGAGTTACATGCTCTCGTTTCCCTGTTTATGGGTTTAAGTTTGAATCTTAAGCCAGCCTCTATACCACCAAACATCCTGATTTTTCCACTCAGAACAGGTGAAGATAAACATGAAGACCTTTGGAGTCATTCCACCAGGATGATTCCTGGTGTGGCTTCACCTGAGTGAACATAGTAGATGTATCCCTGAAGGAGGTCCTGCTGGGAGAACTTGTCCACTGTCAGTCCAGATCGCTGCAGCTCTCCTCTGCCAGGTCTTCGGGCCAGCATGTAGGTCAGTCTGGAGTCATCACTGTCCCGGTCTGAGGCTGACAGGTAGTCAACGGTCACCTGGACCTGCCCACCCTCCTCACAGCTCAGCGCCCCTCGCAGACCCCCACCTAGCTGGGGAGGCTCATCGTTCATGGGTAAGACCTGAGGAGATTATTTGTATCAGAGCGCTGTGAGGTGCAGAGAGCATCCTTACGAAATAACATGAATGTAGCACGCATTCACAGAGAACATTTGGTTAAAGTAACTCATGTAACTTCCATCTGGAATGAGTCTAATCCTCCTCAAAGTGTGGGTTTCCGCCGGGTGTTCCGGTTTCCTCACACAGTCCAAAACACATGTATGTTAGATATTTTTGTGAGTGTCTCCCCATGCTTGCAGGGCTGTGGCAGGAAGGATATCCAGCATAAAACTAGCCCAAATCAACATGCGGACTATGATCCGCTGTGGCGACCCCTCTGAGGAGGATTAACCCGAAATGGTTGATGATGACCTGGACTGAATCTGACTTACTATTGGAAAAGCAGACCAAATGCTTGCTCCTTCTTTACAGGGACTGAATATCTCATAGCAATGGACCCAGTACCCACACGCTCGGAGCGTACAAAGTACTGTAAGGGACACGGTTGAATGTCTTCACCAAGTCTACAAAACATGTGAGCTTGTTGGACAAGATCCTGTAATCCCTCCAGGACCCCAGTGAAGGTATAGAGGTGGTCCAGTGTTCCACAACCAGGGAAGAACCCACATTGTTCCTCCTTAATGTGAGGTTTGACAGTGAAACAAAAATACAAAAATATGAATAAAGAACCAGTGGAACATAATCATTCATCGAGTAGAAGCACTGCAGGTTACGTAAATACTAGATTTACCCGGCTGACCTTCGGCAGGAGGGCCCCGCCTTCCAGGTCCTGGTCCTGATCCAGGTTTCTTACCTCTTTCTTCCCGCTTAAGGTTTTTCTCCCACTAGGGGAGTTTTTACTTCCCGTTGTTGTTGTGTGTATGTAATAATTGCTCGGTGGTCCTGTTCTGGGATTCTGGAAAGATCCTTGAGACAACTTGTGTTGTATTAGATGCTATATAAATAAAATTGAAAAACTGAATTGAAATTTCCCTCAGACTAGCGAGCCAGCTGTAGCCCTGGTTCCAAGAGAATGCCAAACTTGTTAATTTCCAAAAATGGTTTTAGAGGTTTCAGAAGAGGAATGTTTAGATGGTCTTTTGCTACTTTTAGTCATACCTGTGTCATAGAGGTTTTTGGGTAGTGAACTATAAAACTGGTTTTATTTAATTTAAATGTCACAAACTGTATTAATTTATTTTAAACAGAACAGTTTGGGGTTTGTTTGTTTCAGTAATCTCTTTAGTAAATACTCTTCGTTGTGGTGTATCGCACTCCTGGTCCAGTTTCTTTGAATTTTCTGATTTTTTTTTCTTTTTTTTTTTATCTTAGTGCCCAATACAAATAAAATCATGATAGTGGGAAATATTAATATTCAAGTAGACGCTGAAGATGAGATAACGTTCGATAACTGACACTTCTATGGAATCTTCACAGCCAATGGACAGTTTACAAACATGTCACTTCAGGCATAATTATCTTTTCTTACAATCCTTATCTATTTATACTGATCATCATCCAATTATAGAAATTATTATCCATTCATATAATCACTATTCACTCATTTTGATCATTATTCAACCATAACAATCATTATCCATTCATACCTATCGTTATCCGTCCATACTGATCATTATCTCGTCATACCAAGTAGCAAATTTGGTTTGACAAGTTAAACAAAAGTTGAGTTTTTGTCTGAAAGTGGTCATCTTTACCGTAATACAATCTGTGGCGTCTTTAAACTACTAACAGGCCAGTATTGGTAGCATGCAGCACCTGGTGACAGTTTTCAGTCTCTGATGAGAACAGCAGCTACATGGTGACATCACCTCACATGGATCAGTAGACTCACCTGAATCTGCAGCACAACCTCTGCAGAATTCAGACCATCTGTCACCTTCAGAGCCACCTCGTCCTCCACCGTCTCAGAGTCGTCATGGATGTATCTGCAATTGAAGCAAGACACATGTAGTCCAAAATACTATCAGATAAACAAAAAGTCAAGAAGGAATGAAAAGGTAGAACCAAAGTTGAAGCAGCAACTCCAGCTCCAACTGCACTCATCTTTTTCTGTGAACTTTCCAAACAAAAAAGTGTCCTCCCAACTAGACTGTGGGAAAACCCGGGGGTTGTGGGTAATTTCTGAAGGCTTGTTGTTAATGTAGGGCTGTGGAACAGCTGAACTGATCTCACCTGAGCCGCAGACTTCTCAGGTCCTGCAGGATGAACCAGTCTCCCTGCAGCAGAGCTCCACCCTGCAGATCCAACCGGCCATGAAGGGGTGTCCTCTGGACCTCCACCTTCAATGCCTCCTCCCGACTGTCCCGGTCCTGGACCAGGAGGTGTTCCTCTGTCACAAAAGCGCCTCTCCCCTCCTCCACCCGTAGCAGGTTGGTGAAGGCCTGAGAGGTCCACAGAGGACACGTCAAACATTTAGTTTTAACCCAGTCAGAAGTCTGGTCCAAACTCTTCTCACCTCAGGGGCCTGGTTGTCCACTGGGACTACAGTGATGTTAAAGACCAAACCGGACACAGTACCGCCCTGCTGGTCGCTGACGGAGAAGACGAATTGGACAAACAGAGGTTCAGGACCGATGTCCTCCATCGGAGGCATGAAGGCCACTTTCCTGTGGTTTACCGCATGCTGGGAAGAGTAGGAAGAACATGAGGAGGAGAAGAAGGAGGAAGAGGGGCAGGAAGAGTTCTTATAGTTTATAAGGCAGAAACATGTTCTAATCAGCAGGTAGTTCAGGCACCCTGGGTACTCTGAACCAGATACTGTTTCAGACTCTGGTCTTTACCCTCAACTGCAGACCACAGTCCACGCCTGTATCTAGACGCTGGACCTAACTCTAGACCAGTTTTCCTAGTTGTGGTCCTTGAGAGCCACTATCCTGCATGTCCTAGGTGTTTCCTGCTCCAACACACCCGATTCTAAGAAACGGGTCATTAAAATGCAGGTCCAGACCTTGGTGACTGATGGTGGTGATCCAGAGAGGATCTGCAAAACTGCAAACTGCAATTTGGGATTTTTTGTGAAATATTCGGGAGTCAATATCAGCTGTTACTCAGATGACTCAAATGACTTGGACTCAAGACTCTGGAGCAAAGAAAATCTGATCAGGGCATTTCTAAAAGTCACCATCGAAAAACAAAGTTCTGATAAACTGTGTTAGTTTGCAAAAGACTAGCCAGAGCAATAAGAAAAAAAATGTCAATTGTGCAAAATGTTCAATTTCCTGGGCCGAATCTGGACCTGACCATGTGCAACTCTGGAGCCAACTTAAACCATGACTCCAGTCTGACTCTGCCTCCAACTCTAGAACCAGCACCAGTCCCAAATCTAGACCCAACACTGTAGTCAGCTCAAGACCCAACTCAAGACCCATCCCTAACCATATCTGTGGGCACAACTCTGCATCTGACACTGGACCCAACACTTGACCCAGTTCTGTAGTCAACTCTCGACGGAACCTGGACCCAAGTCAAGACCCATCTCTGTAGTCAACTCTGGAGCCAAGTTCAGATCAACTGTAGACCCAACTGTAGCACAAACTCTCGCCCATAATCCTGGACCTGAATCTGAAGCTAAATCTTGACCCAGCTCTGGGGCCAACTCAAAACCCCATTCTGTAGTCAGTTTTGAAGCCAACTCTAGACCTAGCTCTAGAGTTCACTCTGGAGCCAGCTCAGGACCCAACACTTGAATCAACTCTTTAACAAACTTGATGCCCAACTATTAATTCCAGCTCTGGATCTGACTCTAGTCCTAAATGTCAGTTTGATTCTAGATCATCTCTAGACCTGTCTCTGGTAGCAGATTTGCAGTATGGTTGAACCTTAAAGAGTTCTCTGCTACTCTCAAGAACCACACCAGGTCCAGAAGCCAAGACACATTGACCACCAGCTGATCTGGAGTTCAATTTTTAGTTTGAGATGTTCAAGTGGAGTCCTGGGCCTCTAATAACTACATTAAGAAGCATTAGTAATTTATCATTCATGGTTAATACTCTAGATTTTCATCGCAGGTGAGTGCATGCTGTGGATGATAAAAGCTTAGGAACTCCAAACAGAGATCCTTGACCTTTCGATTTGACTCACCTGAGTGAAGGACTTCAGCACTGGAACCATGTGGTCTTTCTTCATGGCGTTGGCGCTGTCGGTATAGAAGAGTCGTCCGGAGTCCATCACCCTGAAATCAAACACAATCACAGAGGTTCTTCTAATGGAGCAACGCTACACCCCCCACCCCACCCTCCCGGATCTGGCTGGTCCTTACCCAGGACGCAGTGGGCTGAAGCAGGGCTGCGTAACGACAAAGGTAAGGTCGGCATCCGGGTTCTCTTGGTCTGTGAAGTGGAGCTGAGCCTGACTGACATAAACCATCTCGGTCTCTTTCACAGTCAGAGAGCGAACGCTGCCGGAAACTTCCACTGGCAGCTGGTCCTTCACAGGGAAGACATGGACCACCACCGTCTGCAAACACACACAGAGCACAGGACTTCTCAGGGGTTCCGGTTCCGGTTAGGGATCAGAACCATAATTATAGCTAGTTTTACTGTGCTGGTCAACATTTAGAAATGTCAGTCAGCATCTATACACATCTATCTGTGTTTATAAACATTGATCAATTTTTATAAAAGCCGATCAGCATTTGGAAACACCAGTCAGTGTTTTTAAATGTCCATCAGCATTTAGAATAACCGGTCAGCATTTGGACACACCTGTCAGTGTTTGGTACCATCATTCAGCCCTGGGAAATGTCAGTCAGTGTTGGGACACATTAGTCAGTAGCTGGCAGCGTTGGTCAGTATTTGGAAATGCCGGTCAACGTTTGGAAAAGTTGGGAAGCATATTGGAGACATTTATATATGGCAACAGTTGTTAACAACCTTCATAAACTGAGACTTGTGACCCGAAATCACCAATTGTGAAATATAGGGTAAAGGGTAATTCAAACTATATGAGGTGACATGATGATGGAGTGAATATGTGGATATGGAAAAGAAACCAGTTACAGTGTGGTACCAGTCTAAATTGGATCTAGGACCAGAACCTGGTTCCAGTTGGTCCAAATGACTCACGTATATCTGTGACAGATTGGGCGGCTGGTGGCTGTCGGAAAGTGTGAAGTCAAAGGAGTCCTCAAAGCGCTCCTCTCCTGAATGCTGGTAGAAGATCTGGCCCTGGATTAGGTCTCTCTGCAGGAACCTGTTCACTGGTACTGCTGCAAGGACAGAAAACAGGCTGCTGAGGAGCTGCAGAGCTCAGAGGATTAAAACAATGAAGACATGTTCCATGATGAACACATAAAAACAGAAGGACAACAGGAAACAAGACAAGCTTTAGCTGTCCGTTCTTCTCAGCTGATGTGGAACGTTAGATGTCTGGGAATGTGGCTTAAACACGCTGACATATTCCAGTTCACTCATGTGGATGAGTCTACCTCATACGCCAGAGTTGGTCATGGTGTTCCACAGGGTTCTGGACTTGGACCATCCATTGGTACGCATAGATGCTCTATCTATGTATGTTCATCTGCTATCAGGCACCATCACTATGGAACCAACTTCCAGTTTGGGTGAAGGAGGCTGATACCACCTCCACCTTTAAAACCAAACTTCAAACATTTCTGTTTAATAAAACATCTAGTTGGTGTAAACTTTAGTGTGTTAGGGCCAGTAGTCACAGCAGCAGCTGCAGAACCAGACTGGAGCAGCTGGTCTTCAACACAGCTTCATCCTGGATCTGCTGCTGTAGACCTGCTGCAGGGGGACCCCAACATGATCCACTGACTGGTGCCCCTCACCTCCTCTGTTTCTCTTTCCCTTCTTCAGCTCAATCCTCAGTTATTAATTAGAAGTATCTCATAAGTATAACTGTTCTCCATTGTTCTTGTAGTTTGTTGTGCTGGTCTGTCCCCTCTTTTTCTCTTCTGCATGTTCTGCAGACCAGAACCTCAGGAGCTGCAGTCCCAACATCATATAAATAAAACTACTGGACACTCCCTTCTCTGATGTCATCCACAGGTTTCTGGAGAATGCTCTTCTCTATGTCTCTCTGCACAGCGCCTTGTTAACAGGAACTGACTCCGTCCCAAACCAGTTAATCTAAAAACAAGAAAATGGGTGGAGCAACCAGACCTCTAAGACAGCTGGAACACACCCACCTTAGCTCAGGTACAGGAGTTGGCTACTCCATCTTCACTGGTCTAGCTCACTTCAACCTATGATGCTAATGAATGTTATCTTACATTTATTATGATCACAACTGTCCAAACATCCCCATTCTGATGTCACTACCTAAATGAAACCTGCTCCTAGAGACCAGGAGTTGCTCGGCCTGCTGCTCACACTCCTTGAACACAGTTATCTGCAAGTTGAACAAGCCTTGGTCCACAAGTAATGGTTCAAGCAACCACAGTTCCCAGAAGAGTTCTGCTAGTCCTCATTTTATCTCTGCCAGCACCACACAGATGTGGTCCAGTTAGTTAAAAAATTAAATATTATATGATTATTGAATATAAACTATATATTTTTTGTAGTTCAGTAAAGTTGATACAGAGTGGTTATCTTTACCCCATTACGTCATATCTTTGGAGTCTTATCAACGAACAGGCTAGAATTGGTAGTATGTATTAATTGGCCACTGATGACGGTTTAAAAATAATGTAGCTTTTGGTAAAAAGAAAGGGTTTGTGAAAAATATATTTTGAGAAACAAAACACTAAAATCCAGCCTTACCAGTCTCATGGGCGGAGCTCTTTCTGACCAGCTGCCCTGCTCGGGGGGCGGAGACTATCTGGTACAGGATGTAGTCATCACTGGAGTCCAGGTCAGAGGCCAGCAGCATGAACTCCTGGAGGCGTATGGCCCCGCCTTCCTGGACCTCCACCGCCACATTGTTGATGAGAAATGGTGGGGAGTCGTCTTTGGGGAGGATGTAGATGGGGAACTTGTGTCGGATGCTGTGACGGCCGTCGCTGATGCGGAAGACAATGTGGTCCCGGGTGGAGTCGCTGTCTGAGTGGTGGTAGATGACCACACCCTCTTTCAGGTCCTGTATGCGAAACATGAATGCCTTCATACCTGGACACACAAAAGACAACACCAAAAAGTATAGTTACCACATCGTGAACATTCCTCTACATGACCTTCGTTTGACCCGTCTCTGAACGCACCAGCCCAGTCTGGGTGACAGGTGTGATGAAGCCACCTGCACACTCTTCACGATGAGATAATGAAGGACAATTCCCTTACACTAAACATAAACTTTGAATAATGAGTTACAGGTATCTGATCAGAAACCCTACAGCTAGATTTCAGTGACTACACGTCATGTTTTGACAACTGACTGAAAATGCCGCATCAGCCCGTTTAACCTTCCATGCACGAAGGGATAGGCAAGCCCTCTGAGGAACTGAGGCTCGTCACTCTGGCTCGGGTCGTTTTGACCTGAGCCCTAGTGTCTTGAAGGAGTTAAGTTGCCATGGTAACGGTAAACTTAACAGTAAATGTCTCTGGAGGTTTTGGTGAGGTTTAAAGGTTTTATGTTGTCAGAGAGGTTTAGAACTTAGTGAAAGATTAAAGTTTTTTTCCTGTGTGATGCAGCTACACGTCATCATCTCATCGTTGCTTTTCTGCTGATCTGGACTTCTTTTTGCATAACTCTTGGTGTGAAGCCTAATGTTTATGAATTTTTTTCATGTTTATCCAACAAATATGTCACAACATTACAATATGTGTGGTGGATATATGATAAAGTAATTATATAATATCACACTACCGCAGTTGTCCTATTTACTTCAGGAAAGAGGCAGAAAAGGCAACAAGAGGAGATTTCAAACAGATTCACTGATTACAGAATTACTGAGTTGTTCATCACAGGATTCAAATCACCTCATGACCTCTGCTTGCTTAACTAGAGTAGGTCATTTGTGGTGGTATTTTTACTTTACATATCACAGACGTGGAGCATTCACACTGGATATATGTATATATATATATATATATATATATATATGTGTGTGTGTGTGTGTATAAAGCCTATTTATTTCCCTTTTAATTGGTGCCACATTTGTAAGGAACATGCGTTAGTTGGATGAGCTTGGGGTTGTGGGTTGGGCACATAAAAAATGTCAGTGCCAAACAGCTTATTTTGCTTTTCACTCTTGTTTCGACCTCCCAGTACCTCTAGTTGCTGCCAACCACATGTCAATCAGGCAGCAGTGGCAGTGGGTTAGCACTGTTACCACACAGCAATAAAGTTCCTGGTTCAATTCCTGGGTCTGGCAGGACCCGGAGTCTTTCATGTCACACACATGTATGTGTTACTTAGGTTCGTGTGTGTCTGGCTGTGCTTGTGGGATTATTGCAGGAAGGACATCCAGCGTGAAACTGGGACAAATCGATGGGCGAACTATGATCTGCTGTGAGGACCCTTCTGAGAGGGATTAAGCTGAACTGGTTCATATATATGTGGAAATGACAATAGACTGGGACTGGCCCAACTTCCTTCAAGGTCTCTCTCCAGGGTTTTGTGACAGTTGACAGCTCTGCTTTTCCCAGGCTGTATACAACATGGTGCTGCGGAGTACAAAGAAGAAGACTCTGAAGCACTCCTTGTGAACCGCCATGGACTGTTGTTCAGTTCTTCTCCACTTTGTGGCTGGTTCTGGTTCTCCTCGGTGCTGGATACGGTTTAATTGTTTAGGTGGGAATGGTCTGTTTGGAATAAACATTGTTAAGTATTTACAGTACCACGGTTTGTGTTATTTAACCCGGTTCTAATGACTTCTGGGTCATCTGGGGGGACTTTTATCCCTCTCAGTTCCACTCTTCCTCGTGCTCGTTCTCCATCAGGAGGTGTAGTTGGATGAAAGTTTGCTCCCAGTCTGCTGCTCTCCATAACTGGGCCTCGTCCAACAGGAAGTGACGTCTCTGAGGAGCGTGCTGACCCTCGGACAGCCACCGGCGGCGGATCCAACCGGATCCAACGCCTTCAGCCAAATGGACGTGTGCCTGCAGCGCGCACGCACGCACGCGCTCCTGTTTGGGCCGGTTGCCCAGCGCCACCTTTGGGCCCAATTACCGGCTTGTTTCCATCTCTTGGACCGCGAGCCGCCTGCTCGGTGAAGACGTTAATGATGCGGGCTCGCGACCGCTCGTCTTCCAATCTGTCAGCTGACCTTCGTGTTCACTGGCACTCGAGGGGACACGGGAGCCCCGCGTCCTGGCAGCCGTGCGGCCATCGGGAGGAGCGCCATGCTTGGAGCCCCGCAGAAGCAGCCTCCAGGCGCAGAACAAAACCTGTTATTTCCCGGTGACGGACACAGTAATTGAATCAAAGTGTGAAGCTGCGGCTGGAAGGCGTCGGTTGGCGCGAAGCTCCGACAGATGGACGCCAGTTTCTCTTCATGTAGGACAAACCTGCTCAGACTCCAGTAAACATCCTGAAACTGCAGTCCCGTTCAAAAGTTTCTATTCCCAGATCATCTGATCGCAGAGCTTCTTAGTTTTACACAAATATGCTCAGATGAACATAATTCAACATAACGAGTTATTCACCCTGCCATTATGTAGCAAAAAGAAACTGATAAATCAATAATGTGGGCAATCCTAAGTACCCCTTTTACTGCTTCCTAATGCGTAAAATGACTAGAAATCATTGAAACTAGTTTTTGATTTTGATTGATTTCAATGATTTTATCCCATAAAACCACCTAAACAAAACACAATTCCAACACCAAGGTGCTAAAATCAAACCAGCAACCACAGAAAGTCGTGGATGATACATACTCCACAAGAGAGAAATGTGTTCTTGTTCTCAAGGTAGGAAGAACAAGAACAAAGTTGGCTCTGAACAGGTTACTTCATCCTTGAGGAGAAATACAAGTGCAGAACATCCTGGAAGTCCTCACAGGCCCCTCCCACTGCAGTACCTATGTGCAGTGCAGAGGGTCGTCGGTTCCCAAAAATAAGCGACTGTCATATGAATGCTTGGAACACTCGTGTTTAGAAATCATGTGGTTATACATCACGAAAGAGTAAATTAGTATGAATCAGTGGAGTTTCAAACACTGCAAGAGTCGCGATGTGTCAGAGCGACAGGGAGGAGCTGTCAGGGGTGAGCAATAATAATAATGACGATATTTTCTCACCCACTTTAACATGTCACATATCAGTAACTCAGACAAACACTATTTAATGTTATGTTGTATTTAAAAATAAGTGGTGTGTATAGTGTGTGTATAGTAGATGACAGAGATAAGAGATGAGTTGATGAAGGAGGAAGAGGACAACATGACTGAAGTGGAGGAGGATGAAGATTTGTTGCTATTTGCATTTATCTAAGAGATTGAAAAAAAGAGTTGTGATGCAAACTTCCTCACCAGCAGAAAGATGCCATCTGCGTCTGTGCATTAACCACGCCCACTTTACATTTTTGACCAATCTTGGACACCAACACAAAAAAACGTTCTGCTCAGATGATGTATTAAGAACAAACTGCAAGAACTCCCAAACCAGGACTGCGAGAACAAAATGATCAATCAGTAAACATATCTTCTCACATTTTGTGCAGGTCAAGATTGTATTTAAAAAAAAAACTTGAATCCGATGGTCAGATACCTTCATGTTTCAACAATAAAACCTGACGTTGATGCAGTAATTCAGATGTTACTTCACTGACTGCAGGTTATATATGCAAATATATTACTATTTACTTTGACCAAATGATCCATTTTCATTTTAGATGTTTCAGCCTCCCCCTAAAAGAAAGATCATAATGAATTGTAGCGTTTGTCTGCATATTAGTTTAACTAAGCTGAAAGAAATTTGATCAGCTGCCAACATTCTAACTTCCTGGCTTAGCTTAACCAGAACAAAGTCTAAACTCCAGTTCCTCTACTTACCACCAGGTTCGGGGTACAACACAGCAGTTCCTTGTCACTCTTTCATGATCCTAGAGGAACGACAGGTCTGGATCCAGACCCTAGTGGTCAGTAGAGGAACGGCAGGTCTGGAACCAGACCCTAGTGGTCATTAGAGGAACGGCAGGTCTGGAACCAGACCCTAGTGGTCGGTAGAGGAACCCTAGTGGTCAGTAGAGGGATGGCAGATCTGGATCCAGAACCTAGTGGTCGGTAGAGGAACCCCTAGTGGTCAGTAGAGGGATGGCAGATCTGGATCCAGAACCTAGTGGTCAGTAGAGGGATGGCAGATCTGGATCCAGAACCTAGTGGTCAGTAGAGCAGTATTGTCATATTGGAAAATCCAATGTGGAAGGTGAACTCCTCGCTGGAGCCCCGGGACCCCCATTGCCACCTGACCCCCCCCAGGCATTCGCATGCTGGTACATGAAGACCTGTTTGGGGACTTGCATCTGCTCTGTGTGCACGGCAGCATGAAAATGGCAGAAGTGGCTTTAATTTGCCGCTTGGATCAAGAGGGAGACAGCGGCAGCCCCCGGCACAGCGGCCCCCACCCGGCCCCATTTTACACCTGATTAGGAAACACATGCAGGGACAGCAGACATATGCTCCCCCCACCACCACCGCCACACTGCTGTCCCTGACGGATGGACACATGGAGGAAAAAGGGCGGAATAGTGTGCCGGATACGGCGGTGAAGGAGCAACGATGAGGAGGGAGCAGATGGAGGCATCCAATGTCATTTCAGTGGAAAGTCCTTATCAGACAAAAGGAAATGTGATCTAAAGAAAGGTTTTCTGTGGTCTACAAAGATTCTACATTTAAAAATACACCACTACTAATTTTTATTATGATTTTCAACTGAAATAAACTGCAAGAAGAAATTGAAAATGAAAAATGAACCTTGTAGAACAAAGAACATTCTTAAGTTGGGTTCCACACAGAACTACCATAGCTCACTTTGGTAACAAGTCCATGTTCCAACAACATTCCTGCAATGTTCTATCAACATACTATCAGTGTTACAAAATAGTTCTGGTATCTTTTTGGCAAAGTTCAAGCAATGTTCCACACACATTTCAGCAGTTTCCACAATGTTCCACCGACATTCAGGCAATGTTTCCACAATGTTCCACCGACATGTCTGCATTGTTTCTGGAGTATTCTGGCAAAATTCCAGCAATTTTCCTGCAATATTTCAACTATGTTGCACCAGAGTTCTATCCACAAATCAGTTCCCACTTCACTAAAGACACCACACTGATTGACCGGTCAGTCTCCTGCTCCATTCTTCTTTAACTCAAGAACAAGACCCTGAAATACTGAAGCTGCTTCTCTTGAGGCAACATCATACCTGAGCTGGAGAGAACATCTTCCTCTTTTATGACTAAGAACCAAGGTTTTCACATTTGGAGGTGCTAATTGTCATCCTGCTGCTTTGCACTCAGCTGTGAACCACTCTAGAGAGAGCTATAGGTCTTGGATCGATGATGCCAACAGGACTACATCATCTGCAAAAACCAGAGATTTGTGATATTTGTGAATCTGATAAAGATCAGCCCCAACAAAGTCCAAGTCCCATCTGAAATAAATCCGACTTACTACTGACAATGTGGACCAAACTCTGGCTTCGGTTTAACGGGGGTTGAATGACTCGTAGCAACAGACCTTGTACTGCATATTCCTGGAGTACCTTCCAAAGAATGCCTTCCTCAAATGAACTAAACAAATGTGGCTCTAGGACCCTAATTAGGCTATAGAGCTGGTCCAGCTTTCCAGGACTAGGACAGAACCTACATTGTTCCCCTTGTTTCTGAGGTTTGACTGTCATCAGGATTCTCTTGTCCAGCAAAGTTAGGTAACCATTTTGAAAAGTCAACCATTGTGCTTATCTGAGTTTTATCTGAGTCTGAATATTGGATATTGACATGGAAATTGTAGCGCCCCCTATTCATTAAATCCACAAATTTTAACGTGTTCTAACTTTTAATCACAGAAGGCTTCAGTGATCTCTTAGTCTTCTTCCCCAGGTTCCGAAGATTCTGGTTGGATCCAGACAAATGTCCAAGAAAACTATCCACATGGTTTTGTTACCCAACACGCCCATTCAGAACTATACAAAACACCATGACCTCACCTCTGACGCTGAGCTGTCCATGTACGGGTCCGTCCACAGCCACCAGCCGAACAGCATCGATGTTGTCGTTGTCCACTATCTGCAATTCCTTCCACGTGATTGGTCGGGACTGTCCCTCCAACAGGTCCAGACCTGAAATGCCAGAAATGCTGTGACGTCATTACAGACACACTACTGAGGTTTTAACATCACTCACAGGACACAAACGTACCCATGTTCCAAGACACCCGGGGTGCATTTGTTTCGGATGACTTGATGGAAATGTGGACCACCAAGGGGGGGCTGGTCATGTAGGAGCCATCTATCACCTGGAACTCCACCTGAGGTCAGAAACAGGGACCTTGATCAATTTTCTTTCTCTACCTGGCTGGTCTTTAGGAAGAGAGTTCCCCTTTGTGATCCAGGTTCTACTCATGGTTTCTTTCTTCTTTAGGGGAGTTTCTTCTTGTCACTGTTTGAAGTAAAGCCTTTCCCTCGCTAAAGTAGATTTTTACTTGCAGTTGTTTCTGTTAATATCTGCTTGGGGGTCATGTTCTGGGTCTCTGAAAAGCACATAAAGACAATTTGTCTAGCAATAGACCTTATATAAATCAAACTAAAATTACTTAAAAGTCTGTCAATTAATGGGAGCTAGTCCATAAAATAATAAGTGTAAGTGTAATAATTGAAAATGTTGATAAAAAGGAATTGCAAAATGTACATTTTCTAGCCCTAAACCGATCCAGGTCAATATGACAACTAGCCCTGACCTCTAATCCTAAACCTAACCAACCTTGACCTTAACCAAGACATTTTAGCCCTTAAACCTATCCACAAACATGATCTAGGTTTGTTTGGACTAAATCTTAGACCTAATGAAATTTTCTCCCCTTTTAACCAAACCAATAATAGGTTAGACTGTCACTACAGGCCAACCTCTTACAGCCTAGGTTACCTTAGCCTATAGGCTGTTGGCTATACTGTTATAGACTACATTGAACAATTATATAGGCAAAATTACACTCTAGCCTACTGGGCTACTAAGTCAATCTGCAATTTTGATAAGTTATACTTTATTCTCATTAATTCCTGTGGAACATTGCCAACTTTGAAAAATTCCCAGAATTTAACAACCCTATTCAGAAATCAGAGCTCTTGAGATGTTCTGGACCAGGTGGTCCTTTAATTGTGACCTCCAGTACCTCATAGTTCCTGCGGTGGTTGTGGCTGCAGTTGGGCGGCTGGTAGGCCACCTTCATGTCATGGAGGTCCCCCCAGGTGAAAGACCAGGCTGGTTTTGTGTGGTCATCCAGGTGAGTGATGTAGCCCTCCTCAGGTGGGACCGTCACATTAAACACCAGCCTCTCCTGCGGTGTCTCTGCGTCTGTGGCGTCCAGTGCAGCAGTGGTGAGGGGGGTGAGGATGAACTGGTCCACCTCTAGAAGGAAGGAGGCCATGAAGGCAGGCTGGGGGGGCTGGTTCTGCACTGCACCATGGATCAGAACTGGCAGCCACACCGCCTCTGACTGGGAGAGGGGAAGTCACGGATGAAACACTTCTATAACATGTTCACCTTCATTTTAACATGTTCACTGTAAGACGCCAATAATCTCCACCCTTTATGTCATACAAACATCAAAAGGTTTATGTGAATATATGTGGAACATTAAGTTTTCCCATGACTGAAAGGTTTGTAGATCCACTGTCAGCAGATCTAACTTCAATAAGTGGTTTTACCAGTCTCAATTTTGTTATATCTTTATTATATACAATAAAAATGTTAATATCTTAAATGACATTAACAATGGCATGAATGACTTACCTATGTCAATGTAAGATGCTGAGTCATTTAGTAGCCAAGGAGCTACAACAGCTTAGCTATGTGGGCATGTTGTCGCTCCGTCGCTGGTTGTCTCGGTGGTGTTCAGAAAAAACGACGTGGTCTTTATTGACAATTGGAAGACGTTTTTGGGAAAGCCTGGTCTGCTTAGAAGAGACGGCATTCATCCCACCCGGGATGGTGCAGCTCTTATCTCTAGAAATCTGGCTGATATTATTAGATCCTCCCCCTGACAATCCAGGGTCCAGGCCGGGATGCAGAGCTGCAGTCTTACACGCTTCTCTGCTGCTTCTCGAGGACTATAAATGAAAAAGTCCAGTAAAAATGTAGAAGTAAATGATGTAATTGGAAACTCTAACCAGGTGCCAAGTAAAATAGATTTAGTATCGATTCCCCGTCCTCCAAAAGTTCACCAAGCGCGACATTATAGAGGCGTTAATCAAATTAACCTCATAAAAATAAAAATAAAAACCAATACGCATTTAGTGCGAACTAAAGACCAAAGAATTAGATGCGGATTACTAAATATACGATCTTTAAGCTCCAAGTCTCTTTTAGTAAACGATCTAATTACTGAGACCCGGAGTGACATTTTCTGCTTAACAGAAACATGGCTCCAAGAGGAAGAGTTTGTTAGTTTAAATGAATCGACGCCGTCCAGTTACTTTAATTATCATATTCCTTGAATCACAGGTCGAGGTGGAGGAGTAGCGGCGATCTATGACTCCAGTCTTACAATAAAATGTAAACCTAAATGCCTAAAAAATTATAATACGTTTGAAAGCCTCACGCTCAGTTTAAAACTGCCGAGCTGGAAATCAGAGAAGCCAGTTTTGTTAGTGGTAGTTTACCGGCCTCCTGCTGGAGCTTATCTGGAGTTTCTGTCTGAGTTCTCAGATTTCTTATCTAGTTTATTGATCAGTACAGATAAAGTCGTCATAGTGGGCGACTTTAACATTCATATGGATGTTGACAACGATAGTCTTAAGTTGTCTTTTGATTCTCTTCTGGAATCGATGGGGATTTTACAAAAAGTTAACGAACCGACGCATAATCTTAATCATACTCTCGATCTGGTCCTCGTCTATGGTGTAGAACCCGATAATCTGTTAGTGTCGCATGTAAACTCCCTCCTATCTGACCACTATTTAATAACGTTTGAGTTCAACATTGTCAATGTTACGCATAATAGGAGGAATTACTTTAGCAGGTGTCTATCCGATAAAGCTATTACTGAATTTAGGGAGGCCATTGTCATCTCCATACAAAGGAACATAGTGAAGCAGTTGAGAGCTGTGACCTCGGTTCTACCTCTTAAGATGTTGATTTCCTTGTCGGTAGCACTGCAGACGTGTTGCACTCAGCTTTAGATGTAGTTGCTCCTTTGAGAAAGAGGGTCTCTAACCGTAGGAGCTTAACTCCCTGGTTTAACTCACAAGTTCGCATGTTAAAACAGAAAGTATGTAAAATGGAAAGAAAGTGGTACTCTTGTAGGTCTGTAGATGTTTATTGTGCATGGAAATCCTAATAGTGTATACAAATAATTATTATAATAGTATTATTCAGTGTTAATAGAGGATAATAAAAATAACCCACGTTTTCTGTTCAGCACTGTAGCCCGGCTGACAAAGAGCCACAACTCTGTTGAGCCGTGCATCCCTGCAGCTCTCAGTAGTGAAGACTTTATGAGCTTCTTTAGCAATAAAAATTTCAGAATTAGAGAGGAAATCGCCCAGGATTACCTGGCAGTGGCTGTGGGCATTTCTTCCGCTTCGGCGACTCCCTCAGGCTCTGACCTGACTCTAGACTGTTTTGTTCCTGTAGACCTCCTGAGCTGACCTCAGTCGTCAATAGAGCTAAATCATCCACGTCTCTGTTAGACCCAATCCCAACTCGACTACTTAAAAATGTTTTCTCTATTATTGGAGCAACAATACTGGAACAGATCAACTTGTCCCTAGTCTTGGGATATGTGCCACAGGTTTTTTAAAGTCGCAGTAATCAAACCATTACTTAAAAAACCCTCTCTTGACCCAGACATTTTAGGTAATTATAGACCAATTTCCAACCTTCCATTTATCTCTTAATATCTGAAAAATGTAGTTGCAAGCCAGCTGTGTGACCATTTGTATAGAAATGATCTATTTGAAGTTCTTCAGTCAGGGTTCAGAATGCACAGAAACAGCACTGGTTCAAGTCTCGAATTACCTTTTTATGGCCGATAAAGGATTAGTGTCCATACTGGTTCTGCTGGACCTCAGCGCTGCTTTTGATACTATAGATCACAACATTTTACTGCAGAGGCTAGAGTATGTTGTTGGGATTAAAGGGACAGCTCTAGATTGGTTTAAATCATATCTGTCTGATAGATTCCAGTTTGTTCATGTTCATGAGGTTTCTTCCGTACAGACGAGGGTCTGCTATGGTGTCCCGCAGGGTTCAGTGCTAGAGCCAATCTTGTTCAGTTTATACATGCAGCCCTTGGGAAGTATTATCTGGAACCAGGGCATTAATTTTCATTGTTATGCTGATGATATGCAGCTGTATCTGTCTATGAAGCCAGATGAAACAGAACCATTAGATAAACTTCAGGTGTGTCTTAAGGACATCAAGGACTGGATGTCCAGAAATGTTTTGCTACTAAATTCTGATAAAACAGAGGTTGTTGTTTGTGGTCCCAAACAGCTTAGGAAGGGATTACACAGTGTAGTGATGGATCCAGTAAAACTGTGCGAAACCTTGGCGTTATTTTCGATCAGGATTTGTCATTTAAACAGCATATTAATCAGGTTTGTAAAACCACGTTTTTCCACCTTCGTAATATCACAAAGATCAGGAGCATCCTATCGCAGAGTGATGCTGAAAAACTAATTCATGCGTTCGTGTCTTCTAGACTAGATTACTGTAACGTGTTGTTGGCTGGATGTCCAAGTAATTCTCTGAACAGCCTCCAGCTGATCCAAAATGCAGCAGCGCGAGTGCTGACAGGAACCAACAAGAGGACCAGATTAGAGCAGCTCATCTTAAACAGCTTCGGTGTAGATATGCTGCTATAGGCCTCTGCTGCAGGGGGGCACCAACATGATCCACTGAGTGGTGCCTTTCACCTTCTCTGTTTCTCTTTGTCTTCTCTGTCTCTTCTTCACCTCAACCCTCATTTATTAACAGTATCCCATTAACTTAATTGTGGTCCATTGTTCTTGCAGTTTGTTGTGGTTGTCTGGCCCTTCTTTTCCTCTTCTGTGCATGTCCTGTGGACCAGAGCCTCAGGAGCTCCTTGCTGACCTGCAGTCCCACCTCCGACCATCCCAGTGTCTGCCTTCACCTGTCTGTGTGGATGTCTATGTTGGATATTTGCTGACATCGCAGTCTTCGTATATTTGGATGACTAACTATCCATATATCACCCATATATACACAGAGTCTTAGTTCTGTTGCTGCTGGATTATTACTATTGCATCCTGTCTCGTACCTTTGACGGTGTGTCTATGTCTCTATTCTCTCTTCACTTTCTGCTCTACCCAGCTGACCTTTGGCAGGAGGGTCCCCCTTATGATCCAGGTCCTGCTCAAGGTTTCTTCCCTCTTAAAGGGGAGTTTTTCCTGCCACTGTTTGGCTTAAGGTTTTTCTTCCACTAGGGGAGTTTTTACCTGCCGTTGTTTATGTAATAATTGCTCGGGGGTCATGTTCTGGGTCTCTGGAAAGATCCTAGAGACAACTTGTGTTGTAATAGACGCTATATAAATAAAATTGAATTGAATTGAATTGAATTGAATTCACCTCAACACACAGCTAAAGTGGGCAGCACGGTGGCTTAGTGGTTAGCACTGTTGCCTCACAGCAAGAAGGTTCCCGGTTCAATTCCCGGCCCGGTGGGTCTTTCTGTGTGGAGTTTGCATGTTCTCCCCGTGCTTGCGTGGGTTTCCTCCGGGTACTCCGGCTTCCTCCCACAGTCCAAAAAACATGCAGTGTAGGTTAATTGATCTTTATAAATTCTCCCTAGGTGTGAATGTGTGTGTGATTGGTTGTTTGTATGTGGCCCTGGATAGACTGGCGACCTGTCCAGGGTGTACCCCTGCCTTTCGCCTGATATGCGTCGGGATAGGCTCCGACAGACCCCCGTGACCCGGAAACGGATAAAGCGGGTATAGATAATGGATGGATGGACACAGCTAAAGTTCCAGAACCATTCACCTTGAGAGGGGTCAGCTCCTTTCCACTCTGAAGTTCCCCCAGGTTGCTGTGCGGGTGTGAGCATAATTATTGCCCTCAGCAATAGAAGCAACGGAGAAGGACTTCTGAACATCTTTGAAGAGATTCTGATCCACCATCCTGTGGAGAGCAGTGCACCACCAACACTGTGTATGGGGGGGGGGGTTTCTGACCTCAGCTTGGGACATTGTGAGTTGGTAGAAAGAATACTTTGAAGACCTCCTTAATCCATTACATTTGGCTCTTTTATCTGACTCTTTTATCCAAAGCAACTTATAGCAGAGGAAAACAGAGGTAGAGTTGTGTATCATCTGCATAGCAGTGATATGAGAAGCTGTGTGAATGAATAATCCGACCCAAAGAGGAGGTGTATATGACAAATGGATGGGACCCTAGTACTGAGCCTTGGGGAATCCCTGTGGAAAGGTGATGTAATAAAGATGTTTTCTCCTGCCATGACACTTGAAAGAAACACCTGCAAAGGTAGAAACAGAGCCAAAAATGCACTGATCCTGAGATTCCCAAGTTTGAGAGTATGGATAGGGATATTTATATGTAATTAACTGTACTGACACAGAGGATTGACCTGTTGGTCTTGCTGTTCTAGGGCTTCTGTCACAGACGGCAGAACTTTTTTTGTGGAATGGCTTTGTTATTGCCTTAATGTGTTTTTCCAAATTTAGGTCTGTGTATGGTAATGTGTATGGTATGGTAGTGTATGGTAATAAAAAACAAAGTCTAAGACAGATGTGTAGAGCAGGATTCTCAACTGGTGGGTTGCGGGCCTTTGCCTTACGTAAAGGTGAAGCTATATATTTTTTAACTATTTTGGAACTACTTCTCAGTTGTCATGCTTTTTTATTTAATGCATGTGTGTGAATGCACTGCTCATTCTGTATAATCTGAGGTTTGAACAGCACCATCTTTTCATTGAATAACTTTGAGAACTTGAAGATTTTCCTCAGTTTGAGCTACAGCTTTTCATTAAGGAGTATTGGTGGATCCCGAAGCAAAACCAGATGAGAACCAGCGGTGTAGAGAAATTGGGTTCATCTTTAAACCACTAACACACTAGTGTTTGTAACACGTAGCAGGTAGATGTTAGCTCTAGTTTTAGCTGCTTGCTGTTGGAACTGTGTTCAGTTTAAGTGGAGACGGTCTTTGTAGGATTAAAATGTTTTGCACGTTAGTTTGGTTCTTTTGTCTTTCTGCTGTACCTCTTGGAGAGCCCTGGTAGCCTGCTCCCTCAGTTCCACCTGGATGGGGATGTAGTCGATCTGTGGGGATGGTGGATGGAGGTGCTGGTACTTTAGTCTGGAGCTCAGGAAGTCCTGGCAGCTGGCCTTCAGGGAGTCGACAGCAGTAGCAGAGTGTAGACAGGATTTGTTTCCTGGACAAAGTGCCACCGCTTGGCGACCTTCAGAGAGATGGAATTAGATGGAAACTGCAGTCATGGAAGTTATCTGGTGTCACCGTTCCTTTATCCATTTATAGCAGTTCAACAGACTGAACTTTGACCAGGTTTGGCCTAGGTTTTGACCTGAATTCAGATTGGGTTTGAACCTGAGTTGAGACTAGGTTTGGACCTAGATTTGGACTGGATTTGGACCTGGATTTAGACTGGCTTTGGACCTGGATTTGAGCCTGGATTTGCACCTGGATTGAGCTTGGGTGTGGTCTAGGTTTGGACCTGGATTGAGACTGGATTTGGTCTATGTTTTAAATGCTGTAACCTTAGTTACTCACAGCTATTTTAGCTAGTATATGACATTTACTAACATCAGCTTACAATAATTCTAATTAAATCCACCCTTTCTTAATTGTAATGTGATGCTCCAATCTGATGTCATGATCAGACATCGGGGCCAATTATGTGATTTCCCAATGATTGGGACCAGGTACAGATGATTCGTTTTTTCATTTTTATTTCACTAAATTACATCTATCAATACATCTATCAATGCGTTTCACTGTAAACAATTACACTTTATATCAGGTGGGGAGTTGCCATACCCTTCATTGGAGAGTAGCAGATGTAGCTCATGAGCTGACATCAGTGTTGCCAACTTAGCAACTTGTCTTTATATTTAACGAGTTTTCCAACCTCTCTAGCAGCTTTTCTCTAAAAAGCAACTCGTGACAAATCTAGAGACATTTTTCAGGTGTAACTGAAGACAGTTGTAGAGTCTAACTTGAAGGCTCATATCATTTTCATCCCTTTCAGCCAGCAGTGAGCAGCCCGTGCTGGACCACCCCATGTCTCCGGCACCAAACCGGTCCCAGCTACATTCACGGCAGGAAACTTCTCTGCATCCAGAATGCAAATGACTCATGACTTTATTCCTTTCTCCTACAGCATCCATTAAAATTATATACAAATTTGCTGCTAATGCAGTGCTACAGCAGTTTCTACTATTTCAAGTTTGGAAAATGGTTGGGTGGAAAGGACAAAAATACTTAATTTTTTTTTTTTTTTTTTCTGCCACAGCTTTCCATTTCAGCTCATACAACCGTATAGTGCAAGCTAAAATTCAATGATTCCGTTTCAGAAGTGGTTTCTGAACTGCACAGTGAAATGATGAAGACCGGTCTTTTAACTCTCATATAAAACTGCTCACAAAGTCATCTTTCTTTCCCTTGATCTAGCTCAGTCAGTAATATTTGGAAAAATTAGAAACATCCTGACTGAAGAAGGTGCAGAAAAACACCATGACACCATGCTTTTGTTACCTTTAGTCTGGGTTATTGTAATGCGTTGCTTTCTTGCTATACAGACAGTTGTGTCAAAAACATTCAACTAGTCCAAAATGCTGCAGAACTTCCAACTAGAACTGGGAACAGAGAACATATCTCACCAGTTATAGCGTCATTACACTGGCTTCCTGTTAAACTAGAACTGAATTCAAAGTAAGACTTCTTCCAAACAAAGCCTTAAATGGCAAAGCTCCAACATCAATGAAAAACCGTAAAGTTCCATATTGTCCTAGTCTGCGTTCCTTAAATGCAGGTTTTGTTTAATCGCTACTCCAAGAGGTTGGAGATCTAGAAAGGGTGGCAGAGCATTTAGCTATCATGCTTGTCTATTATGGAATTAGCATCCGGCCTTGGTCCGGGAGGCAGACTCCCTCTCTACATTTAAGGTTAGGCTGAAGACCTTGCTTTTTGATCGAGCCTTTAACTCTGTAGTCGCTTAGAGAATCTCTTAGTTCTCAGCTATAGACCAAAGCTTCTGGGGGGGACTCCCATGCTCCACTGAGCATCTTCACCCCATCTCTGCCGTATTCCTTCCGGTTCCTTCAGATCCTACCATCGTGATGCTGGTTCCTGCAGGTATATATGTACAAATTCATCTACTACACCCATCCTTTCAGCACTATCTAACTCAGGGATAGTCTCTTTGTATATATATGACATATTTTTTTAATAGTTTTCTTCTTTTTATATTTTATATTTATTCATATATACGTAACATTTGCACATTTGTTACATTTCTTTTTAGTTGCTGCTCTGTAGGCCTTTGAGGAAAGAAATTTCAATCCTGTATTGTGTTGTACATGTCAGAACTGACAAAGAAGTTGACTTGACTTGACTTGACTTGCGTTCAGCCGATGCTCTGTTGGGACAAGCTGACGACTCTTAGCTAAACTTCTGCCTCCGACTCTGTGAATCAAAAGACCACGTCCCTAATTAGACATCAATTTATTCATTTGAATCATTTTACCTTATGGGGTACATAAAAATCCTAACCAAGTGGTCCAGGGAAGCTACCCACTCGTCTACTGGGGAAAACACAACATACCCAACCTGAAATCTCTCACACTCTGGGCATCTGTAGAGTAGAACAATGTCTCTGAAAGACCTGGGTCCCAGGATGTGTGTTGATATAATCCAGGTTATATCTAGTCGATACCTCTCAACCTTATGTGCAGGTTCAGAATCCTTCTGACCTGAGAGGTGGCCAAGGCTTTTCTTCTTCCTGTTTTAAAGTTATTTTAAGGTCAAATTTTATTTAACCTGCCACTTCTACGTGATGTGGGACATGTGATGTACCTTTCCTCTGGTTAGAGTCCTCCTCTCTAACCAGCTGACCGGCAGCTGGTAGTTTGGTGTCACCAGTCATCAGCCTGACCGTGCAGATCTTGTCAGCTGCTGTCTTGATGTTCAGCACGGAACCATTGATGGTGTTTGATAAACCAAAGAACTCAGGTACCACCAGTGGAGTGATGCCTAGCTCCACCACACCTGACCCAGGGTCCTGCACCTGGATCCTGAGGACCACCATCTCCATCAACGTCTCTGAAGACGTGAACCTTGACATCAGAGAAGATGTTTAGGGTACCTCTAAGACAATAACAATAATACCTCTAAGACAACACAATAATCTCTTGCAACAGTTGGCTATCACTATACAGCACTACAAGAGCAACAAAGGTTGCTCTCAAAGATCTTTATTCACAGCTCTGAAGTCAAGACAATACTACTCTACTCGCTTAGTTCCTAAAGTGGTGACACCTAGCTGCTTGACAACATAGTCTGCACGCAGCCGTCACTCAAAAACGCCCCACCGCTAGATTTTTGTTCTTATATCATTGAATTGTATTTAGAGCTCTGAAGCTCTGAAGACAATTTTGCACAAGACTACAAAAATATTATTTACACGGCGGTCAGGTGGTTTACCTGTAGACTCTCAACATGACTGAGTCCTCATCCAGCAGAGGACTACCATTGTGGATGTACTTCACCTCATCCTCCAGGAAGCTACAGTCGAACACCTGCAGACCAGAACAGAGCACAGGTGACATCCTCAGCCCCAGCTGGGTCTACTGACCGGAGTGAGCTGGTCTGACCCTGGCCTGGTCTGTAGACCAGGCCAGGGTCAGACCAGGGTCAGGGTCAGGGTCAGGGTTTTACCCTGTGAGCCGGTTTTACCTGTGGAGTCAGCCTCCCGACCCTCTGAGTCACTGGTTCGTTCATCACTACCTCTACCTTACAGTCAACGCTTGGATCCACGCTGATCTGTAGCTCCGACTGCGTGAGGTAAACTGCACGGCCTCTGAGGACACGCATCCCAGAGTTCACCACGACCAGAGACTGGCTGCAGAGCGCAGCCTCCACCTGGAGAAGAAGAAGAAACAACAGCTGGACGGCGGTCATGTTGGCTCCTGAAGATCCTGGTTTCACTGGCGGGAAATGTTGGGAAAGGAGCTTCATCAAATATACATAAATACATTTGAAGCTGTAGAAGCATTGAAAAACATGACCAAGTTGGAGAGACAACATAGTAAAGTAAATAGTAAAGTAAATAGGTACATAGGAAAGTAAAGTTTGAGGAACTTGACTTTGTTAAATAAACTAAATAATGTTAGAAAAACCTGACAAAATTAGAGAGCCTAAACCACATTAGATAAACTAAACCACATAAAAAAACACTAACCCACGTTAGAGACGAAACCACATTAGATAAACTAAACCACATACAAAAGATTAACTCACATTAGAGACTAAACCACATTAAATAAACTAAACCACATACAAAAGACTAAGAGACTAAACCACATTTAAGAAACCAAAACAAATAAACTAAATCAAGGTAGAGCAGCTAAAACAAGAGAGATTAAACCATGTTAGAGAATCTAAACCAAGACACAGAAACTGAACTACATTAGATCAACTAAATTAAGTTGGATAGACTAAACCGTGGTTAAAAAACAAGATACAACTGACTTGGTGTGTTTGTGTGTTTTCCGAGCGACTGGGCGTGGCTACCAGGTAGGTCGAGATCTGGCTGCTGTACACCTGTTCCTCATCATGCTCACAGCACATAGACCCTGGACCTCGGCGTCCCTGCTGCAATATTTGTATTGGCCCTTTTTGTAGAGCGGCCTTTCTTCATACTAAGAACTCTAATGCTTCAGTGTTTCTATGTCCACAGCTTTCGTGACATGGTTTCTACAGCCTCCCTGCTTCCCAGACTCAGCAGCCACCAGCCCCACCGGGTGTCTTCTCCCAGCTCCACCAGTACTTCAGTCTGCTGCTTCATCAACCCCATGTCCCTCAACTGCCCTCCTCACCGATTCACCGGTGGAACCCCTTGCCTCCCTCATCCCCTCTGACAGGACCTTCATAATAATAAATCTTCTTCTCCTCAGCCTCTGCGTTTGTGTCCTAATTACCCCCCACATCACAGAGGCCAAGTTAGATACATGTAATCAAGTTAGAGAAACTGAACCTTGTTAGTTCTTGAAAGTGTATTAAAGTAGTTTGCCCTGCAGTTGTTCTGGAGAAACTAAACTTTCTCTTCACGTCTTGAAAACATCTAAAACACACACACACACTTGACTGTGATAAAGTGAAAACACTCACAAACACAGTTCCTCAGTGGCTGCAAACCTCCATCCAGCTCTCAAACCTCTGACTTTTCTGTTGATCAGCTACAAATCCAAACCACGGCTCAGCACTACAGGTCCTCTGGCAAAAAAAAAAAACAAAAAAAAAACTCCCAGCATGCAGCTGTCTTGCCCGGCTCCTGCCCCCGCTGTAGGAACACCCCGTCTCCCACCAAATTACACAGAGCCAGGTTCAGGAAACGAGGGGTTAATCTGTGACCCCCCCCCCCCCCCCCCAGAGGTGAAGGAGTTGGGGGAGGGGATCAGGATCAAAGACGGTGGTGGTTTGTTCATTTCAGCGTAGAACCAGATGTTTCAGTCAGATTTCAGTTGTTATTAATTTTTATTTTAACTTCCACGTCCCTTCACTCATTTCCATCACAAGAGTGAGGATTTAAGAGGAAAAATGTAAAAAGATTTCAATAAAACCATTTCCAGACTGTTCTGAGTTTAATGATCAGCAAAGATAAAACATTTTTTTTATAAATTGTTTACAAATTTACCCCAAAGTCAGACTGTGGAATACACAGAACAAGAAAGACTGGTGCTACATCTCAGAGCCTTCACGCTTCATTCATGTGATAAAAAAGAATAAACTTTTTGCGTCCAACTGATTTAAACCTCTCAGCTTTTTGACAAACTCAAAACTGTTGCTTGTGCTGGTGGTGGGCCAGTGCTAGAGCCAGTGCCAAACAGGTTCTATAACGATTTGGCTCGGTTTTTCACTATCCAGAGAGCTCTGGAGAGCCAGGGTCCTACATCATTTATTGTGTCAACAAAGTGGAAGCAGGAAAACTGGAAAATGATTGTGAAATCCCTCAGAACAACAAGTGAAATTACATTTTAGTCTGGCACTAGCACGGACCTGGCACAGGAACAGCTTTGGTTGAAAAGCCCGTAGTGAGACCAACACCTCCAGATCACGTGTTTGAAGATGAGCTAATCCCTGCATGTAAACATTCCAACCACAGAACTGGACACACCCCCTGTGAAGTCATCAACAAGTTTCTGAAAAAGGAAATAGTTTTTTCTCATACTCATGGTGCAATGCGAGTAGGAACTGACTCTGCCCAACCTTGATCAATCCTACAATGGGTAAATGGGTGGAATGAGCTCGCTGCTAAAGGTAGCTGAATCATAGGCGTCTTAGTTTTTACCACGTTAAGTTACCAAGTTAACTAATGTTATCTTACAATTATTCATTCAGATCACATAATGAATGGATGTTTCAGAAGGAAATTTGTGAAACTTGTTTAGCAAATGGTATCAACGTATAAAGTTTAGCGGCTTCAGAAGTAGAACCAGATTTGTACTGTTTCTGTCCAGTGGAGGTGTTTGAGGTAACAAGATCCATAGCTTCATCCGAACTACCAACTTGACTTAATTCTAACCAGATTGTTCAATAAGTTATTTTCCTTTAATTAGCCTTTACTTAAGAAACCTACTCTTAATGCAGGATTGTTACCCTATTATTGTACTATTGTATTATTGTATTGTACTGATACGATACGATACGGTACGGTACGGTACGGTACGGTACGGTACGGTACGGTACGGTACGGTACGGTACGGTACAGTACCACACAACACCACACAATACGATACACTTTATTGTCCCCAAAGTTGACATTTATTTTGGATTTAAAGTGCTGAATCCTACATGCCTCTAGAAGTATACTATACACTATAAAATTAAAGTACACTATAAAATATTGCACATAAGAAAATGTAAAACATATTGCACATATTCTGTAGTTACATAATAAAAATAATTATTGCAACTTTATTATAGACATCTTTCATAGCCAAAATTCTTGAAACTGCATTACACTGGTTTAAGTTATATTTATATGATAAATTCAAGGCCACAGAGTTCTGCAGGGTTCATTGTTTGGATCAATTCACATAACTTTATTATATATTTGCTTCCATTAGGTAATATTATTAGATGGCATACCATGACTTTCCATTGTTATGCTGATGATACTCAACCATCCCTCCCCATAAAACCAGGGCAAACTAACCAGCTGGTAAGACTATAAGTGTGTCTTAAGACCTGGATCCCTCCAAACCTTGGTAAAACCTCCAAAATGTTGCTAAATTTAAAAACATTTTGTTTCAGACTGATGCAGAAAAATGTATTCATTCATTCATTTGTGATTGTTTATTATTGGGTGGTCCTAAAACTTCTCTAAAACCCGCCAGCTTATCCAAAATGCTGCAGCTAGGATTCTGACAAGAATTAGCAGGAGAGAAAAATCAAATGTAAAAATCTTCTTCTCACATATAAAGCTCCTAATGGCCAAGTTCCATCATATCTTAACAGCTCATAGTTTTATATTTTCCAAACAGAGCACTTCGCTGTCACATAGCAGGTTTACTTGTGGTTCCTAGAGTTTCTAAAAGTAGAATGGGTGGTAGAACCTTCAGTTATAAAGTTCCTCTCTTCTGGAACCAGTTGCCAGTTTGTGTTCAAGAAAAAGACACTCGACCTTTTAAGATTAACTTTAAAACCTTCCTTTTTTGACAAAGATCATAGTTACAGATGGCTCAGATGCCGTGAAACAGCTCTTAGTTATGTTGATAGGCCATAACTGCTTGGAACTTCCCATGATGCACCTTTCGGCTCACTCTGTTCTCCTCTACTCAAACTATTAATGACACTGTTATTGTTGTACTTAACCAGTGTTTCTTCTTCAGGTGTTCCTGATCTGTTGCTGTTCTCTCCTCTTTCCTGACCTCTCATCTCCCAACCAGTTGAGGCAGATGGCCGCCCTTCCGGAGTCTAGGTCTGCCAGCGGTTTCCTCCTGTTAATGGAGAGTTTTACTTTCCACAGTCGCCTGGTGCTTGTTCAGTGCAGCTGATTCTATCCACTTCAAGTTTTGTTTCTTTCCTTAGCAAAGCGATGATAATTACTGTTATTTTATTGGCTTTGTATTAATTAAAATTGGAATAAGTTGAACTGTATTGTTGATGAGTTTTGAGATTACTTTTGTGATGATTTGGGGGTATATAAGAAAAGTTCAATTATATTGAATTGCATCATATTGAATCAATCCTGCCAAAACATTTGCATTTCAGATGTGGCTATGGAAACAACATCTGAACCTTGGAGCTGAAACCTGGACCAGCAGAGCTGCAATCAGGACTCGAGTTCTTCTGGGACCAGTGGTCTACCAGATTTTTGCTAGTGGGGTTAGACCCTACTTGTCTCCTCTTACTGCAGGATGTCCTGTTCAGAATGGACATGATGTAACCTGCTGATCAACAACTACTGCTCCACCACTGAGACCTCTTAACCTACTGCTGTACAGTGTGGTTCAGTTTATGAAACTTTACAGATATGTCAATGACGCTTTGTGGAAAAGATGAACTAAATCTGAGACCAATTGTCCAGTAGGGGGTGCAATAATAAGTTGTTTTTTTTTTTTGTTCACTTAATTTCTATTGATCATAGATTAGAGGAGGGATTATATACTTTTACAGATGACAGATGTTTGTTATCCATCTAACCTGATATCTTGTGTTCCACATCTGTTTTCAAGTGTTTAAATCACACACTGTGGATGTCTGGTCTGAAAACAAACACACACTTTGAGATGTGGAGGTGTGTTTAGACTGTGGAGTGGAATGGATTCACCAGCTGAGCAGCATTTCCTGTGGAGTTAGCTGAGGTGCTGCTGGTTACTCCATCAGACCGGATCTTCTCCTTCAGAGTCTCAGATTGAAGAGGAAAACAGACACGAGTCTCCAGGATTTATGTTTATCCTGGAGACTCCAGTCTGGGTCTGGTCTCTCTGGTCCAGTTTTTATGCTAAAACTGAAACTGCCACCTCTATCATATGACTTTCTCTGGTATTTAACATAATTCTACACATGATTCCAGAAAAACATCTAACAAATCTGTAAAAAACATTTAAAGGGAACATTTTTAAACAAATGTTACATTACTTCCCACAGTTAGTGACAACAAGTAACCTCCTTTAATCGTCACATTATCGTTTCAGAGTGGTTTGATCCCAAGATGTCGTCAGGACAACTGCCTCTGGTGTTGTCTCTCAAACACCATTGGACCTTGGAGGAGGCCAGAATTGTAACCAGTTCCATCAGCAAAAAAACGATATAGTAAAAGAATACATTTCCATTTCTCTTAGAGCCATTTAGAAAGAGAGTTATGAGCCTCCCTGATGTTGCTGATATGCACTGTTGTGGTTCATCATATGTTTCTTCTTTGCATTGTTGAACACATGGTTCTTAGGGTTCTTTATGTGGTTTATCATGTGAACCATGAGATGATCTGTGACCTGTGTTATGGGGCTTTTCCACTCATACCTACTCGGCTCAGCTCGATTCTACTCTGTTTCAAGGGTTTACCACTAGGTGATAGTACCTCCTTTTTTCACACCTACTTTGCCGAGGTTCTAACCAAGCTGAGTCAGGCTGAAAATGCAATGTCACCAGGCTGCAGGCCACAGACTAATAATTAATTAATTAATTATTTAATTAAATTAATTTAATTAAAATTAAATAATTATTTTACATTGCCTTCACACCTGCCATATTTAAGCAACAGAGACCATGATTTACTTTACAACAAAACTTTGGTACAGCGAAAAATGGCAAGTGAATGTACTCTGTGGTTCAATGAGGTCTACACATTTCTGTGCCTCGTGGCTGATGAGAGCATCCACAGAGAGCTCGATAGAGCAACACGTTGGGCCGCCTCGCCAAGAAGGCACCAACCACATTCATGTGGTATTGAACTGTGATGGAAAATGACTGAGACCGAGGAGTGTAAAGTCGAGATGAGTCGAAAACTCTATAATGGACAAAGGGCAATAGATTATACATTATATGTGTTATTAAATTATTTTAGAAAGGTTTTTTTAACCCTTAAATCTTTTTCTTTTTGTTTTCTATGATGTTGTCATAGAGATGCAGGTTATGCTGCTTTATATCATGTTAATCTTAAAAATACAATTGTAGAGATTCAGAATTCAGGGTGGATCTGACAATGTTAAATATCATATTTAATTTACTTCATTATTTCAGTGAATTTGAAGTAAAACAAATATGTGTTGACTGATTCATTTGTTCTGACTGATCTCTGGAAAACCCCTGTGATGAATAATAACATTGATCCTAATTTTCCCTTGCCCAGACGTGAGACACCAGGGCCCCTCTCTGGACCCAGGCCTGGAGGTGGAACTTGCTGGCAAGCCTGGTGGCCAGGTCTGCACCCATGGGGCCCGGGTAGGCCATGATACAATAAAGTTATGGTGAAGAATCGTGGAAGGTAGACTATGGGCAGAAATGAACAATGAACACTGTGAACAGCAGTATGGTTTCATGACAAAACAAGAGCAATACAGATGCAGTATTTGCTTTCAAGATGTTGATCAAGAAGTACAGAGAAGGTCAGAAGGAGCTCCATGGTGTCTTTGTAGACCTCGAGAAAGTATAGGATGGGCTGCCAAGAGAGGAGCTATGGTATCGTATGAGGAAATCTGGAGCAGCAGACAAGTATGTCTGAGTGGTCCAGTACAGTGGGAGGTGTGCTCCAGGTGTGACAGAGGAGTTCAAGGTGGAGGTAGGACTGCATCAAGGACCGGCTCTGAGCCGCTTCTTGTTGGATCTGGTGATGGACAGACTGACAGTTAGACAGGAATCTTTATGAACTATGATGTTTGCAGACGACATTGTGATCTGTAGTGAGAGCAGACAGCAGATGGAGGAACATCTAGAGGTGGAGGTATGTCCTGGAAAGGGAAAAAAAAATAAGGTTGGCCACAGCAAGACAAAAGACTTGTGAATAAGAGGAACCCAAGAGGAACATTGAGGCTACAGGGAGCAGAGTGGGTGGAGAAAAGTGTCGGGGCTGGTGTTTGATAAAAGAGTATCAGCAAGAATGAGAAGTAAGACGTACAAGACGGTGGTGAGACCAGTGATGTTGTTTGGTTTAGAGGCCGTGGAACTGAAGAAAAGACAGGAGGAGGAGTTGGAAGTAGCAGTCAAAATGTTGAGGTTTTCTCTGGGAGTGACGAGGATGGACGGGATCAGGAATGAATACAGGAGAGGACAAGACGGGTTAGATGTTAGTCAGAGAGGTCAGACTGAGATGGTTTGGACATGTACAGAGGAGAGATAGTGAACATATCGTAGAAGGATGACGAGGTTAGAACCACCAGGAGGAAGGTCTAGAGGAAGACCAAAGAGGAGATTCAGGATGTAGTGAAAGAGGACATGAAGTTGGATGGTGTGAGAGAAGAAGATGCAGAGGACAGGTTAGATGGAGATGGATGCTTCACTGTGGTGACCCCTGAAGGAAACAGCTGAAAGAAAAATAAAACGGTGTCTGGATTTGGGGTGGTGTTTTTATGTTAAATAAAGGACTTTGTTATGTAGTCCAGCCTCCCTGGCCTCCTGCATCCTGGTCTTCTTAAACCTTCTGTCATAATAATGGAGATGTGGCAAGACCTGCTTCCAGTAGTGTTTATTTTTTTTAACATGCTGCTCAGGATTAATTTAATTGAGAATATTTCTTCAAAATAAATCAAACTTACAGACAAACAGCACCTATTCATGTTATATGTTTCATTTAGGATGATTTTTATCAGGATTTAGATTGTTTTAAAAACGAGACCACACTGAGCCAAAATTATCTGCAGTGATTTTGGGTTTTTAAAACAGTTTATTTTCTCTTTTAAGGAGAAAATTGGCATTTCATGCCATAAAACCCAGAGATTTCACCTGCCAGGAGCTGTTTCTCTGTGCATGTTTTTCCTAGGATCTATATTTCTTTTCAGAATGTAGGAGGGTGTTACCAACATTTGAATTGTGTGACGTGTTAAAGTTGAGACTAGTTAAACATATATAGTGAAGAAATTCATACAGTCATTACCACTGAGAGGTGAAATGGAGCAGAAAGAAGTTCAGCTGAATAAAGAAACTTTCTCCTGTTCGATCTGTCTGGATCTACTGAAGGATCCAGTCACTGCCTTCTGTGGACACAGTTACTGTTTGAACTGTATTAAAACCCACTGTAATGAAGAAGACCAGAAGAGAATCCACAGCTGTCCTCAGTGCAGGAGGATCTTCATACCGAGACCTGTCCTGGAGAAAAACACCATGTTAGCAGTGTTAGTGAAGAAGCTGAAGAAAACTGGACTCCAAGCTGCTCCAGATGATCATTGCTATGCTGGACCTGAAGATGTGGCCTGTGATGTCTGCACTGGGAGGAAGTCCTGTCTGGTCGGACCTCCAACCTCACTGTGATGCTCCATCATTACAGAAACACAAGCTGGTGGACCCCTTCAAGAACCTCCAGAAGAACATCTGCTCTCGTCCAGAATAGAATAAAATAGAATAGAATCAAGTTTATTGCCATTTGTCCAGGTTTGAACAGATACATAGGAGTTCCATGTCCCAGAGTCAGATAACAAATAAATAAAATAAATGCACAAACAGGCCGACAGTGCATTTGCATAAGGTGAACATTATGGATTGACATGACAGATACACTACACATTATAAATAGAACAACAAAAAAGCATAGAACTGGATTTGGCCTGAAAATGACAACTTAAATATTGCACATTTTAATGAGCTGATAATAGCCTGAGGTAGTGTAGTTAGTTCAGATAAAAGTTTCAGTAATTTTCCGTTTTCAGGCGATTCATATGTCTGAGTGAGAGGGTGAGGTTTTCCCTCTTTGATGTCCCGAGCCACCAGCCTTTACTGGGTAAAGCTGTGGTGAAGTGGGCTCTATGGGTGCTGAAGCTCTCAGGCCTGCGGTGTCTCAGGTTGTAGCCTGCATCCACCCACTGGAACACAGCATAGGCTGGGTGGTGTCTGTCCCTGAGGGTGCTCTGTGCTTCTCTCCTACTACGCTGCATGAAGATGGTGTCCACGGTAGGGAGGTAGGAGCCGATGACCCTCTCTGCAGTTTTAGCGACCCGCTGCAGCTTCATCTCCTCACCTGAGGCTCTCAGTGATGTGAAGGCCGGGGAACTTGTAGCTGTCAATCTGCTTCACCACAGTCCCCTTAATGGTGAGTGGCCAGAGAGGGGGGGCTCTCCTCCTGTAATCCACAATGAGTTCCTTTGATTTGTCTCTGTATGTATTTGTCTATGAACAACACGATCGTTGTTCTCTCCATAGAAGGTGATGCTGTGAACCAGGTCCCTGTATGCAGACTCGTCCCCTCCTCTGATGAGGCCAAGGATACTTCTGTCGTCTGCATACTTGATGGTGATGTTGTTGTTATGGTGGCAGGCGCAATCATATGTGTATAATTAAGAAGAGTTTGGGGCCAAGGCAGGAGCCCTGCGGGGTTCCTGTGCTGACTGTAAGCTCTGCAGAGACCTTCTTTCCCATCTTCACCACCTGTGGTCTGTCTGTGAGGAAGTCCATGATCCAGTTATGGGTGGTTATGGGCCCAAGTCCTTTTTTAATTCCATTTTGAGTCCTACACATCTGTTTATAAAAGATTCTGTCTCTGGAAATGTGGACATGAAAAGGGTAAAAGTGTATAGATGAAGGTGAATAGATGAAGAAAAAATGTGGAAAGAATGCATGATTAAATTACAGTTATGTCGTGTCTGTGTGGCTTTTTATATTAAAAGATTTCAGATCAAAAAATCTTCCAAAGACTCTGAAGAAGTTTGCTGGAGCAGAACAGACCAATGACATGTGCTGAAACCAGACTATGGAAGTCCAGGACAAACATCTCGTCTGCTGAAGTCCCGTTGATCTCAAACTTGTTCAGAACTTCTTCTGTCACATGGATTTATGTCTATTAGAGGCTTCGCTGCCAGAAACGTCGTTCTGACAGACTTCCAGCCGGCTGTTCTCTGCTCTCTGATCACTTCTGACTGCTACCCTTTTGCGTGGTGACTTTAGAGCTCGCCACAGCAGCGTTTGGCCCTGTGCCCACCTCTCCTTGGCCCCGGGGCCCCTGTCAGCCTCCTCCACCGCCTCAAATTAATTTCCCTTCCTCGCTGACCCATAATTTAATCTTGGAACCATCCGTGTGGATGAGCTGAGGCAGGACAGAGCATCCTGTTTTCCACTTTGTTGGACGTTAGTTTAGGATTCTCTGGCTGATGAAGGTTCAGAGATGAAACAGGACTGCTGGCACAGACCCTGGCCAGAACGGGGGAGTTCTGCTGAGTCTCTTCACAGCCATGGTCGAAGCCAGAGATTAAAGCCACAGCCTCTCCGCCGTCGTCGTTGGCAGCAGAATCAGAGTGGCGGGCCGCTGCCAGCCTCGTGGCTCCTGTTCAGGTCGATGGCAGCGGCCCACAAACAGCCGCCTGTCCTGGACTCCAGCACGTCTTCATTTAAGATCCAACGTGAATATTCTCCATCATTAAAGACGGCGGAGCTGAGACGAAGCAACCACAGCCACGCTGCTGCTCCTCATCATCATCAAAGCAGATTGCAGTCTTTAACACAGTCATCTGTGTGAAGGTTTGTTAAAAATAATGTTTATTCAAAGTTGCCTAACATAGAAGTCCTGGATAAGAAATGGATCCTGGATCCAGACCTGCGGGTCCTCTACTGACCACTAGGCTCTGGATCCACACCTGCAGGTCCTCTACTGACCACTAGGGTCTGGATTCAGACCTGTAGGTCCTCTACTGGCCACTAGGGTCTGGATCCACACCTGCAGGTCCTCTACTGACCACTAGGGTCTGGATTCAGACCTGCAGGTCCTCTACTGGCCACTAGGGTCTGGATCCACACCTGCAGGTCCTCTACTGACCACTAGGGTCTGGATTCAGACCTGCAGGTCCTCTACTGGCCACTAGGGTCTGGATTCAGACCTACAGGTCCTCTACTGACCACTAGGGTCTGGATTCAGACCTGCAGGTCCTCTACTGGCCACTAGGGTCTGGATTCAGACCTGCAGGTCCTCTACTGGCCACTAGGGTCTGGATCCACACCTGCAGGTCCTCTACTGACCACTAGGGTCTGGATTCAGACCTGCAGGTCCTCTACTGGCCACTAGGGTCTGGATTCAGACCTGCAGGTCCTCTACTGGCCACTAGGGTCTGGATTCAGACCTGCAGGTCCTCTACTGACCACTAGGGTCTGGATTCAGACCTGCAGGTCCTCTACTGACCACTAGGGTCTGAAATCAACAGTAATTCATTGACCTCCATATTAAAATGTTCATATTTACAGCAGAAATAAACATTTTACAGTCTGGTACAAAACCAGTTGTGGTCTCAGTCCTTTGATTTCAAATCCATGACAACTGTATGATAACTTTTATAGTTACCTGATCAGGTAACATTTTAGTTACCTGATTACCCATATTGACCATATTACCCATATTATTATTAATTTTTCAAATGTTTATCACATATGTGTTATTATTTATAGGAATTAGGGGTGGGGGGAAGATGGTGGGCAGATGGCTTGCACCAACTCTGTTTTTATGCTGTTAAATAGTTTGTGCTGCATTTTATTGCACGGAAAGTGCTAAAGAAAACCCAAAAAACTTTAAGTGATTTTGATTTGAAGACGCCGTAAATCAGGTCCACTTGCTGCCAGAGGTGAAAGCTTACGATCTATAGACGTTCCTCTGGTCAGTCCTGGCGAGCAGCCTTCAAAGACATCTGCTTCAGGCTGCTTTGCAAAACGTCACCCCTAAACCTTCCAGACGAACCCAAAACCTTCCAGACGAACCAGAACCTTTTAGACCAACTCAAAACCTTCTAGACCAACAAAGAACCTTCCAGACCAACCTAGAACTGGTCTTATTGGTCTCTTAGTACAGTTAACAGCACAACAACACATGTTCATCCAAGTGTCCGTCTGTCTGTGGTTGTGTTCAAGTAACATTAAAGAGTCATACTGGGGACCAGCAGAGGTTCAGAGACCTACTGGGAACCTGTCATTTGCAATCACATTACAATCACTGACTGACACATGTACACTCCACCCAGCCACACCCCCCAATCCACCCTGCCCCCTAGACTTCCCCTTTAACCCCACCCTGAAGTTCAGGAGGAGATGCAGTGATGACAGACAGGCAAAGAGGAGGTTGAGTGGTTAAGGCCGTCAGCATGGCTGACAGCATCAGGTGAGGCCGAATCAGCCCGAAATCAAGGCATCTGAACTGTGGTAGTGATGCTGCTGGTGGTGGTGGTGGTGGTGGTGGTGGTGTGTGACCTTCTCTGTGATGAGAGAGAGGAGCTCACACTCAGATTATGCAAATGAGGTGTTGTTTTGATGCAAAACAAGCCGGACTGGCTGCTAATGTTTCTCCAGTCGTGAAAGGCCGAGACTCCCTAGAAGAAATACCAGGAGGGGGAGTTGAGGGGGTAAGGGGGATGGGGGAGGAGCCAGGCATTCTGGGTAATGAGCGGCACCGGGCAGCGTCTCCCCCAGCGTTACACATTATCATATTTCCACGTAATTAGTTGGTTTTTCCACATGAAATGAGGAAGCGGCTCGACGGTGCGTTCACTGCCGCAAGGACATCCTGCTACTCCTCCTCCTCTCTTCTGCTATTCTGTTGTGGAAGTGACCCCTGATCTTTACTCTCGCATCATCAAACACACACAAACACACACATCAACCACGCACTGCATGGATCTGATTGTGGATATAGAGGAGCCTCCAGGAGCCTGGAGGGGACCCTCAGAATTTCAAATTCACAATGTGAACGTCCCAAAAACAAAGAGCAGGATATCCTGGCCACGCAACCACGAGCCCACACCTGAGTGTGACGGTTTCCGTTGTTTCAGGTAGAATCAGGTTGAACTCTGGAAAAAGAGCTTTTACAACCTGGTTTTAATTATGATGGCACCAAACAGTCTCTAAAAGTCTGATTCATGGACAAATATGGAAAAGTACAAGTGTGTCGCTACAATACATTAAATAGAGAAATACCCACAATCAAAGCTGAAATAATTTGAAGCTGACCAGAGTAATGGTAATTAATAGTTTACTGAAAGCAAGCTAATTGAATTTTGAATTAAGGTATAACTGAATCATTTAAAAAATAAACTTTTGCAATTGTTCTGGACAAAAATGATGGAGTCTGTACTTGATTTTTACAACCTTTTGGGTTGGTCACTTTGATCCAGTGATGAATGTAGATCTTAATAAAACTGGTGAACCTGTAGCCAGGTGTTCTGGTCAACATGAACAAACGTCTCCAGCTGTCTCAGGTCTGAAGGGTTTCTTCTCCAGACTGCACATTTCAGAGCTTTCCAGAGATGTTCAACAGGATTAGGACACTTCACAATAGTCCAATGTTTTATCCTTAGTCGTTCTTGGCTGGTTTTAGTTGTGTGTCTTGGGTCATTTTCCTGTTGGAGGACCCATGGCCTGCGACTAAGACCAAGCTTTCTGACACTGGACAGCACATTCGTCTCCAGAACGTCTTGATGGTCTTGAGCTTTCATTTTACCTTTATAGATTCATGACACCTCGTACCAGAAAGCAACTTTAGAACATATTGAATTTCCGCCAATTTTCTTTGAAAGCTTCATTTTCATTTGCGGGTGGTGGCTGTCTCGGTCCCCCGGGGCTGCTTGCTCTGCCCGTGTTTTCTCTATCCGCCTTCTCTCCCGTCTCACCGCCTAGCCCCCGTGCGTACGTGTGTACTTATATGTATGTATGTATGTATATGTATATATATGTGGATGGATGTGTGTATAGGTACATGTGTATTTGTGTATAGGTATGGGTATATGTATGTATGTGTGTGTATGTATGTATGTACATGTGCATGTGCATGTGTGTATGTGTATGTATATATATATATATATATATATATATATATATATATATATATATATATATATATATATATATATATATATATATATATAAATATAAATATGCGCGTGTAAGTTGTATATATCTATAGGTGTATGTGGATGTCCATGCATGTGTGTATGTGTATATATATATATATATATATATATATATATATATATATATATATATATATATAAATATGCGTGTGTAAGTTGTATATATCTATATATGTGGGTGTCCATGCATGGGAGTATGTGTATATATAAGTGTGTGTGTATGTCGATATATGTATATATGCATGCGAGTATGTACGTACAAATACATATATGCAGATATATGGAGGTATATTATTTGAATAATTTATTATTTGAAAAGTCTTTTTTCTATGTATGTGTATATATATGTATATGCACGTGTATCTAAAAAGCACATGTGCACATGATTGTATCAGTGTATACTTATATATATGAATAACTACCTACTTGTGCATATGTATCTTACATACATGCACAGCAAGATGCTTAGATGTTTACACACTGATCTTTGTTATATGTGTGTGTGACTGTGTGTGTGTGTGTGTGTGTGCATTAATGTACAAATTAATTATTGTGTTTCTCCGCTTACAATGTATATGAATATGTATTAGATAACTGCATATATGTCTCCTTATACCGATATATATATATATATATATATATATATATATATATATATATATATATATATATATATATATATATATATATATATATATATATATATATATATATATATATATTTATATATATATGGACATACATGAGTACTTAAATACTTCGATTGCATCTATGCAAAGTTACATAGATAACTTTTTAAATACTGCCCCTACACCCCCAAACACTGTAATAGAGAATAGAATGCTCCTTCCCCTTTCCCCTATTACATACCAATTTGGTATCAACCATTAATATATGTGCAAACAAGGGAAAAAAAAAAAAAAGAAAGCTTAATTTTTGTCTCTGTGAACATGATGTGACTCCAAATGCTCCAGTTTGATTTCTCCAAACGTCACAGGGAACAATTTTGAGTCAAACATTGCACTGAACATGAAAAACACTGAAGGAGACTAGTGGTGGACTTCCTAAAGTATTGAACGTTACATTCTTCGTTAATTCCATGCATGAGTGAAATTAAAGAAAATAATTCTTTCTTTATAAAAAGACTTTTGTTCAGTGGTCTGTTCACACCGCTGTTGTTTTCTCCAACTCACGGTACGCACCCTCAGCAGCGTGGCCTTAACACTCAACAGGTGCTGCTTCTGATGTGTCTTCGTCAGACCATAAACAACCAATCAAATGTCCTCCTTTTTGTTTCGCAAATGAATCGAGTACTTTATAAATGTCCTTCCCCCAAGCACAAGTTCATCAGCTGCATAGCCACAGTTTGACTGGCTGTCGCTCGCGTTAAAGCATCGACAAATGAAAATTTCCCAACTTAAGGAAGCAAAACTCGCGCTGCGTCAGCCGGAAACAGGGCTGAGTTTGGCAACGGTGACATCACTCAAATCAAAGTGAATGAACAGGACACTTCCAATCCCGCAGAGTAAGAACAGGTCCAAAACTACACTAAGACCAGGACCAACATAGTTTAAACCAGTTAAAAAACCTGGTCCACTGCTACTCTGAAACATGCCAGCGGTTACTGAGCAAAACTGGACTTCTATGAAAAACTCAGTTTAAATGCAGGAAGGCCACGTAACTGTGAAGGACTGGGTAAAAAGTTTGGAATCTCAGGGAAATGATGGTCTTTCAAGAAGAAGTCCAGAAGGAACTTATGTACCAACTACTTCTCACAGGAATTATATAAATCCACTCTCGCAGCATTTGTTCTGCTGTCTTGTCACTTCAACACAAACTCCTCTAAACTCTTCTGACTTGACTTCGCCATGCTCCCCATCTGTCCCCAGGGGTCCTGATTAAACAAAAAATTACCTGCCATCATCTGCGTTGGACGTTGCGTGGGCTCCAGCTGACCCGGCCTGGGGTGTGAGGGAGGGAGGGATGGACCAGAGGCTGGGATGGCGCATGTCCTACAGAGCGAGCTCAGTGAGGCAGCAGGCGAGCAGTAGCTTCACATTAGCCGCCGAGGCTGGAGAGGAGTTGGCTGCAGTCCGGCTTCATGCATCGTCAGCCAGAGTGTGTGTGTGTGTGTGTGTGTGTGTGTGTGTGTGTGTGTGTGTGTGTGTGTGTGTGGGTGTGTGTGTGTGTGTGTCCATGTTCTCCTCAGCTAGCAGCATATTGTTTCTGCATTGAACAAGGTTTTGTGTTTGTTTGTCCACATGACAACCTCTGATCTCTATATATGTATAAAGCCATTTGATTGACCACGTATGTACAGAGGAGCAGATCACCAACTCTGACTCTCGGTTCTAATCAGAGATGAGCCTCGGATCAGAACTCTTGCCTATGTAGACAGATCTCTGTAAAAGCAGACGTTTGGCAGTTTGCTAGTCTGGAGTGTTAATGGTGTTAATACAACACCAAGAGGAAAAGAGATCAGTAATGGTCTCAGAAAAGCAGTCAGTCTAGAAAGAGTTATAAAACAATTTTTGAACATCGAGAGTTCAGTGTTCTTTACTTGTTAAGATTATTAACAAGTAAACAACAGTTAGGACAGTTGTGGACATCCTAGCAGCTTTACCCCATGATCAGACCTTGCAAGCGTCAGAAAAATGCAAAAACGTCATGATCTCCACCGCAGCGCCTATGGGCTTTAATGGGTCTGTTTGGAGTGAACCAAACAGAATTTCAGCAGAAACATTTCACAACCACTGTCAAGCACAGTGATGGAGGGATGAGGGTTTGGCCTGCTTTTGAACCAAATGATCTGGGAACCTCATGTTGACTCTCATGAAGGGCCCACAACAACCTTCTTATATTTGGGCCCTCATGTGATTCCTCTGTGGACAGCCCACATGTGCATCTGTCCACAGAGCTGTAAAAGGCCTTCTTGTTCAGCGTTTCTACAAACCAAAGCAGCTTTCCATGTCAAATCCCATAAGGGTTCTTCTTGCATGAATCCCACAGCACTGCTGTCTATGGGCAGCCCACTTTCAGCCTTGTTTTAGGACTTGTTGTCCACCTACAAACAATATCTGATTTGTAGGTGTAGCATTTGCTGATACACTTCAGAAGAACCCAGACTTATCCATCAGATTTCCAGATGGAGAAGCGCGATTCGTCACTCCACACGTTTCCACTGCTCCAGAGTTCAGTGGCGGCGTCTTTTACACCACTGCATCCGACGCTTTGCATTGCACTTGGTGATGTTTGTCTTGGATGCAGCTGCTCGGCCACAGAAACTCATTCATGAAGCTCTCTGCACTGTTCTTGAGTTAATCTGAAGGCCACATGAAGTTTGGAGGTCTGCAGCGAGGTTTTCATCATACGTGCAAATCAGCTGTCTTATGTTGTGCAGCCACCATATCCTGCAACTCAGTTTACTAATGAGACGAATCAAATACGAATTTAAGTGACGTATTTTTGTGACCCAGTGCAAATTCTTTAAAAAAAAACATGGAGTCAAGTTAACCATGTTCTTGACCAGGATCACATCCTCTTCACCATTTATTTTTAAAGCATTTTCATTACACATAAAACCTACTGCAGATTGGTTAATTTATGATGCATACTTTATCTGTCCACATCATGTCATAGTTACTCAAGTGGACATCACCCATAAGTCTGAACATTCCTCATGACTACGCTGATCCGAGTCGTCCAGACGGAACGTCTTCATATGACTGCAGAAGGTCTTAGTGTAGCAGAGTCCGGAGAGGAGTTGACAAGCCCATGCCATCTGTTTAATCTTAGGTCATCTAAACCTAGTCCAAAACCAGACTAAAACCAGGTCTGAAACTGGTCCGAAACAAAGTTCGAAACCAGACTGAAACCTGTCTGAAACTGGTCCAAAACCAGACTAAAACCCTGTCTGAATCTGGTCCGAAACCAGACTAAAACAGGTTTGAAACTGGTTCAAAATCAAGTCCAACACCAAACTAAAACCAGGTCCAAAATCTGGTCCAAAACCAGACTAAAACCATGTCTGAAACTGGTCCGAAACAAAGTTCAAAACCAGACTGAAACCTGTCTGAAACTGGTCCAAAACCAGACTAAAACAGGTTTGAAACTGGTTCAAAATCAAGTCCAACACCAAACTAAAACCAGGTCCAAAATCAAGTCCAACACCAAACTAAAACCAGGTCTAAAATCTGGTCCAAAACCAGACTAAAACCATGTCTTAAACTGGTCCGAAACAAAGTTTGAAACCAGACTAAAAGCAGGTCTGAAACTGATCCAAAACTGTGTCCAAAGCCAGTCTAAAACCAAGTCTAAAATTGATCAAACTGGTTGGGACATAAAGTGGCTGGGGCTCAACCTAGACCAGGATTTGGAGCCTGAGAAAGAGCCCCACATCCCAGCACAAGTCCAGCAGAACCAGCATAAAGTAGTTCTTATCTGCTTCCGGAAGTATCATGATAGGTTTCAACAAAATGGGTTTAAATGTCAGCTGACCAGGTGTTGGGAGAGATAATTAAATTTTTATTAACACAATTCCACTGCAAGAGTTTAGCAATTTAGCAATAATTAGGGCAAGTGTGAATGTGTTGGGAAGGTCCCACTTTAAAAACATCACTGTAAAATTGTTTTAAAACACGGGGAACAACTTTTGTTCATCTGTTGTATGTATTTTTCCTTTTCCTTTCTATTCCTTTTTGTCTCCAAATCACTTTATTTGGTAAAATGTAAATCTGACAAGTCTACATTTGAACTGGTGACTCAAAGATGAGAGTCTGCTGCATTGACCAGTCAGGAACATTTTAAACTAGTCAATGAAGATTTCATGTGGAGCAGCTGCTCCATATTTACACGTGGATCCAGTTTTCACACTCTTGGAAATATGAGCAGTAGTGTTCACAGAGTTAAGGATCATGACCACTTCCATGTAAAATGGATCTGGTTTGTATTTAAGTCATAATGATGACTCAGAACTCTTTCAGGTGGAGTCAACTCCTCTCATGTATAAACAAGGACGATGTGTCGACAATCTTGTGTAAATTAAAGCAAGTTTATTTGTTGAGCACAATTCAACAACAAGGTGATGCAAAGTGCTTTACAGAGACATTAAAACATCACATAAAAAAGCACGATTTAAAATGTAAAAAAAAGAAAGAAAGAAAAACAACAATAGATAAGATCAGTGGTTAAAATGTAATCAAGTTCTGAAAGTTAAGCTTAAAACATTGTAGATTTGTGTCTTTAATTCAAACTCAGCTGAGAACAGGTGAGTCTTCCACCTGGATGTAAATAAACTGACTGTTTCAGCTGATCTGACTCGTTTTTTCAGGTTCTGCTGAGACATCAGATCTTTTAACCTTGATATATTTTTGAGATCCGACCCAGTAACCTTTGAAAAGCTCAGACCCTCAGAGACCAGCAGGTCCAGACTGTGTCCTCTATTGTACGTGGCCTCTGTTACATGCTGAGTCAGTCCAAAGTGGTCCAGAGTGTTACCCAGGTCTTTGGTCCCTTTGTCCTGAGGGTCGTCCACATGGATGTTAAAATCCCAACAATGACCCGGTCAGAACCAACACAGATCACAGACAGCAGCTCACTGACGTCATCAGAAAAGTCTGGACAGTGTCCAGGAGCCTGTGAACATGAAGAAACAGGACTCTGGATGAGGCCTTCAGCTGTACAGACATATTCAAAATACTGGAAACCTTCAGGAGATTCCTGCAGACACTGAAACGATTCATTAAATAAGACTGCGACCCTCCTCCTGTCCTGCTCACTCTGGTCTGACTAATGAGAAACTGCAACCAGGAGGATCTAGTTGACGTTTGGAAGGACTTGTGCACTAAAAAAACTTTTACTCAGGTACGTATGGATTGCACTCACATATCGATTATTACTTGGTTTCCTCTGGACTTTTGCTGAAATCAAAGACTGAACTGCATTCATTAATCACGCTTATGAATCGTTTGACGTATTTCTTCAGAACAGTAAGAGATGGTGATTTCCAGTGCAGGATTCAGAGGTTCTCCGGCTTGGTTGAAGTTTGTATTCTGAGTTAAACCTGGATCAGACTAACACACGTGTGAGGATTTTAAAACTAAAATCATTAGTTTTACAAACTTCAGAAAGAAACAGTGATGTTTAGAGCTGGAAAAGCTGAAAAACAAGAAATGAAAATGTCAGAGGTAGACTTGTACAATTAACAAGTAAACAGTGACAGTCTAATAGTCACAATTAAAAACATCTTAAAGTTCACTGCCTGGATATAAAGAGGTTTCAAAAGCCATCATTAAAAGTTTACATGTTACAATCAGCGTGAAAACGTGCGAATGTGCTGGTTTGGAAACTTTAATCATGTGTTCACCCCGGTGGACGGTCGGACCTCAGACCCTCAAGATTAATGAAGGAATTCTCTGAGGATGTGAATTCATCAGAAGGTGGAGATGATGAGGTTCATTGAGAAAGAGAACGGTAGGAACTGGAGCGCCTCCAACTCCAGACGAGCGTTGGAGAGGGAAGAGTCAAAGAGCAGACGACGTTTCTGTTGTTCTCTCTGGTCTACATATGAGAAATCCTTGACACAGTTTTTTACATTAACAAGAAGAGCCAGTGAGTCTTTTATGTCTGTAAGGGTCAAAATAGACCAAGAGGCAAATTGAAAGGAAATGATTATCTCCTGATGGAGGCTGAAGAATGCCGAATAGATGGACTCTATAACTGGTCACATAAATGTAGTCCAAATGTTCATTTTACTCACTTATTATTGTTATTAATGTCCAAATCAAGTATAAAACTAGGTCCAAATCCAGTCTATGGTCTGAAATAGAGACGCTTGCTGCTGTAGGAACCACAGAGAAGGAGGAGGAGATGGAAGAAGAGGAAGACCAGCAGGAAGAACAGGAGGAGAAGGAAGCTGGTGCATCAGTGGGACGTGGCGTCGCTCCAGTCGTCTGGCTGGAGACCAGTTGGTTCTGAATCACAGCGAGCGGTCACTGGCAGCTGTTCACAGCCAGCTGATATCAGTGTGTGTGTGTGTGTGTGTGTGTGTGTGTGTGTGTGTGTGTGTGTGTGTGTGTGTGTGTGTGTGTGTGTGTGTGAGGGACAGTTTGGCTGAAGAAACACTGTCTCATTTTGTCAGTTTGCTGGTCGGGAGCATTCAGGTGTGTGTAAAATAATGCCAAGAGCGAAGGGCATCAGCAGTGGTCTCACAGAAGCAACTGTTGCTCCATATCAGTCTGGAACGTGTTAAGAAGCATTTCTGAACTATATGGAGTTTAATGTTCTAAAGTGAGAAAGATTATTCACAAGTGGAAAACCTTCAGGACAGTTGTCAGTCTTCCCAGGAGTGGACATCCCAGCAGATTTATGATCAAATTAGGTCCTGAAACGCTCAAAGAAATACAGAAACACCCCAGATCTCTAACTCAGAGCCTCCAGGCCTCGGAGGCCCCGGAGGCCTCGGAGGTCCGGAGGCCCTGGAGGCACCAGGGCACAGTGACCACATTTGGAGGAAAATCAAGCAATGTCAGAGGGTGCCTCCATAGAGACAGAAGACCAGCATCCCCTGTAAAAGTCACCAGCCCATCACAAATATGTATAGACAACCATACACACTCCCACCGGCAATTTACAATCATCAATCAACCCAACATACACGTCCGTGGACGGTGGGAGGAAGCTGGAGTACCTGGAGAAAACCCACACAAACACAAAAGTCTGCACAGAAACGTTCCTGCTGGGAGCCAAACCAGGAACTTTTTTGCTGTGAGGTAACAGTACTTACCTAAGTCACTGTACTGCCTGTAATGAGCTGGGATGGGCTCCAGCAGACCCCTGTGAGCCTGTATGGGATTAAGTGGGTGGATGAATGGATGACCAATGCCAACAAAGTGGAGAAGAGCTGCCTGCGGGCCACTTGCAATATTCCACAATATCATCACGCTTTGTTGCAGTTTTAGAACACAAAGAAATATATTTAAATCATTATGGCTTTTATGTTTTTGTTATTCGATAAGCAGGACATGAAATTGTGTGATTGTAGTTGTTTTCTTTTAAAAACGGGTGATGTAAAACCAAAAAAACAACATACTTCCAACTTTCTGAACCATTAATTTAGGATTTAGTAGACATTTATTATGGTGAGATATGATCCTTAGACATTCTAGTAGATCTAAAGCTCAAAATCTGTAAAATAGCATCAGTAAAATACTACAATTTTCAAATGTTGACTTTAGAATGAAAGCAATTCTGTTTAAAATGTGTTATTTAATACCATGAATAACAAGGAAAAGAAAAATGTAGTTTTCAGGGGTTTCAACAGGTCAGAAGGGGCCATGATGGAGTCAAGCGCTACAACCGAATGTAGGAGCGTATTTTTGATATTTACGGAGCTGTGGTTGAATATTAAAAATGTAGAAAAGAAAATACACACCCTCAGGGCATGTATGTTTAATGCTGTAACACAGCTAAAGTGTAAAAAAAAAAAAAAAAGACTCATCTTTTTCTAGCACAATGTGTTATTTCATATTATTATTATTATTCCCTAAATGGCTGCTGTGAGGTCACATGACAAGTCTAAAGATGAACTTTACTTTTTAATCACTTTTACTGATAGTTTCATCGTTCTGAAGACACAAATAGAGGAAAAAGGTTGTTCAACTAAATGTCTTTTGCTCATGAACAAAGAATTTTAAATGCAGGACTAAAAAGATGCTTATATTTGTAGAATTTTTATTAATAAAAATGTCAATCACGGATCTTGTCTGTGAGATGTACAAATACTGTTTTCGATCTACGACGGGTTATTTTTCCCATGATTCCACATCTTTTGTCTGAGACAGCTAAAGTCATACAGTGCGAACCCCGCATTAGACCATTAGTGATGTCTTTCCCTCTTGGCATTGTATACACACACACCTGAACGCTCCAAACTGTCAACACGTGTGCTTTTACAGAGATTTGTACACCTGCTGGTGATCTGCTCATCAATAATGACGATCAGCAGCAGCTGGCTGCTACTCCTAAATCCTCTGGACGTGGTACAGGGATACTTAGCACAGACCGCATTTCTTTTTCACTTGTTTGTTAATGATGTAAGTAAATAATGGCATTCTGTTCTTGTTGTTTTTGCATCACGATCAGATCCTGCTGCAGTAATCTGATTACTTTGAGCTGTGCCCTTCTTTCCTGTCCGGTGGGCTGATGTGACGTTAATGACGGATGAATGAAAGTGAAGAGGAGGAGGAGGAGAAAGAGGAGAAATTACACAAACTACTTTGATGTGTCCAAATGCAAATGAGTGTGGAAATGTCAGATTATCATAGAAGTGGGCGGGGCCTCCCTTGCAGCTATACAGGCCCCGACAGCTCGGCTCGTGTCCAGACCGCCTGTTTTACATACCCGCCCGCCTGCTGTCGCCCAGGAGACTGATGAGGAATGACAGGGTGGAGTGATGGACGGACGGATGGACAGAGGAGGGGTCGCTCTGGGCCTCACAGACCCACAGAGAAGTAGATTATGTTAATGAGCGCTTCATTTAACCAATTAGTGCCGGAGTACGAAGCTGCATCTCAGTTCTGATCTTTGTTTACTTGAAGATGAGCTAAATCAGTGTAAGTTAAAACAAAAAATAAAGTGTTTCTGAGTAAAAACTATACAAAATATAAGTAGCTTCAAGTGACATCGTTCAGCCTCAGGTGACATCGTTCAGCCTCAGGTGACGGGGTTCAGTTTCAGGTGACGGGGTTCAGTCTCAGGAGACGGGGTTCAGTTTCAGGTGACGGGGTTCAGTCTCAGGTGACGGGGTTCAGTCTCAGGTGACGGGGTTCAGTCTCAGGGGTTCAGTCTCAGGAGACGGGGTTCAGTCTCAGGTGACGGGGTTCAGTCTCAGGTGACGGGGTTCAGTTTCAGGAGACGGGGTTCAGTCTCAGGAGACGGGGTTCAGTCTCAGGTGACGGGGTTCAGTCTCAGGTGACGGGGTTCAGTTTCAGGAGACGGGGTTCAGTCTCAGGTGACGGGGTTCAGTCTCAGGAGACAGGTTCAGTTTCAGGTGACGGGGTTCAGTCTCAGGTGACGGGGTTCAATCTCAGGAGACGGGGTTCAGTTTCAGGTGACGGGGTTCAGTCTCAGGTGACGGGGTTCAGTCTCAGGTGTCTGGGTTCAGTCTCAGGTGTCTGGGTTCAGTCTCAGGTGACGGGGTTCAGTTTCAGGTGACGGGGTTCAGTTTCAGGTGACAGGGTTCAGTTTGAGGTGACGGGGTTCAGTTTCAGGTGACAGGGTTCAGTTTGAGGTGACGGGGTTCAGTTTGAGGTGACGGGGTTCAGTTTCAGGAGACGGGGTTCAGTTTCAGGTGACGGGGTTCAGTTTCAGGTGACGGGGTTCAGTCTCAGGAGACAGGTTCAGTTTCAGGTGATGGGGTTCAGTTTCAGGTGACCGGGTTCAGTCTCAGGTGACGGGGTTCAGTCTCAGGTGACGGGGTTCAGTCTCAGGTGACGGGGTTCAGTCTCAGGTGTCTGGGTTCGGAGCCCATCCCGACTCATTACAGGTGACAGGCAGGGGTCCACGCCGCCAGTTTATCATAGGGCCACATATAGACAAGTGTTGGACATGCAGACTGTGATTTCAATGGTTCATTACTTAAACAAGCGTCAGAGGGCCCCATGTTTAGGTGGATAAATTTAGTAAGCCGGCTGGACCCAAATGCAGAGATGCCAGTGATCCTGACTAGGTCAGGAATGTCCTGGTCTGGTTTGGAAGGCTCTGGGGTTGAAACCTTCTGACCAGGACTAATCAGAAGACACCATCAGGACTGACTACATCAATAGCTTCTACTTCTATGTCCAGTGTTGTTTACACAGTCTGTGAATGTGATCGAGGTTTTACCTGCTTGTTGATCCAGACAGAAGTCACTGAAGGCTAACCAGTCAGAAGGTGGAACAGTGGTGACAGGGGCGTGGCTTCATGAGTGACATAATGACTGACTGGATCCTTGATTTGATCTTTCGGAGCTGAGGCATCTGAATTATACATGACTGAACCATGTTGGTTATGAATATCTGCACACACACACACACAAACACACACACACACACACACACACACACACACACACACACACACACACACACACACACACACACACACACACACACACACACACACACACACACACACACACACACTCCTTTCACTCATTTGTAAGTTAGATTTCCTCCAAATGCCGCCTACACTCACATATGAAGGTCTGATTTACGGCAGTGATTACCCGCTGAGGCTGATCTGCTCTCCGTGGTCATGTAGGTCATGTTTAAGCACACACACACACACACACACACACACACACACACACACACACACACACACACACACACACACACACACACACCAGGACATGAACACCATCAGCAACTCAGGAACCAACCAAACATCCAAACCTGAGATTCAGATGGCTCACCACAGAAGATTCATATCAAATACAAACCTCATCCAGAGATCCAGTAAAATCCTTCAAAGAATTGTTTCTACAACTTCATTCTAGCAGGTCTTCAGCATCAGGAAGTCATCTGGCATTTGGTGCTCTGATCTGTGGAGCTCCTCAGGGTTCGCCTTTAGGGCCACTTCTCTTTCATCCCGCTGGTAGGCACAATTTATTAGCTGATTAGGTTCAGAGGGATCTGTTTCTCTTTGTGCTGACTCTTTTCACGACCCAGGTCCAGATCTTAGAACCAGAAGCTTCTTGACTATTAATAGAAATGAGCTTTAGCTGGGATTTACTGTCAGTTTAAGTCAGTTTATGTTCTTTAAGTTCCTTTCAGAGCCATAGAAAAAACAAAACAAAAAAAACAACAACAATACATAATTTAGATGACTTATCTTTACCATGTGAAAGATAATGATATAGAGTTATCTTTGGTCTTCCAAAGTTTGTGCTAAAATGCAACCTACAGCTGAAGACGAGGGTGTCAAACTCATTTTCATTTCGGGCCTGAAAAGGCTGGTTGTGGCAGCAGCTGCTTTGATTAGACAATTATGACTTTAAACCTCTAGAGGGCCACATAAATGATTGTGGTGAGCCAGATTTGGCCAGCAGGCCTTGAGTTTGACACATGTGGCTTAAGATGTAGAGGCAGCTTTAGCATGTTTACATTTAAATGTAACACGGCAAGATTTACTTGTACATTTCATCAACATCTTATGAAGGACATCCGGCTGTTTCCTCAGTACTCACAGTATGATGATGGCAGCAGAACTTACAGAATTTCACATCGTTGACAAGGGAGTGTGTGTTTGGGGGGATCCAGATGTTGCCAGGAGGTCTGGTTTCTGTTGTCAGCCAACTGGAGAACGAGCTTAAACAGCCACAAACACCTTTGATTTATTCATAAAGCATATTTAATTTAAGTGCTGAGGAGGAGCCCGGTCACATGATACCCTGCTGGACCCACCCCCACACTCCTGAAAGGGGTTTGAGCTTGGACTTCAAAGTCCTGACTGCTGATCAGCTCCTGCCTCTGATCAACAATCCATCAGAAAGTGCTGTACAGAGTTTTAAAACGACCAGGTCTGAGCCCCAAACCAGCCAGGACTTCTCCGTCAGTTTTAAAAGATTTGTTTCTGTTCTGACTCGCAGGTGGAAGATTAATTTTTTTTATACACAAAACAACTCCGAGTCCTTCAGAGTTAGAACATGACTGTACTTCTGTATCTAATGTTTGTCACATCATGTGTTGTTGATTTCGTTACTGGTTGAGGGGTGATAGACTACCTGTGCGGTCTGTCACGTACAGTTAGTGTGGTCAAAGTTCTCCGTATCTGGGTCAATATTTCCCTTGCAGGTCTCGATCTTCAGCTGGTCTGATGCTGGCGTTCTGGTTCTGAAATCATCTGGCAGCGGAGTCTTTGTTCAGCCTCCTGTTGCTTGTTGGTTGTCAGCTGCCGGGTAATCACTGCTTAAATTAGGTAATTAACGAGCTCTGTCAGACGAGCACAGCCAGCGAGCCTCCTGTTCCTGTTAGTGCTGATCCACAGAGGATGATGGGAATTTTACAGAATGTGACCGCTGGGTAACACAATGAGACCACATGATTACTAGACAAGTGATTAATTAGTCTAAGAATCTGTGAAAGATAAGTACATCAATTACGTACCCTAATGTATGAAATAAAAGTCACACAAATGTTTTTATAAAGGATTTGTCTTGAAATTTTAAAATAAATTGACTTCTAATAAAGTCTCGTGAAAGTCAATTTAAACCTCAACACAGTTGAGTCGCTCTGCAAATTGTAAAAAATACCAACAAAATTGTGGGCATCTCATAATTATTTTCAGCCTCGTCCCTGATGCACAGAGATGTCTCCTAATTTACAGAATTTGAGGATATCTCGTTGTTCTTGGTGCAGACAGATGATGAAGTTCAGGGCCTGGTGATCATAATTCTGAAATAGTTTCCAGGTGTTTCTATTTAACACCACTTACTCTTCCAGCCCACTTTATTTTTCCCATGTGTTTTCTGGACTTGAACCCGGGAATACAGAGGGCTTGGAAAATTCTTGAAAATTTGAAAGATAATATAATATAATTTTTTTAAATGCTAAAAAATTTTTTTTTAAATAAAATAATAAATCACACTTTCATTATCTGGAATTTCCTGACTTAATCTCATCATCTGCAGTCCATAATATCCTTGACATATCCTCAAACGACAATAATAAGTCTAATAACTGAAGGAACAAGTTTCTCAGGCAAACAGAGATTTCTTCAGTTGCTGATATTTTGAAGAAATCTCTCATTGATGGCTGCAGGAACGGAAACTGGATCGTGCGGCACGACAATGATCAGGCAAACCTACAGCTGAAAAATAAAGAATCAAGGTTTTGGAAGCTGATTGAAATGCCGTGGTGGGGCCTTCCAAGTCTTTAAAGAACCTCAATGAAGGTCTTTAATGAGAAAAGAATGAACCATCCTAGTCCTAACTAAAACTTCAAGTTGGGGGTACTTGGTATTGCCAACATATTTTTTTCTTTTTGGTTATATTTTTATTTAATAAGTAATGGCAAATGCTAAGATGCCATCAGAGAGAGACCATCAGACGTTAATATGCACTGAACAGCCGAATCATCTGGAGGAAGCGCTTAAACTTGGTTCTGATGTGGTTCTGATCTCAGAACTCTTCTGACCTGAAACTAATGTACCCAGATCAGGACAAACTCTCCTAACAACTCTAATTAAGGGACTTATTAATGACCATGTTGACAGCTATTAATCCAGACTAATCATTGCCGTTGCCCTGCAGGACCCCCCACCAAAACCACGGAGCCTCCCCCACCCCGTGTCACCTGCGAGTTGGTGACGGATGACATGTGACCCGAGGCAGCCACCGCCCCAACACGCCGCCGTGGCTTGAATCCAGACTCCGTCTGAGTCTCTGAGAGCCGCCTGCAGCCAGGAATACTTTAACATTAATGCTCGACATATTTTGTGCTTCGCCACGGCGTCCGTTTGACTTTCATGAGCTTGTTTTTGTCTCAGATCATTCATCCAGATCATAGAGGCAGCGAAAAACCAAATATGTTCTCATGAATGTTAAAGGTTCTTTAAACACAAACTCCTTCTGATGATTAAAAATGAAAACACATAAACAAAAGGTTCGGTTGGGGGACTCTTGTTTTTAGTCAAACTCAAGAGTGCTAGTGTTCAGAACCATTAAGATGATCCCGGTGAAGTTAGTCTTTAAACTTCAAGGAGAAAACTGGTGAATTAAATTGAGATAAATAAATAAATAAATCTATCTGCATTGCGCTTGCAGCAGCGTCTGAACAAAAGAAGATGAGGTACAATTCCATGAAAATACTCACAAATTCTAAAAAACTCACACATTTGCATGAAGACTTTATGATTTACAAGTTTGTGGAAACAACAAATTTTTACTTTTATAAAAATATACATTTACAAGAAAAACTTGACAATATCTATGGGTATATTTTAGTCCAAACTAGCTGATATAAATTTTTAAACTGTGTTGAAGGTTTCCACTCATGAAAACTATCCGTCCATTTTCTATACCCACTTACTCCTTTACAGGGTCACAGGGGTCTGCCGGGGCCTATCCCGATGCCTTGCAGGCGAAAGGCAGGGGTCCACCCTGGACAGGGGTCCACCCTGGACAAGTCGCCAGTCCATCGCAGGGCCACATACAAAGACAGACAACCATGAGAATGATCAATTAACCTAGTATGAATGTTATTGGGAGGAAGCCGGAGTACCCGGATGGAACCCACGCAAGCACGGTGAGAACATGCAAACTCCACACAGAAAGACTGGCCGGGAATCGAACCAGGACCTTGCTGTGAGGCAACAGTGCTGACCACTAAGCCACTGTGCTGCCCCTCATGAAAACTGATTTAAAAAAAAACTTTCAGTAATGTAACAAGTCTTATCAATCAGAAATCCCTCACCATGGATTTGTAACTTACGTCAGCTTAGTGACCCCACGGCAAACCTTCTATCTTTGGATGAATGTCTTCAAAGTACCGTGTTTGTCATTAACCTAATTTTAATGTGTATTGAGTCATTTTTGGACACTGGGGTTCTGCTGGGTTTCTGTAGCTACCTGTGACCCTTAAGTCCAACCCAGAACTGATCAGTGCAGTTAACAACACAACAAATACATATCCTCTTTAAAATAATGGATGTTTATGTTCTGTTAGATCTTTATTCACAGCTCAGGGGCAATACAGACATGTGCTGTGGTGGCTGTCAGTCAAAGGAAAAACCCTTAGTCAACGTAAATGTATTACTTTTAATTTATTAATATTATTTTTAATTTTACCTGATGAGGTACATACAAATTCCCTGGTACAGTTGTCATGGATCTGAAATCTAACTATGGAAACCAAAACCTTAAATATGTATCTTTCTGATGTAAAGTTGGACATTGTTTGACATGGAGGTCAATGGAGATGAACTCGCTGTTGGATCCAGACCCTTGTGGTCATTAGAGGAAATGCATGTATAAGTCAAGGTCAAATTAATTTATACAGCAAATTAAAAAACTACAAAGTTGACTAAAGTGCTTTACAATCAACTAAGTATTAAATGGAAACTGTAATATATAAGCAGGAAGATATAATAAAAAGAATTTAAGGAACAATAAAATCAAAATAGCAGTACAGTCCAAAATCTGTCTATGTGTCCTACTCTGCTCAGAATTGAAAACAAAAGAAAATAATTTTTTTCAGACAGAAAAGAGGGTGCTAATCTTGAAAAGTCAACAATAAAATATTAAAATCAATTCAGAATTGGACGGGAAGCCAATGGAGGAGTGCCAAGGCTGGCTAATATGATCCCGCTCCTTGGTGCCAGTAAGTTGAGCTGCTGTGTTTTGAACCAGTTGCAGATGTTAAGAAGATGAGAAGATTGATCTAAACCAACATACAGCATGTTACAGCAGTATAAACATGGTGAAACAAAAGCATGAATTACTTTTTCTAGGTCCTGTGCTGGGAGATGGGGCTTCACCTTAGCAATGACCCATAGGTGGAAAAAGATTGTTTTTAATACGGCAACTTAAGATAGTTATCAAAAATTACACCCAGTTTCCTGACAGCAGAGCGACTACATGAGGCCAAAGGGCCAAGAACCTCTGCAGAGCTGCAAAACACATCTGATTTTCCAAACCAAATTACCTCTGTTTTCTTTTCATTAAGGTTCAGAAAGTTTGGCTTCATCCAGGTTACAAGATCTTTGATGCAGTCTAACAAAAGCTGTGGTGAAGTGATGCTGTCTGATCTGGTGGAAATATAAACTTGAATATCATCAGCTAAACAATGAAAAGCAATATTATGCTTCCTAAATATAATAAATATAGACCCCACAGGCAACATATACAATGGAATCAACATGGAGCCCAAGTTAGAGCCTTGAGGAACCTCAGAAGTTAAGGGAGCTGAAGAAGAAAATAATTTACCAATGTGAACTGTAAAGGTTCTCTCTGCGACAGGTACGACCTGATCCACTTTAAAACCTTACCTTTCATACCAACTCATAGCAAGTCTTGACATCAAAATGCTGTGATCCACTGTATTAAACGCTGCAGACAGGTCTAAAAGCACCAAAACAGCAGGATTACCGGAGTTGACAGTTAAAAGATGATTGCTGAGAACCCTTAAAAGAGCAGACTAAACTTTTCACAAATGTCATTATTGTGCAAAAAAGCCTGGAGTTCATTAAAAGCAACGTTATCCAGGATTTTTAACAGAAAATGCAACTTTGAAATTGGCCAATAATGTGAAAAAACAGTATGGTCAAGATATTTCTCTTTCATGAGAGGCTGTACGACAACATGTGTAAAAGCAGCTGGACTTATTAACCAAAATGAAAATACATGAACTCGCTGTCTGAAAAACATCTGAATGAGGGCTATCCTGTTTATATCCTGTAAAACGGAAAAGGTCACAGGCGGAAAGTGCTCAAAAACATCTGCGCATGATGGAGACACAGAAGGGTCAGAATCGTTCGATTTCAGAGGGCCTAAGAGAAGTGGAACTGCATTTAAGTTCCACTGAGCTGGTTGCCGGGTTCTGCTGGAGATCTCCATTCCTGAGTTTGGATCAGGGATATGTGGCCTCCACACATCTGTTCACCGCTACAGTATAAGAGTTGTGTGACTTTGTTTGGTGGCCATGTGACCCTGCAGCCTTATTTCATCCTGACTCAGGTACAAATGGACCTGGCTGGAGTCAGAACATTCACAGGATCATGTTTCAGGGCTCAGAGCCGACGAGAGCAGATGTTGAAGACCTCTTTATACCCCCCCTATAGGGGAGGCTCAGTCCTGGGGGATGACTGTGAGGACAGAGCCAGGCGTCCCAGGCTGAGCCAAGCTTTGTTTTCAGTCCACCAACCTTCAGCCAGTAAAGGTTTTCAGTGGTGTCTATTAGTTCTGGGGGGGTGGGGGGTAAAGCCGAGGAGGCCCAGTGGAGGAGGCTTGGATCCATCCCCGGCTCTCTGGCAGCCGGACTTTGGAACGATGCTGGTCCCTGAGCTCCATCCTCTGGGTGTTTGGGTGTGAAAAGCTGTTTTGTGGGGGGAGTGGTGTTTCAGGGCCCACAGAGGGGGAGCATCATCATCTCTCCGGGGAGGGGGGACGGCTGCCAGGCTGTTGGCTGCTCCGTTAATCTGCACTCGCTGGAAATGGCTGACAGACACCATGCCGAGAGCGAGCCAGCAGGCTGCAGATGGCGAACCTTCAGCGGCACGTCACCCCCACGCCACCCCCCCCTGAAACTGAGCTGAAATCCTCCCAGAAAAAAAACTGTAAACATTTCACTCTTCCACCTGCTGTCCCACCTTTCAGCTGAAGAAAAATCTCAGTTTATAAAGAAAACCACCTACCAACTTATAGTTTTACTCAAATACAACAAAGACAAAAAACAACATGTAACCATTTTGTAATGACACCTATTTAATTCATTTAAAAAAAAAATCAAAAAATCTGGGCACGCCTAAGTACCACCTTACTGCCTCCAGAGGGGAAGTTGTTGCCAGGTTCTCCTGATGATCATCATTGATGATCTGATCGTCATCATTGATGATCTGATCGTCATCATTGATGATCTGATCGTCATCATTAAGTAACTCATCATCAGAAGATGTTCAGACACCTAAAAACACTAAAACATGACAGAATCTTTAAAATATATTTACAGGCAACACATCCTAAAAGTCCTGTCAAATTAGGAATGATAAAGATCACAGAGGGTTTAAGTCAATGTAAAAGTTTATTTGTTGGCCTCTTGGTTTATTTCTAAGCCTCTTTCTTGGCATAATGTTCCTAAATTTTAATGACACTGACGGTCATGACCGAGGAGTAAACGTTACCTACAGCCGTGAGAGGGCGCTCCCGGCTTGGGAGGATTCAGTGATGTGGGATCGGGAGTTTGGTAAACTTGCCTACCAGTAACTTGCTTCTTGGACTCGTGAACTTGTTCTGTAATTCTGCCTATTCAGTGTCCCAGGTATGTTTTTTATCCTTTTATGTAGCTGAATAACCGTTAATGTGTATGTTAACATACCAGACACCTATTGAGCCTGTTGTTCTTTATTTTATTGTTATTATTATAACTTGCCTTTCCAGGTTAAATATTTGTTCTTGGTATTGGATTTAGTAAAATACATTTTCCCAAAAAATCCGGCTTATAGTCCAGTGCAACTTATATATGATTTTTTCTTCTTCATGACACATTTTTGACGGATGCGACTTATAGTCCGAAAAATACGGTAGATAAAATGATTGACAGCCGGCCATTTGCTATAGCCAACCTTCAATCAAAAGCCCCTAATTGTACATAAATGTGTCGCCGTATATAATTGATTGTGTTTTGTGCTGTAAAGTTGGACATTTTAACACAAAGGTCAGTGAAGATTAAGTCGCTTTTAGAGCGAGCCCCTAGTGGTCACTAGAGGAACTTCAACTTTTTTTAACTATCAAGTTTGCATTATAAAGCTGAATGTGTCCGCTTGGTTTAAAGTGGTTTAAAGACTTCACATAATATTCCAGTATACGGACGACCGCTCGGAGACAAAGAGTCACTGAGCTAGCAGCGTCTTTAGTGTTTCATCAACAGAAATCAGATTCCAGTGGAAAATGCCGGTAGGTTCATGGTATCACAAGACTCTGAGACCATTCAGAATCAGTTTTCCTATGTCAGATTATTTATGTAAGCAATAGGAGTTAACAGTAATAATTTTGATAGGGAACCAGATAGAGACTTGGGAACAATCAGTGATGGACGCCAACCGACTCCTGATTATAGTGGCTGTGAAGATTCCATAGAGACGTCAATCATCTAAGGCAGTCCAGCCCTCCTCACATACGTCCTTAGAGGGTGTTGAAACAGATTTGGCCTCTAGAAGTACAAGATTTAGTATTTCTGCTGTGTTCCGTCTTCATTTACTCTGACCTACTAATACGTACGCTTTGTTTTACACTTCTGCTGGAATCTCACATCACCTTTATTTTGAAACCAGATTTATTCACACGCACCTGCTGGCTGCTGAGATAAACTCAATTTAGATGAGATATATTTATTTGGAGCGGGAACCTCAATGATAGGCCTAGTCAGGAACGTTCGGAAGTCCTTTTGTGATCCCTGTTAGGACATTGTGGACCTCCTGCTTGAAGGGTTTGCTGGGTTCTGGTTCACGCAGAGAGAGTTTGAACGCTCCACGTTCTCGTCGCCTGGCTGATAAAGTGCGTCGACGTGATTCCCGGTGGCAGGAGGCTGTGGCTTGTTCCACTTCGCCGGCGGCCCTTCAGATTAATTATGCTAAACAGCAGTGAGAATGTTGTGGTGGGGGCGTAAACGGCGGCCGGTGAACCATAGCCTGCAGTCAGCGGCGGCAAGTGGGTGGAGTTTGTGAGAGTGGAGCTGCGGGGTGGACAAGTGTTGTGGCAGCTTCCAGCTTGTTCCATGAAAACACACAACAGGGTAAAGAGGAGGAGGAGGTGAAGGTGAGAGGAGCATGTTTGCATTGTTCTGTCCCTCAGTCTCATTGCTGCGGTGCATCGTCCATTGGGCCTTAACAGGTCTTGTCCTGGTTCTCCGTTTGTTTTCAAATATCTTTATAATATCTAATATCTTAAGAGATTACATTTATCTTCTGCCGTTGAACCTGTGTCTCTTTACTTCATTTTCATCTGACCATTTTTCTATCAGAGCTTTAACCTCACACTTCTACCTGAAGTCATGAAGTCCATGTCCAGCAGTTGGTTCACTTGAAGCAGCCCGTGACCTTCATTTGTTGGCAGACCAGAATTTGCTTATTTGAACTGCATCAGTTTGATTGCACGTTCACACCTCCCCAAATGAACTGGACTTTCCAAGCAAAGGAAGTCTGGTGTTTAAAGTGGACCAAACAGGGCTGGTGTAAATGCACCCTAAGACTTTGGCACTGACTTTTTTATGTTCAGCCTCGTCCCAAACATACATTGATTTCTCCAGATTTTTAGAAGATAAGAAGACGCTGATATGTTTAATGAAATGTAAAACATATCACTTTGAACTCTGACAGATTCTCTCTGAAACGTAAGCATCAACTGGACAACACACCACAACAAAGGTAACTGGTTTTGGGCAATTTCTTAAATCGTAATCTGAGGGGAGCTTTAATTGAACTTTGTAAAATAAACACAATATTTATCATTAAATTCACATAACTACAAAGATGGCACATTTCCTCAGTTTTAAACATTTTTCACGATTTATTTGTTGAGTTATAAGAAGAAGTAAAAAAAATATATTCCTTACATTTATCAATGATTAAATTATGTTATATTTTACACAGAATCCCAACTCGTGTTTTAATTGAGGTTTTATTTACTTGTTTTTTGCTTCTTCATTGTTGTTAGTTTCCCGATACTTTGTGCTGTCCCGGTCACTTCTGGGTCCTGTTTCGGGTCAAATAAACTGACTAACGATCAGATTTTTTCTTTAGATGCTGGATGTTAGTAACTTTTATTTTAATCTTTTTTTTTTGTTTTTTACAAATTTCTTCTCTCATATTCATTTTTGGTCAATTTTGTACAGTTTTATTGTTCCACCAATTCATGCAGGAATGATCAGGGCATTTTGTGGAATGTGGGTGTAAATGTGTGAATGTGACCTGAGAATAACAGTTCTGAGCTCGTCCTGCTTGTCAGCTGATCATCTCAGTTTCCCGCCACATGTGATCGACAGCAGAAATGAGCGGCCGCCTCTTCAAGGAATCCCTGTGCTGATTTTGAGCAGTACTCCAGGTTCTGGTGGTGGTGGGGGGTACTTAGTAGTATTCCAGTGTGGAGTTTTACTAAGCAGGCGAGTAAAACCCCTTTTAGATGATTCATGGTGATCCATTCGTTGGTTGCGTTTTGAGAAGAATCCCTGATCCCTGATCCTAAAAACTGAATCCAACAGAAAGTGCAGTTAATCTTCGGGCCACCAGAGTCTAGATCCAGACGTGCAGTTTCTCTACTGACCACTCCACTTTACTGACCTGCATATTAAAGTCTCAAACGTTAGAATAATAAACCAGCCATTGTAGTTTCAGGACACAAGTTGCCTCACAACTCTGGCCGTAATAAGGCACAGCAAGAGTTGCCAGCTTTACAGCTTAGGTTTGCGTAGAGTACCGCCAAGCACCAACCATCTAACTTCTGAATTGAGGATCAAGATTTATTGCAGCTCCTCGACTGACCGATAGAGGCCGGCTGCAAAAGCGAGTCGATCTCTATTGACCTCCTTGTTAAAATGTCCAACTTTAGAGCAGAAATAGACATATTTAAAGCCTGGTTCAAAAAACCCTTTTCGTATCAATGGTTTGATTTCACATCCAAGACAACTCTGAGGGGGGTGAATTTTTTTTAAAATCACACCTGGAGAATTTATATAAAGCATGTAATGTATTCCTGATATGATTGATTGACAGTCGGCTCAGCCAATGGCTAGCCGTCATCACTTTCTCGGTTGTAAGTGTCATGCCACCGCGCTTTGCAAAGCAACCCCCAGTTTTTATCAACCCAGCTTCGGCTAAACACAACTGTCATTCTTGATTTTGCCGTTGAGTCAAAACGTTCATCATACATCATACGTCAGATTGATTACGGTTCAAACCGCACTACAGAGGATGCAATTTCACCTGCACTCCATCTGAGACTGAACCACCTGGAGGAGAACAACACTCATGTGCAAATGATGTTTATTGATTTCCCTCCTGCATTCAACACCATCCTTCCCCAGTAACCGGTAAGCAAACAGGCACCCGGGCTTCAAGACCATCTTGGATCTTGGATCTTGGACTTCCTCTCTGACAGGCTGTCTGTGCTGTAGGAAAGAACGCCTCCTCAGTCATCACCCTGTGTACCGGCTCTCCTCAGGGGCCTGAGTTCGTTACTCTTCACTCTGATGACACACGACTACGTTGCCAGGTCCCCTGCTAACCACATCGTCAAGTATGCAGATGATACTACAGTATTGGGCCTGATTCGGAACGACAAGGACTGGTCCTTCAGAGCGGAGGTGCTGCATCTGGCTGGCTGGTGCAGGAGGTACAATCTTCTTTTGAATGTCGACAAAACAAAAGAACTCGTTATTGATTTCAGGAACGCTGAGACTCTCCACTGATTATAACAACACGGCAGTGGAAGTGGTAGAGAGCACCAAGTTCCAATCAATCCATCCTGGACCCATAACACCACGTCTCTGAAAAAAGCGAGCAGCAGCATTTGCGCTTCCTTCATCGGACAAGAACAATTAATTTCCTTGCCAATATCCTCATCACTTTCCATGGGAGCACCACAGAGGGTATACTGACCAATGGCATTTCTCTCTGGTGCAGCAGCTGTTCAGCTGTTCAGCTGCAGACTGGAAGGGCCTCCAGAGAGTGGCGAGGACGGCAGAGAAGATTTTAGGGACTTCTCTTCCTGCCATCAGGTATGCCTCTGGCAGGATGTACCGCAGCCTGAGGTGCAGAACAGCCAGGTTCTCTAACAGCTTCATACCTCGAGCCATAAGACTTCTGATCTGCAAATACTCTTGAGTCAAGTCTGAGGATGATGCAATAATCCAGGGCAGTATTCTTGTGCACCTTTATCACTTAGCACTTTACTATGTTTACTGAGTTTTTGTGCTTTCTGTACTTTTACTGTCTGTTTTCAGAGCGGGTTAAGTACGTGTGCCTTGAGTTTTGCTGTGTGAGCCGTTTGCAACAAAATTATGTTTACGAGACGTGCATTTAGAATGACAATAAAGATTTGATCTCTTTTATCTATCTATGTTAAACGGCAGCTCTGCAGATATTTCGCCGGAGTTCGGAGCAAAGCCAACTTTGATTGACAGGCAGTCAATGTTCAGCGTTCCCATCGGCTGCTTCGCCCACTGTTTTATACAGTCTATGAAGACCAGGAGCTAAGCTAAGACAAAGCTGCCTGTGGTGACTTTGGAAGTCACATCTGACCTGAGAACGGATAGACAAATGGATTTGATCAGAACAAGAGTTGGGTAAGCTTAGCTGGCGTCAGTGGAGTTAACCCTCCACCCTCCGTGGCTCTCACTGCTCGCTTTAGAGGATACACGCCACATTTCATGATTTAGTGCGTAACAGGCCAGTTTAGGCCAGTTTAGGCCAGTTTAGGCCAGTTTAGGCCGGTTTAGGCCAGTTTAGGCCGGTTTAGGCCAGTTTAGGCCGGTTTTCTCTGAGCTCAGACGAGCTCTTTTTCCTACTCTGATCTTTCTATTGCCAGTTTTACCACAGTCATCACTGAGGGGTGTACTGCACCCTTGCAAATGATTTCACTCCACAAACATTACGATGTTTTTCTGTCACAGCTGATGATACAAAATACATTTTCATGATTTTTAATTCTAAGCAATATTCTCAAATTTGTATAAAATTACAAGGTGAATTAAGTTTTATGACTGTTTATAAAGCATGCAGTTTCACTTATAAAATTATGTTTCTTACTGCAGAATGCTGGAACTTACAACTCTTTCCACTAGTACTCTTTGCTGATGTCTTGTTCTAGTTCAGCTCATGTGAATTCTCCTATGTATCTATGAAGCACTGCAGAGTGAAGGCAGGAGAGGAGCTTCTGGAAACATGCCAAAGGTTTGGTCTTTAGGTCGTCTGAGGGGCCAGAGCTGAAGGTTTCTTCTCTTCTCGTGTATCAAAGGCGACTCAGCATCATTGTAGTCCGGATGGACAGCCTCTTTCAGGCCGTGTAGTGCAAACCGCCGCCTCCCAAACCATTAGCAGATGAAAGCCAGCCGATCCGGGCTGGTGGCCGATGCCGCCTCCAGAGGAAAGCTTCAAAGATTGCAGGAATAAAGGTGAGCTTTGAGGCGGCAGTGTTTGGGGAGGGGGGGGTGCAGTATTCAACTTCAACAACAAAGGAGGCATTATTCTGAGACGGGAAATCTTAGATCCAGGTTTCAGCCAATCACAGTTATTCTAAAGTCACTGTATCACATGATCAGCTCCTTCCAGCAGACAGGAAGTTCCTACACCTGATACAGCTCACACAAATACCAGGGAGTCACACGTGTTTCAGTGTTCAGCAGAAAAAAACGTTTTACATGCAGTTTGAAAACAAATCTAACCATAGTAGCTGGATCCAGGTCACAGCGGTCGTTACAGGAATTGCACTTTCTGACTTCCAGGGAATGTTGGTGCTGGGTGCACAGGAGAAAAGCATTTGCACAGATGACAACCCCCAAACCTCCTTTTTGGGAGGGTTTATTAAACTCCATGAGCTCCTGCGGGCGCAGAATGAATGCTCGAAATCTGTCAAACTAACCTTGAATTTTATCTCCACAAGCTTCTGAGCAGCTGGATTTTTCTCTCAGAAAACTGACTGTATGGAGCCGCTCAGAACAGGCTGCCGATGGCCGACATGTCGGCCCACTTTCCAGAAGATGTGTGGGTGTTTGCTGCACTGCAGCTGGCTGCAGAGATCCTGCAGCGCTGCCAGCTGCCGGCCCACAGCCAGAGAGGCTGAGGGTCCGGAGAGGAGACGCCTTCATTGGTGGGGGAGCTTTCATCTGCCGCTGTCCGAGTGCCAGAGAACACATCACAGCGGGATACAACACACACACCATGTTTCACCGAGTCACTCAACTTTATCTGTAACTGCAGCTTTTCAGCACTCACGGCTAAATAGACTTTGTATTTATAGTATTTATTTGTTGACCACTGAAGGAAGATCTGCTTAACTCATGTTGTCTTTGAGCGCGAACACACTGCAGGGGGTCTAAAACACACACCGTGGTCCTTCACAATGTGAAAGACACACACATGGGACCACTATCACAAGCAAACAAACTATAAATACACAGCAAGACATTGTACAGGACTGAATACATGCGCAACGCAGGACTTTTAGGTGTTCTGTTAGTACAATTAACAGCACAACAAGCCATGTTAACTTTGAAACTAGAAGGTACGTAAGGTCTTAATATACACCTCAGCTGTAGCTGAAGGGACGTCAGCCAGCTGTTGGACACCACAGTGCAGCTGTCACTCAGAATTATTCATAAATGAGTGGTTTTACATTACTGTACTCGATTTAGCCCCGGGACCACTAGGGTTCAAGACTAGTGGTCAGTAGAGGAACTGCAGGTCTGGACCCAGACCCTAACAATCAGTAGAGGAACTGCAGGTCTGGACCCAGACCCTAACAATCAGTAGAGGAACTGCAGGTCTGGACCCAGACCCTAACGGTCAGTAGAGGAACTGCAGGTCTGGCCCAGACCCTAACGGTCAGTAGAGGAACTGCAGGTCTGGACCCAGACCCTAACGGTCAGTAGAGGAACTGCAGGTCTGGACCCAGACCCTAACAATCAGTAGAGGAACTGCAGGTCTGGACCCAGACCCTAACGGTCAATAGAGGAACTGCAGGTGTCGACCCAGACCTTAACGGTCAATAGAGGAACTGCAGGTCTGGACCCAGACCCTAACGGTCAGTAGAGGAACTGCAGGTCTCGACCCAGACCCTAACGGTCAGTAGAGGAGCTGCAGGTCTGGATCCAGACCCTAACAATCAGTAGAGGAACTGCAGGTCTGGACCCAGACCCTAACAATCAGTAGAGGAACTGCAGGTCTGGCCCAGACCCTAACGGTCAGTAGAGGAACTGCAGGTCTGGACCCAGACCCTAACGGTCAATAGAGGAACTGCAGGTCTGGACCCAGACCCTAACGGTCAGTAGAGGAACTGCAGGTCTCGACCCAGACCCTAACGGTCAGTAGAGGAGCTGCAGGTCTGGATCCAGACCCTAACAATCAGTAGAGGAACTGCAGGTCTGGACCCAGACCCTAACAATCAGTAGAGGAACTGCAGGTCTGGACCCAGACCCTAACAATCAGTAGAGGAACTGCAGGTCTGGACCCAGACCCTAACGGTCAGTAGCGGAACTGCAGGTCTCAACCCAGACCCTAACGGTTAGTACAGGAACTGCAGGTCTGGACCCAGACCCTAACGGTCAATAGAGGAACTGCAGGTGTCGACCCAGACCTTAACGGTTAGTAGAGGAACTGCAGGTCTGGACCCAGACCCTAACGGTCAGTAGAGGAACTGCAGGTCTGGAGCCAGACCCTAACAATCAGTAGAGGAACTGCAGGTCTGGACCCAGACCCTAACAATCAGTAGAGGAACTGCAGGTCTGGACCCAGACCCTAACGGTCAGTAGCGGAACTGCAGGTCTCAACCCAGACCCTAACGGTTAGTACAGGAACTGCAGGTCTGGACCCAGACCCTAACGGTCAATAGAGGAACTGCAGGTGTCGACCCAGACCTTAACGGTTAGTAGAGGAACTGCAGGTCTGGACCCAGACCCTAACGGTCAGTAGAGGAACTGCAGGTCTGGAGCCAGACCCTAACAATCAGTAGAGGAACTGCAGGTCTGGACCCAGACCCTAACAATCAGTAGAGGAACTGCAGGTCTGGACCCAGACCCTAACGGTCAGTAGCGGAACTGCAGGTCTCAACCCAGACCCTAACGGTTAGTACAGGAACTGCAGGTCTGGACCCAGACCCTAACGGTTAGTAGAGGAACTGCAGGTCTGGACCCAGACCCTAACGGTCAGTAGAGGAACTGCAGGTCTCGACCCAGACCCTAACAATCAGTAGAGGAACTGCAGGTCTGGACCCAGACCCTAACGGTTAGTAGAGGAACTGCAGGTCTTGACCCAGACCCTAACGGTTAGTAGAGGAACTGCAGGTCTCGACCCAGACCCTAACGGTCAATAGAGGAACTGCAGGTCTGGACCCAGACCCTAACAATCAGTAGAGGAACTGCAGGTCTGGACCCAGACCCTAACGGTCAGTAGAGGAACTGCAGGTCTGGACCCAGACCCTAACAATCAGTAGAGGAACTGCAGGTCTCAACCCAGACCCTAACAATCAGTAGAGGAACTGCAGGTCTCGACCCAGACCCTAACGGTCAGTAGAGGAGGTTTCCTCTTATCACCAGTAACTGAAGGAAACTGAAACTGGTCTCCTTCACGTCCTCCAGTTTCTAAAAACACTGATCTCTGCTGGTCAAACACTGACCTGGAATTATCATTCATTAACCATTACTCAAGATAAGAGATGAATGAGAACAAGGATGTTCTCCCAAAGACAGAGGAGGCGCTCCAGCTAGAATTCAGCCACTTCCTGCTGATGACCTTCTGATGAATGAAGACATTGGAGGTAAACGTTTACAACAGCAGGTCCTTGTTCGTCTTTGTTTTCTGCCAGAAATCAGTGAATCCATGACACAATACACTTGTTCTTTAAGGTATTTATTAACAGTTTAACCCGGTCACACCGGAAGAATCATATTTGATACATGAATATATGAGAGCAGTTTTCTACAATTTAAAAAATATATAATTATAAAAGAAAAGATAAAATCCCCCTATGTATTCATTATAATACCAAAATATATATTGTTTATAAACTGTAAAAGACAAAAGTGGGACTGTTTCATTTCAATAAACAATAAAAGGCTTAAATAGAATTTTCTGTGTATTATTTCATCTCCTTTTTTCTCCTTTTTTTATTGCTAAAATTATTATTTTATTTATTGATGCTATAGCATTTAGGGTGATTTATTAAACAGAACTATGTATTTACATCTTTAAATACATACACCATAAGTTTGAGGGAAGTTTTGATCATGTTTGCAGTGCTGAACTCTCAGAAGCTCAGATACTCAATATATTAGTCAATGTCAGAAGTGTGAATGGTTTTAACTGGACCTCAGCACCATGGTTCTACAAATACAGCAAATCAAAATTAATTCTACATTTTATTTATTTTTGTTATTTGAAATTGTTATTTAAAATGAAAATAAATGTACATTTTGATATTATTCTCATTTTAAATACAAATTTTTATACAATTTTATTTTTCAATCAAAACTGAATTAAATCTGTTTTTGAAAAATATGTAGAATTTATTTCATTTTTTATTTGTTTACCCATTTCATATAAAACTACATTTTAGTTCATATTTTAAATATACATGTTTACTTATTATTCAACATTTCAGGTATTAATTGAATTGTTTGTTTTTTTCATTCCTGCTGGTCTCACAGTTCATCTTCTCTTCAGGCACTTAAGAATTGTTTGTCTTGTTTGGTAATTCTTAAGAAAGTATCATCAGAAAGAATTAGATCTCCCGAAGGAATTTCAGTCTGTAATGATGCACAATTGCTGAGCATTACGTTTAAATCTGGATCTCACTGATAGCGGTTCTTCTCCTTCAGTAATTGATGAAAAATCAAACCTCGCTCCACGAAGACTGTTGCCATCAACTCGTTTGTTTTTAGGAAGTGGCCCGTTTCTCCAGCTGTGCACTCTTGTCGGCCTGGAGACACAAACGTTTGGCGCCAGTTCAGAGCGATCCCAGCGGTCTGGGAGGCTCCTGGCTGTCAGAGGACATGAGGATGACGAGCTTGGCTGCCACTCACTGCTTCTCTTCCTGATGGACGGTGACGTGCCAGGATGGACGTCAGCGAGGCCGGGGCGTCCCTGGCCGCCAGCACCCGCCTGTCCGCTCGCATGCCAACACCAACGGCACAGCGTCTTGTTTGCGGGGCTCCTCTGGCGTCTGGCGCTCGCCCGGTGTCTTTTGGCTGCCGTGCTGCTGTCTGCAGGGCCTGCTGTTCGGAGGAAGCTGCAGTCTTCTTAGCAAAACAGCTCAAAGTTTGGAGTTTGGTGCCAACGTGACCGTCAGGCCTCACATGGCAGGATTGATGAGAGCCTTCTGATAATCCATTAAGACACAGCGAAAAGGTCACAGGGTAGAAATAACCTTGAAGGACGCTGCTGGAGCCCACACTGGAAAGTCCTCATTAATCTGAACATGGAGGTGTTTGTTCCTCAGTGGCCTGTCACGTTTGCTGTAAAGGTGGCCAAAATAACCGCAACACCTGTGAACAGGATTTCTAACACATAAGCTCTTTCTACAAGTGCCTCCAGGTTGCTTTCCTCCACCACCATGACCTGCTTTTGTTTTCTGTTTTTACATTCAATAGAAACCTACAGCCATCCATCACCCAAATACCATGAAAAAGCCTTAAAATGACTCATCTGAAGCAGCAGTAACAATGATGGAATTTTCTGCTTTGTAAAATGTCATTACTTTAATAAACTTATTTACAATGCCTACATAATCACATCATTGCTTTTTACATCTGTTACATACCTCAGAAGCAATAACTTAATGATAAATGTTGTGGCAGTCGACCGCTGGTGATGCAGGTCGATGTCTGGGTTGTTCTGGGTGGCAGTCGACTGTTAATGACCGGTCTGCAGGTCGATGTCTGGGTTGTTCTGGGTGGCAGTCGACTGTTAATGACCGGTCTGCAGGTCGATGTCTGGGTTGTTCTGGGTGGCAGTCGACTGTTAATGACCGGTCTGCAGGTCGATGTCTGGGTTGTTCTGGGTGGCAGTCGACTGTTAATGACCGGTCTGCAGGTCGATGTCTGGGTTGTTCTGGGTGGCAGTCGACTGTTAATGACTGGTCTGCAGGTCGATGTCTGGGTTGTTCTGGGTGGCAGTCGACTGTTAATGACCGGTCTGCAGGTCGATGTCTGGGTTGTTCTGGGTGGCCGTCGACTGTTAATGACCGGTCTGCAGGTCGATGTCTGGGTTGTTCTGGGTGGCAGTCTACTGTTAATGACCGGTCTGCAGGTCGAAGTCCGGGTTTTTCTGGGTGGCAGTCGACTGTTAATGACCGGTCTGCAGGTCGATGTCTGGGTTGTTCTGGGTGGTAGTCGAATGTTAATGACCGGTCTGCAGGTCAATGTCTGGGTTGTTCTGGGTGGCCGTCGACTGTTAATGACCGGTCTGCAGGTCAATGTCTGGGTTGTTCTGGGTGGTAGTCGAATGTTAATGACCGGTCTGCAGGTCGATGTCTGGGTTGTTCTGGGTGGCAGTCTACTGTTAATGACCGGTCTGCAGGTCAATGTCTGGGTTGTTCTGGGTGGTAGTCGAATGTTAATGACCGGTCTGCAGGTCGATGTCTGGGTTGTTCTGGGTGGCAGTCTACTGTTAATGACCGGTCTGCAGGTCGAAGTCCGGGTTTTTCTGGGTGGCAGTCGACTGTTAATGACCGGTCTGCAGGTCGATGTCTGGGTTGTTCTGGGTGGTAGTCGAATGTTAATGACCGGTCTGCAGGTCAATGTCTGGGTTGTTCTGGGTGGCCGTCGACTGTTAATGACCGGTCTGCAGGTCAATGTCTGGGTTGTTCTGGGTGGCAGTCTACTGTTAATGACCGGTCTGCAGGTCGATGTCTGGGTTGTTCTGGGTGGCAGTCAACTGTTAATGACCGGTCTGCAGGTCGATGTCTGGGTTGTTCTGGGTGGCAATTGACTGTTAATGACCGGTCTGCAGGTCGAAGTCCGGGTTTTTCTGGGTGGCAATTGACTGTTAATGACCGGTCTGCAGGTCGAAGTCCGGGTTTTTCTGGGTGGCAATTGACTGTTAATGACCGATCTGCAGGTCGATGTCTGGGTTGTTCTGGGTGGCAGTCGACTGTTAATGACCGGTCTGCAGGTCGAAGTCCGGGTTTTTCTGGGTGGCAATTGACTGTTAATGACCGATCTGCAGGTCGATGTTTGGGTTGTTCTGGGTGGCAGTCGACTGTTAATGACTGGTCAGCAGGTCGATGTCTGGGTTGTTCTGGGTGGAAGTCTACTACATCAGCATAACAAGTATGCCAAGTTTGGACTTCCCCCAAGTGGAGACCTCCAGTATCACATGTAACTCCTGCAAAGGGTTGAAGCTAGAAATGTTCACAACGCAGCTGGTTGTGTTTGTGAACAGATGTGGATGCTTGGTCAAACTACAGGTACAGCCCAGGACCAACTCCGACAACATCTTGCTCCTGCTGTCACCAAGAACAACCCAAAGATTGCAAAAGTGATTTTTAACCTCTACACATAAAGGCAGACCCTTACAGGTCGACGTGAAGTGTTTGACCCACTAAGCAGACATCAGCAGAAACATGGATCTGCCTTCTCTTGCTTTATTCAGTACGTCATCACCAGCTGGATGGGCCAAGTATGACCAACCAAGACTGTTGTCCTATGTTGATGCTGAGAAACTGCTGAAAACCAGCCTGGTAGAGAAAGGAAACAGAAGGGAGATGAAGAACAGAGAGGGGGGAGAGACTAATGTATAGTCACTATTACATAAGAGAAAATAAATATATTAGTAGTCATTATTTATTAGCTCTTAGAACTAAGAGTTTCATGTTTACATGACTGATACCTGGTTAGTTGTTGATCTACAGAGACGACTATATAAACAGGTGCAGACAGCAGACACTGGGATGGTCAGAGGTGGGACTGCAGGTCAGGATGTCAGCAGGTCTCCAACAGATACGTCTATACAGACAGGTGGAGGTAAACACTGGGATGGTCAGAGGTGGGACTGCAGGTCAGAGGGTGGGACTGCAGGTCAGCATGCAGCTCCTGAGGTTCTGGTCTGCAATCATGCACAGAAGAGAAAAAGAGGAGACAGACCAGCACAACAAACTACAAGAACAATGGACCACAATTATACTGATGAGATATTTCTTTTTTATTT